>CM077163.1:162841288-163375994 GCA_039583875.1 Platanthera guangdongensis | reverse complement strand
TAATGTACCCTAACGCCACATTTCATTACCTCAGGAACAGACAATATTTCACCACCTCACTTACAATGACATCAGAGATTCAAAAAGGAAAAGCCTATATTCAGATCCTACAGGATCCTTTTGTACCCAGCAGGATAACATGGAGCTCAGAATTGATATGTATTCGAATCAAAGGAACGGAATCATGGATATTCTTGATACAAGAGATATTTCTTGTGTCAGCTTCTTGACTGAGGAACAAGCCCAACAATGACACAGAATTTACTTCCTGAGTCATATACTTATAGTCCTAACTACTTCCACAGCAACAAGTAATTACTTGTGCTGGAAGTTACTTGCAGAGCAATGTTCTGCCACTTCCTGAACTGAGACTGAAGCTCAGCCCTAACTACTTCTTCATAGCACCAGGGATTTTCCTTCTGGTCAGTGAAGTTACTGTAGCTAATGTCTGCTACCTGAGCTGAGAAAATCTCAGCTCTAACTATGCAGACTGGAATAGCTCTCTGCCACTTGCTCCTTTCCTGGGCTGAGGTGATTCAGCCCTAGCTTTGACTCCTGAGGAATAGTCCCCTGAGTCTTCCTTTAGCTTCTTCAAGCTTTCTTCTCTTCACAGCTTCTAGATAAAGATCTTCATGTGCTTGTGTTGCTGGAACACTGGAGAACCTGCAGCAAGGGTCAGCCCTTGGCTGGTACCTTTTCCCTCAGAGAAAATACTCTAAACAAGCTTGTTGGTGCAAGTGAGAATGACACCAACAATCTTGTTGTTGAATGTCTTGATCCAAGAACTATCTTGCTCTCTGTCTTGTAGACTTGAGCTTCCTATTCTTCAGCTCCACAACAATGGCGGAGAAGAAGAACTAACTTGATTTCTTTTTCCTAAAGTCTTTTTTTCCTCTGTACACCTCTTTTCTTTTATTGATTTTGACCCAACAGCTCTTTAGTAGTGAGCCACACATAATTAATGATCTGCAGCAACTTGCTTTAACAACAACTACCGTACAGTAGATATGCGGCAACATTTGTCGCTTAATGTAGGCATCTCGCCACTCATTTGAATTTTGTTAACTTGTTGACTTTTTGACATCATCAGCTGTGGACTTAGCCAAAAATCAAACACCATTAGCATAGGTGTTGAGTGAGTAAGGATCACTCAACGCCAAAATATTTAGACAAATTTTTTGTCTCATGGCATTGAGTGAGTAACCTTCACTCAACGCCAAACTACTTAGAATATAAATCTGTTTTTAGGCGTTGAGTGATTCAGCTCCACTCAATGCCAATTTGCTTTATCAGCTATCTGCTGCTTGGCGTTGAGTGTGTAAGCATCACTCAACGCTAAACCCTTAAACAAAATTCTGTCTTCACTAGGCATTGACAACATTGAGTGAGCAACCTCCACTCAACGTTTTGTCTTAACCATTTTTCTGCTTAACTTGTCTCAACGCTTTCTGTTCTTAGCTGAGACAAACACTTTTCTCAGCGATTACGCTGAGACCAACTCCTGTCTCAGTGGTTTTGCTGAGGCCAACTCCTGTCTCAATGATTTTGCTGAGACCAACATTTCTCTCAGTGCTTTTGCCTTGAGCTTCTCAGCTTTCTCAGATGTCTCAACGCTTCTTTCTTAACAGCTGAGATAAGTTTCTGTCTCACCGCTTTCTTCTCAGCAGTCTCAATGCTTTCTTCTCAGTAGTTCCAACACTTTTTGCCTTAGTCAATTTTTCTAGCTTTAGCTAAATAAGTGTTGAGCTGAGCTCGACGATCTGTAAGCTGAGCTCAACGAACTGCAAACCAAGCTCGACGATCTGTAAGCTGAGCTCGGCGAACTGCAAACCGAGCTCGACGAACTCTGAACAAAGTTCGACAAATTCTCTGAACTGAGTTCGACAAACTCAGAGTCTCAAACTCTGAACTTAGCTCGATGAATGGTGAGCTCAGCTTGACGATCTCTGAACTCAGTTCGACGAATTCCTGAACTAAGTTCGACAAACTCAGAGTCTCAAACTCTGAACTTAGCTCGACGAATGGTGAGCTCAGCTCGACAAACTCTGAACTCAGTTAGACGAATTCCTGAACTGAGTTCTACTCACAGCCTTTTGATGTATGGCATTGAGTGTGTCTTCATCACAATGCCTGTGGACTTAGACAGATTTCTGTCATCCTACAACATAGGTAAGAGTTTACCTGTCTTGGCCACTTAGGCTACTTCTTGCCTTTCCAACATCTTCACTTGTGACCACTTGTCACATCACATAGGCTACCTATCTAGACTTGTTCCAAGGAACATCTTGTACATGTCATATCACTTAGACCACCTGTCTAGACTTATTCCATGGAATATCCTGCACACGATGAGCTTAAATAACATCAAATACAACAATGCTCTTAGTGTTGATGGAGATGCCTCTTCAAATCCAATCTAAGGAATATTGTGGGAAATGGACCCAACAATCTCCCCCTATTTGAAGAAGTAGAACACCAAACAATACTAAGAGGCATTACCAAAATAGGCAGAATAATTTCATGCAGCTGCAGATTATAATCTGCTACACCTTCTAGCTTATGCTACATTCATTCAATGTGCATCCTCATACTACTTGAGCAATTGCTCAAGTAATATGAATTCTCTTTTATACCACTAATATTAAAATGGTGCACCACTAGAAGCACTTGCCTCAATGTATGCACTGACACAATCATGACTCAACATGTGGACCCAATAATTCCCCCTATTTGAAGAAGGCAGAACACCCAACAATACTAAGAGGCATTATCAAAATAGGCAGAATAATTTCATGCAGCTGCAGATTATAATCTGCTACACCTGCTAGCTTATGTTACATTCATTCAATGTGCATCCTCATACTACTTGAGCAATTGCTCAAGTAATATGAAATTCTCCTTTATACCACTTAATATTTAAATGGTGCACCACTAGAAGCACTTACTTCAATGTATGCACTGACACAATCATGACTCAACATGTGGTTCTTCATTACATTTCTCATACTACTAGAATATTTTCCAGTAATATGAACCTACTCATCATGACCTTGTCATGTCAAATATTGCTTTTATATCTCCCTCGTGTGTATTGTCACACATATCTCCCCCTTTTTGTCTTCTTCAATAGGCATATCTATTGAGGGAGTAGAAAGTATCATGGGAGAGATTATATCTTGATCCTAGACAAAGTCCTATGTTGATACTGTTAAGGAAATTATCCTAGTGATCAGTCTACTTGATTAGGAGTCATACCTTATGTGTTGATATATTAATACAACACAACACTACAACATTTAAGCATGTTGCACACATAGTTCCACTTGCTGATGTTGTATTTACAAAATCAGCATCCACCTGTGGTGATATCATTGATACACCACATCACTGCAGCCCCCCCTTGGCACTTGAGTGACCCGGGGAACCACTTGAGCTGGCTGCTGGTTGTCTCTCTTCTCATATTCTCCACCCTTGGTATGTGCATTGTCCTTAAGACAAACTAATTAGCTATTGTGACAGCTGATCTACTGCAGTAGCTGCCTGCTCCTTCTCAACAGGAGGTTGATCCCATTTCAGCAACTGCTGGACATGCTCCCCCATTATAGGGTGCTGATCTTGCTCTCTCTCAATAGGAGCATCCTTGTCATTCCCTCTGCTTGACACTTGAGTCCATTTAAGTCTTTATATCACTTAATGGTCTTTATAGCCTTAATGTCACATCAAGAACTTATCGACTTGCAAGAGAAATGAATCCTGCAACACAAGTATGACATGGAGCAACTGAAGCTATACCAAGTTCAACATACCCAATCTTAATCTAGATGGTGTTGAATCCTCACTTCATCTAGTGGAATGAAAAACATGTCAGCCACATGCCAGTCAGGATAAACTCAAGATTGAGTTCTTCTTTATGCTCCCTAACTTATTGAAACATAATCTACATATGCATAGTACTGCTATGACAAACAGGATTCCTAGCAACTTAGATTATACTAGTAGAATATCACAAAAAAATTCTACTTATCTGGATGTTATGGTTCTGAAGCAGTGGCTGGATTCTCATCAGATAATCACATCAGCTCCCTTACACCATGATCACTTCTTACTGAGCCATATCTTCTCCTTGTCTTTAGCACCTGATCACCACCTGATCAATCCCTTCTTGGCTTCTGAATAGACAGGGAGGGGCTGGTCTGCTGTGATTCTCTTCTCCCCGAAGCTGATTGCAGATAATACCAATGATGTAGCTGTCAGCTTTCTCTTCACATGAGGCAGAGTGTTCTCCTGCAGCTGCTGGACTTTAAGATCACTTGAGCCTTGAATGATCTTCCCATGAATCATCCTTTCATTCTAATACCAAGTCCTTATTTACACTGCTATTCCAATAGGAATGAGCTGACTTGTATCAACAATAGCTGGAAAAAAATTAGTTGTTCTAGTAAATTGATTGACTTTCCTTCTTTTAGCAGGAGCCATCACTTGGGTAGTTTCCCTCTCATCTTCTGCAATGACCATGGGGGCAAGCTGATCCTCTGCAGTAATGCTGATCTATTATGTACTGGGGAACTTGGGTAAGATTCAGGCTTGTCTAGTAACCTTGACTGAACATGCTCCCTATCAGCATTTGCACAGATCCTGCCCTTAAAGCCCACTGATTTGTATACCTTATCCTTCTATTAGGATAACTTCCTTATTCCATTCCAAGTTCTTGAACATCTTCTGTCCAAGTGCCACAGGGGGGATGGGCACTAAGACTAACCTGCAAAACAGAATTATCTTACCTTACGACCCCAATATCTATTGGGTCCTAGGTTCCTGTTAGCATAAGAATGTATATGTCTACCTACTGGAGTCCTGTCAGGAAGACACTGCCTTGTCTTTGACACACTAGGGTTGTGCCAACATTCTATGGAAAAGTGACCCACTTTGCCACAACACCAACATTCATGGATGTTGTATCTCCTTTTTATAACACACTTTGAAGTGTGCAAGCAATTTTTGGCTGCTTGTTCAGTGGGGAGAACTGTGGCCTTCTTATTGTTTCTATCAGCAAGAGCTTGACAAAAGGTGAGTCTGTCAGTAGATGAACTTGGCTCACTCTGAATATCATTAGCAACTGCCCTCTTTGCAGATGGCATGTCCTTCATGGATTCAGGGAAAACCAAGGTAGCCTTACTAACTGACTTAACTTTGGTTTGAGTTCTTGCTGGAAGAACCTTAGAATAGGACATTGCCTTATCCTTGACTGCAGGGGCTGGGGCACCAAATACAGAAGGTCCATGTTGGTCCTTTTGAACTTACACATGGGGAGCCTTCTGAGCACTCAATCCCATGACCTCTCTTCTTCCCTTATAAAGTACCTTTATCGTCTTACAAAGAAGATTCCCACCTCTCCAGTGACCATACTTACATTCATGGTCATACCTGTTGGATGGGAGAATTACCTTGTGAAAGGTAGGCTGAGGCCTGACAGGAACTTGGCCTCTTTTCTGAGATTGGATTACTTTAGAAATCCACTCAGATTCAAATCTTCTCTTGATAGAATCTATCTTAGAGAAGTTAGCCATAATTCTCCTCTCCCTATCAAGTTTCTCCTCAAGATTCTTAATAATAGAGTCCTTGTATTTTATGGACTCAACATGGATATCTACCATGATTTTCAGATGAACTGCTTCCATCTCTTTTACACATATGAAGGATGAAGTTCATCCAACTAGGAAGCAGTCTTCTGTAGGGAGGCTATTTCGTCTACTTGTTTCTTAACAAGCAGCTTGATTTCCTGGAAAGATTTCAGAAGGGCAGGATGATTGTTAATCAATTGATTGTTATCATCATCTGTCAAAGGACCATCATCATCACTAGATGAGGAGACATCAGAGTCTATACAGGATTCATATCCATACTCTGAGGATGAGCTAGATGGGAAATATACCTTATTTTGACCAGGCTGATCCTGACAAGATTCTACTTCTGGGGTAGCTATTTGTCCATGGCATATGTATTCCCCTTCTTCAGCTTCATCCACCACTATATCACTCTCTGAGTGTGACAGAGGGTCATTGATTCTTGTTCTTGCTTCTGGAAGGACTTTGTCATCACCAAGAGCAGCCAATAGCCCAATGTTGATCTTATCCTATCTGCAGATTTGCTGCTCCATAGAGTTCCACATCTTATGGTTCATCCTTGAACACATAAGTTTAACCTTTTAGCTATCCTTGGAGGTCAACTCGGACTGTTAGGTCCTTTTAGAGAAACCTCCTCTGATACCACTTGAAAGTCTTTAATTCAAGGATAGCTAAATCACCTAGAGGGGGGGGTGAATATATTATTTATCTCTTTGAGACTATCTTTTGCTTTCTTTATAATATCTTGTTATTTTCTTTTATCTTTCAGCTTAGTGTGATCTAGAGCTTTTCCTTATCACCTGTAAATAAGAAAAAAAACAACCACAGAAAAACACACCGAGATTTATAATGGTTTCTCAATTGGGTACATCCACTTTCCCTCTCACCTATCCAACTAACTTGTTGGACTAGGCATAACTCCTCCAAACTGCTCCTCAGAGCTTACGCCACAGATCTCGCAGGATTTCCAAGTCTCCTCCAAGACTCACTTCTCAGCCACAAAGGCCTATACTCAGTGGTCAGCAGACCACCTACCTCAGGCTGTTAAGCCCTAGACTCAGGCTGGGATGACAGCACTACCTCAGATTCATAAAGGATCCCACCTCAGTGCTCTATAGTGCTCCTACATTTAGTGACCCGCAAGCCACCTACCTTAGTCTTATCTCTAAGGCCTACAACTCAGGTTTTTCAGCCCCACAACTTCATGCACAAGACCCTACTCTCAGAGTGCTGCAGCACTCCTACAACTCAGTACCCCTCCAGGTACCTACCTCAGTGCCCCTCCAGGCACCTACAGCTCAGTGACAAACTTGTCACCTACCTCAGGCACAAGGGCCCTAAACTCAGAGAGCAGCTGTAATGCCTCGAAACTCAAAAGAGCGACGGGAGGCGTTTTGGGCAAATTTGGTATTTGGCAGGGGGCACACGGCCTGGGACACGGGGGTATCCCAGGGCGTGTCAGGCTTAAGTCGACAATTTGGCCGCGAGGTCGATGAAATTTGGTTCGACGATCGTCGAGCAGCGAACACGGCCTGAGATACGGGCGTGTCTCAGGGCGTGTCAAGCCCGTGTCGACGATCGGCCCGGGGAGTCGACATTTTTGCTCGATGATGTGTCGAGACAGGGAACACGACCTAGGACACGGGCGTGCCCAAGGTCGTGTCGTGTGGTCGACGAACTTCGCTCGACAAGGTGTCGAGACAGTAAACACTCCCTGGAGCCCAGGCGTGTTCGGGTTTGACACGGGCGTGTCAAATAGGACACGGGCGTGTCCAAGACCCGTGTGAGTCTCGGGTTGTTTTCGGGCTGTGTCGATGGGGGCACACGACCAACCACATGACCGTGTCAGTTGGAACACGGGCGTGTTAGGTTAAAGACGGGCGTGTCGGGACCCGTGTAAGTTTCGTAACACGTTGAGTTTGACGACGAATGAGGGACACAGCCTTGGACGCGGGCGTGTCGCAGGACGTGTTCGACCCAGGTTTTTCTTTTCAGCTACGAAATGTAGCCATTCGTTTCCTTATTTTGGGATCCGACGGTTGGGGGTTGTTCCTACTGGGATATACCCGGGATTGGGCCTTTGAAACCCTCATTTCTCTTGAGTGGTTCTCTTTCTATGTCTAGAGAGAGGGGAGAGCAAAGGAGGAAGAAGAAGCCTAGATCCGGTCATCGGTGGAGCTTCGGAGCTATAAATCGCGAACCGACTTCGGATCTACGGGGGCAAAGAGAGTGTGGTGCTTTTCATCCGCTTACATTTCTATGGCACCAAGGAAGAATGCTAGGGTAACGATCCTCTACTTGAGCATGTGAAGCTCTACTTCTTTTGCATAGGGAAGCCCGCTCTCGCGAGTTTGTGGTGAGTTTGAGGCGTTCCTTTGGGTAGACATGAATAGTCCCCGTTGTGTACATGTAGAGTCCGTAATCGAGAATGGATATAGGCATGATGCGTGAAGCCTACTCAGACAAGTTGGTCTGGATCGGTGATGTTGCATTGCATAAATGACCGGAGAAGACTCTGTGCGAATGTGTGTTTTTTGGGTTTTCTACATGGTAGATTACAACAGGGAGCCTTGGGGATGAACCCCAAGGTGCACCCGAAAAACTGGGCAGATGCATGATTCTGCCAACATGGTGGCATGGGAGCCAACTTGAACATAACCGGGTTATGTGAAGTGTGTGACGGAAATGGGACTCGGGAGAAGTTTGACGCGCGCATATGTTTTAAATTAACGTTGCGGTGTGAGCAATGGGTCAGGAGAAACCATACCCGTTCTATGTCATTCGGGGTGAGCCGTTGGCATAGATGAGGGTCTTCGGCAGTCTATGGCTTAAATTGACATGACCCATGCCGGGAAGACAAAATGCTCATAGTGTGGCCGTCAAAGTGGCGGTGGTGAGATCGGAATGTCTATGGCTTAAATTGACGTGACATGGACCGGTTCACCGAGAATGTGCCGCGAGCGCACGGGGTGTGTGGTCATGTGAGCCTACGCCTGTGATGTAGTGACATTACTATTCTGCTTGATTATACTAATAAAGTGCAGGGAAGGAGCATCGCCGCCCCGGTTTTGGGGGGGGGGGCGTGATCGTTATAATTTGGTCAGCATTGCTGACCGTTACTTTTGTTTGCCACCGTGCGGTGGTTTGTTGCTTGCAGGTGCTGCTTGTCCAAGCGGTCAATAGTGGGCTAAAGCCCAAGTTGCTGTGCCGTCCCTCGAAGGCCTAAAGTTTGGATGTTTTCTTTTATTCATGTATGGCCGGCCTGCGTGCCGAAGTTTGAAAACATTTAATTTGAGCAAACTGTTGTAAGGCCTTAAGACCAGTACTTGTGTATTTGTACTTCATTCCTTTGGGTTTATTTAGTGGACATTCATGCTAGTGTTGTTGGGTTCTTTTAATTGCAACTTTTGAAACTGTTTCCGCTAGAATGGCTCTGTGTAGGATGTTGGAATAGTTGGATGGTTTCCATTGAGTAACCACCCGGTCTGTCTGTGGTATATGGCGTCGGGCCCCGGTCAGACCTACTGCTATATGCTATGCGACGGATAGGGGGTGTTACAATTTTGTATCAGCCTACTGGTTTCGGTAAGGCTTAAAATGAATTCGTTGATGAATTCTTTTTAAGGGGTGGTGAGCACATGTTTGTGCGTTATCGTTATAACAACAAAAGAACCCATGAATGTCCACTTAGGAATGAAAATACACGTGTTTGAGTAACCTGCGTGTTTCTATAATTGCTTTTTGCAATTTTGTATGGTCGCTTAACAGTATTTTATATGACTATAGGTGACCAGAAGCGGTGCTAGGCCGTCGGAACATCCGGTTTCTGAGGATTATAATGCACCTGGTGACGTACCTGCAACCCTTCCCTCCGCTGAAACCATAAGAATGGTGGTGGAAGCAGTGTTCGCTGTGATTGGTGCACAAAATGAAAGACGTGTGCAATCCCCTATTTTTGAGGTAATTCCAACGCCGGGTGGTGTGATGGAGCAAACGACATTTATAGGACCTTTGGGGTAGCAGTTGAACATGCTTTTAGTGCAGGGTACGCACTCAGTTGAGGAATATTTGCAAGCATTTCTGATGATAAGACGCTACCCAGGCTCTGAAGTGGAGAGCGAGCAGTCGATGGTCAATAGGTTTTATAATGGCTTGCACGGTGAATTGTTAGTTCTGTTGCCAGGACCAAAGTTATTGGGATTCCGAGCCTTGGTAGAATCGGCTAAATCTTTGGAAGAAATTTGGCAAAAGTCAATCGGACGTCGGAGCTCTGGGTACTAGACTCTCCGGATTCCGCAAAATCTGAATACCGAAGGAGGAGGAACAAGAAGTCTAAAATGTCTACTGGTCAGGCTCCATATGGTGGTTTAAGTGTGGCAAGGAAGGGCACTTTGCCCGAGACTGTCAGATTGGTGCTCAGTAGTTAAAGAAAGCTATGTCTGGAGCAGGTATAGGACAAAGTGCCAGAGATCTGAAATGAATCCAAGGAAGCAAAGACTTGGATACGCAGAAGACGAAGTTCAAAATGTCGAACTCCTCAAAGTCTGCGTACCGTAGGTGGTATAAGAAGGCTAGGACTTCGGGTCCAGCTCATTCTTCTGGTGCTTCTGGGACGACTACGGGTCAAACCCCGGGCGCATGCTTTAATTGTGGAAAGTCGGGGCACTTTGCCCGAGACTGCTGGAACGGACGTCCCAAGTCCGAGAAGAAGCACGATGTCGTGATGACAAGTACGGCTTAAAGTTATAGTAGTTTAACTTCAAATACTTGTTGCTCTTGTGCATGTTAGCTTAGAACTGTTTGTGCTAAGCTTTGTTCTGATTTTCGATTAATTCGGTGAGAGCACCGTTCGCTTAGGGGGCTTCGCATTCCATTTTGACCAAAGGATTTGTATTACGCGTTGGAGTACCTCCTTCGATGGTAAAAGACAAATTGGATGCGTTGTTGTCTAATAATGCTCATTGCATGCGAGTAGAATCTGCTGCGTTTAGGTGTGGATATGGAGTCGAGACTTTGACTTATAAGCATCATTACTACCATTAGGGGAGCTCGACGTAATCTTTGGTATGGACTGGCTCTCGGAGCAGCAAGCATACATTGATCGAAATCTCAAGAAAGACAAGTTGGGAACTAGTCGTGAGACGACATATGTGGGCTTGAAAGGGGTCGAACATGACGTTGGTGTCTGCTCTTTAGTTGGTTAAGGCGGTTTGGTCTGATGCCAAACCGGTCATATGCTCTTCGTATCGGTTAGCACCTAAAGAGATGGTTGAGCTGAAGGTGCAACTTCAAGAGTTGTTGGAGCAAGGGTTTGTGCGTCCAAGTCGCTTTGGAGCGCACCGGTCCTCTTTGTAAAGAAGAAGGACAGGAGCTTGAGACTCTATATTGATTATCAGGAGTTAAACAAGCTAACGAAAAAGAATAAGTACCCAATCCCACGGATTGATGATCTATTTGATCAGTTGGTCGGGTCGACGGTGTACTCTAAGTTGGATCTCAAGTCTGGTTACTATCAGCTGAGGATAAGGGAGAGTGATATCCCTAAGACAGCATTAAGTACAAGATACAGGCATTACGAGTTTACGGTCATGCCGTTTGGGCTGACGAATGCGCCGTCAGTGTTCATGGATTTGATGAACAGGACCTTCAGGGAGTACTTGGACCATTTTGTGATCGTCTTCATCGACAATATTTTGGTGTACTCGCAGAGTGAGGAAGATCACTTCAGGCATCTTCATTTGGTTTTGGAGATGCTAAGGAGGAATCAATTGTACGCCAAGTTCTCGAAGTGCGAGTTTTGGTTGTCCTCAGTGGCATTCCTCGGTCATATATTGAGTGTGGAAGGTATTGCAGTGGATCCGGCGAAGATTATTGCGATACTGGAGTTGCCTGAGCTTTCTACGGTAGCGGAAGTCCGGAGCTTTCTGCAGCTTGCCGGCTATTATAGGCGCTTCATAGAGAACTTCTCACGGATAGTATTACCCTCACTACTTTGATGAGGAAGGGGCAGAAGTTCATTTGAATGCCGGAGTGCGCGCGAGCTTTTGAGGAGTTGAAATGTCAGTTGACCACGGCGCCTGTGTTGAGTTCGCCGAGTGGGACCGAAGGTTATGAGATTTATAGCGATGCTTCGGGCAGTGGTTTGGGTTGTGTGTTGTTACAACATGGAAGCGTTATAGCATATGGCTCGAGACAGCTGAAGGTGCACGAGAGGAACTATCCGGTCCATGACTTGGAGTTAGCGACCGTGATTTTTGCCTTGAAGCTGTGGAGACATTATTTGTATGGTGTGAAGATTGATATCTTCACCGATCACAAGAGCCTGAAGTATTTGATTGATCAGAAAGATCTGAACATGCAGCAGCATAGATGGATGGAGTTCTAGGGGGACTATACATTCAAGATCCACTACGTGACTTGTAAAGGTAATGCGGTTGCGGACGCGTTGAGTCGTCGGGCCCCAGCTCAAGACAATTGGCTGTCGGTCCATGACGAGTGATTGGTTCGGGAGTTAGAGGCGTTGGAGATCTTTTGCGTTGATAAGCAATCAAGTACTGAAGCAGTATTGAATTGGACTGAAGTCCAATATGACCTGGCTGATCGGATTCGGCAGGCGTTGGATGTGGATGTCCACATGAAGCAACTCATGATAGAGGCTCTGGATGGGTCAAATTCTCAATTCGTTGTGGAGGACGGATTACTTTGGAAAGACGGTCGTCTGTGCATCCCAAGCGTGGGCAATTTGCGGGTAGAATTGTTGTACGAGGCGTATCATACCAAGTACTCAATTCACCCAGGGAGCACGAAGATGTACCGCGATGTTAAGAAAATGTTCTGGTGGCCAGGACAAAAAAAAGGATGTGGCGCTCTACGTGGCGAAGTGTCAAACTTGCGCCTTGGTGAAGGTGAAATGCCAAAAGCCGGAAGGATTCTTGAAATCCTTGCCTATTCCGGAGTGGAAGTTCGACGACATTACTATGGACTTTGTGCATGGGTTGCCAAGGTCGCAAAAGGGGAACGACACCATTTGGGTGGTCGTAGATCGTCTAACAAAGGTGTCGCATTTCACGTCCAATGATTGGAGACTGGTGCAGTAGATGTTGGGAACAAAGCTGAGTTTTAGCACAGCCTTTCATTCGCAAACGGATGGGCAGACCGAGAGGGTCAATAGGACAATGGAATACATGCTTTTCATGTGTGTCCTGGACTTTGGAAAGCAATGGGAAGACCACCTATACTTGGTGGAATTTGCGTACAACAATATCTACCAGGCGACTATTCAGATGGTGCCCTTTGAGGCCCTATATGGTAGAAGATGTCGTACGTCGTTGTCTTGGTTGGAAACAGGTGAATCAAAGTTGTATAAGCGTTTAGAGGTGGAGGATGCTACTTCTTTGGTGAGAACCATTTGGGAAAAGTTGCTAATCGCTCAGGACCGCCAGGCTAAGTACTATAATTCCACGCACAGGAATGTGGAGTTCGTTGTTGGTGATTGGGTATACTTGAAGATCAAGCCGTTCAAGGGTGTCTCGCGGGTGCGGCGCTTGAAGAAGCTAAGCCCGAGATACCTTGGACCGTTTGAGGTTCTGGAGCGGATTAGTGTAGCAGCGTACCGATTGAAGGTGTCAGTGGAGCTTAGTGATCTACATTATGTATTACATATATCGATGCTACGGAAGGCGGTGCAAGAGCCTACGCAAGTGATCGCGGTCGATCAAGTGTCGGTTGATAGTGGGTTGACGACGAAGGTCAAGCCTGTACGTATTGAAGACTCGGAAGTCAAGCAGCTACGCAATAAAGAGATCAGGATGGTCAAGGTCCGATGGGACAATTGCGGTCGAGAGGAGCTCTCTTGGCAGCAAGAGTAGACTAAGCTTGAGGATTACCCGGAGTTGTTTCACTCAGGTACCATTTAAGTTTTATGTTTCTTTCCTTTATGAAATTTCGAGGACGAAATTATTTTAAGAGGGGGAGAATTGTAACGCCCTGAAACTCAAAAGAGCGATGGGAGGCGTTTTGGGCCAAATCTGGTATTTGGCAGGGGGCACGGCCTGGGACACGGGTGTGTCCCAGGGCGTGTCAGGCTCGAGTCGATGATTTGGCCGCGAGGTCGACGAAATTTGGAGTCGACGATCGTCGAGCAGTGAACACGGCCTGATACACAGGCGTGTCTCAGGGCGTGTCGAGCCCGTGTCGACGATCGGCCCAGGGAGTCGACATTTTCGCTCGACGATGTGTCAAGACAGGGAACACAGCCTAGGACATGGGTGTGCCCAAGGTCGTGTCTTGTGGTCGACGAACTTTGCTCGACGAAGTGTCGAGACAGTGAACATGGCCTGGATCCCATGCGTGTTCGGGTTTGACACGGGCTTGTCAAATAGGACACGGGCGTGTCCAAGACCCGTGTGAGTCTCGGGTTGTTTTGGGGCTGTGTCGATGGGGGCACACGGCCAACCACATGGCCGTGTCAGTTGGAACACGGGCGTGTCAGGTTAAACACGGGCGTGTCGGGACCCGTGTAAGCTTCGTAATGCGTTGATTTTAATGGCGAATGAGGGACACGGCCCTGGACACGGGCGTGTCGCAGGCCGTGTTCGGCCCAGGTTTTACTTTTCAGCTACAAATCATAGCAATTCGTTTCCTTATTTTGGGATCCGACGGTTGGGGGTTGTTCCTACTGGGATATACCCGAGATTGGTCCTTTGAAACCCTCATTTCTCTTGAGTGGTTCTCTTTCTAAGTCTAGAGAGAGGGGAGAGCAAAGGAGGAAGAAGAAGCCTAGATCCGGTCACCGGCGGAGCTTCGGAGCTCCAAATCGCGAACCGACTTCGGATCTACGGAGGCAAAGAGAGTGCGGTGTTTTTCATCCGCTTACATTTCCATGGCGCCAAGGAAGAACGCTAGGGTAACGATCCTCTACTTGAGCATGTGAAGCTCTACTTCTTTTACATAGGGAAGCCCACTCTTACGGGTTTGCGGTGAGTTTGAGGCGTTCCTTCGGGTAGACATGAATAGTCCCCGTTGTGTACATGTAGAGTCTGTAATCGATAACGGATATAAGCATGATGTGTGAAGCCTACCCGGACTAGTTGGTCTGGATCGGTGATGTTGCATTACATAAATGGCCGTATAAGACTCCATGCGAATGTGTGTTTTTGGGTTTTCTACGTGGTAGATTGCAATAGTGAGCCTTGGGGATTAACACCAAGGTGCACCTGGAAAACTGGGCAGATGCGTGATTCTGCCAACATGGTGTCCTGGGAGCCAACTTGAACATAACCGGGTTATGTGAAGTGTGTGACAGAAACGGGACTCGTGAGAAGTTTGACCAGCGCATATGTTTTAAATTAACGTTACGATGTGAGTAACGGGTCAGGCGAAATCGTACCCGTTCTATGTCGTTCGGGGTGAGCCGTTGGCATATATGAGGGTCTTCGACGATCTATGGCTTAAATTGACGTGACCCATGCCGGGAAGACAAAATGGTCATAGTGTGACCGTCAAAGTGGAGGTGGTGAGATCGAAATGTCTATGGCTTAAATTGACGTGACATGGACCGATTCACCGAGAATGTGCCCTGAGTGCACGGGGTGTGTGGCCGTGTGAGCCTACGCCTGTGATGTAGTGACATTATACTGCTTGATTATACTAATAAAGTGCAGGGAAGGAGCATCGCCGCCCTGATTTTTTTTTTGGGGGGGGGGGTCGTTATAATTTGGTCAGCATTGCTGACCGTTACTTTTGTTTGCCACTGTACGGTGGTTTGTTGCTTGCAGGTGCTGCTGGTCCAAGCAGTCAATAGCGGGCTAAAGCCCAAGTTGCTGTGCCGGCCCTCGAAGGCCTAAAGTTTGGATGTTTTCTTTTATTCATGTATGGTCGGCATGCATGCCGAAGTTTGGAAAACATTTAATTTGAGCAAACGGTTGTAAGGCCTTAAGGACAGTACTTTGTATTTGTACTTCATTCCTTTGGGTTTATTTAGTGGACATTCATGCTAGTGTTGCTGGGTTCTTTTAATTGCAACTTTTAAAACTATTTCTGCTAGAATGGCTCTGTGTAGGATGTTGGAATGGTTGGATGGTTTCCATTGAGTAACCACCCAGTATGTCTGTGGTACATGCCGTCGGGCCCCGGCCGGACCTACTGCTATATGCTATGCGACGGATAGGGGGTGTTACAATTTGGTATTAGCCTACTGGTTTCGTTCAGGCTTAAAATGAATTTCGTGGACGAATTCTTTTTAAGGGGTGGTGAGCACATGTGTGTGCGTCATCGTTATAACAACAAAAGAACCCATGAATGTCCACTTAAGAATGAAAATACATGTGTTTGAGGAACCTGCGTGTTCCTATAATTGCTTTTTGTAATTTTGTATGGTCGCTTAACGGTATTTTGTACGACTATAGGTGACCAGAGGCGGTGCTGGGCCGTCGGAACATCCGGTTTCTGAGGATTATAGTGCACCTGGTGACGTGCCTGCAACCTTTCCCTCCGCTGAAGCCATAAGAATGGTGGTGGAAGCAGTGTTTGCTGCGATTGGTGCACAAAATGAAAGACATGTGCAGTCCCCTATTTTTGAGGTAATTCCAACGCCGGGTGGTGTGATGGATCAAACGGCATTTATAGGACCTTTGATGCAGCAGTGGAACATGCTTTTAGTGTAGGGTATGCACTCAGTTGAGGAATATTTGCAAGCATTTCTGATGATAAGACGCTACCCAGGCTCTGAAGTGGAGAGCGAGCAGTCGATGGTCGATAGGTTTTATAATGGTCTGCGCGGCGAATTGCGAGTTCTGTTGCCAGGACCAAAGTTATTGGGATTCCGAGCCTTGGTAGAATCAGCTAGATCTTTGGAAGAAGATTTGGCAAAATTCAATCAAACGTCGGAGCTCTGGGTACTAGACTCTCAGGATTCCGCAAAATCTGAATACCGAAGGAGGAGGAACAAGAAGTCTAAAATGTCTACTGGTCAGGCTCCATATGGTTGTTTAAGTGTGGCAAGGAAGGGCACTTTGCCCGAGACTGTTGGATTGGTGCTCAGAAGTTAAAGAAAGCTATGTCGGGAGCAGGTATAGGACAAAGTGCCAGAGATCTGAAATGAATCCAAGGAAGCAAAGACTTGGATACGCAGAAGACGGAGTTCAAAATGCCAAACTCCTCAAAGTCTGCGTACCGTAGGTGGTATAAGAAGGCTAGGACTTCGGGTCCAGCTCCTTATTCTGGTGCTTCTGGGACGACTACGGGTCGAACCCCGGGCACATGCTTTAATTGTGGAAAGTCGGGGCACTTTTCCCGAGACTGATGGAACGGACATCCCAAGTCCGAGAAGAAGCATGCTGTCGTGATGACAGGTACGACTTAAAGTTATAGTAGTTTAACTTTAAATACTTGTTGCCCTTATGCATGTTAGCTTAGTACTGTTTGTGCTAAGCTTTGTTCTGATTTTTGATTAATTCGGTGAAAGCACCATTCGCTTAGGGGGCTTCGCATTCCCTTTTGACCAAAGGATTTGTATTGCGCGTCGGAGTACCTCCTTCGATGGCAGAAGACAAATTGGATGCGTTGTTGTCTAATAATGCTCATTGCACGTGAGTAGAATCTGCTGCGTTTAGGTGCGGATAGGGAGTCAAGACTTTGACTTATAAGCGTCGTTAATACCATTAGGGGAGCTCGATGTAATCTTTGGTATGGACTGGCTCTCGGAGCAGCAAGCATACGTTGATCGAAATCGCAAGAAATTCAAGTTGGGAACTGGTCGTGAGATGACATATGTGGGCTTGAAAGGGGTCAAGCATGACGTTGGTGTCTTCTCTTCAGTTGGTTAAGGCGGTTTGGTGTGATGCCAAACCGATCATACGCTCTTTGTATCGGTTAGCGCCTAAGGAGATGGCGGAGCTTAAGGTGCAACTGCAAGAGTTGTTGGAGCAAGGGTTTGTGCATCCAAGTTCGTCTCCTTGGAGCGCACCGGTCCTCTTTGTAAAGAAGAAGGACGGGAGCTTGAGACTCTGTATTGATTATCGGGAGTTAAACAAGCTAACGAAAAAGAACAAGTACCCAATCCCCCGGATTGATGATCTATTTGATCAGTTGGTCGGGTCGACGGTCTACTCTAAGTTGGATCTCAAGTCTAGTTACTATCAGCTGAGGATAAGGGAGAGTGATATCCCTAAGATAGCGTTCAGTACAAGATAGGGCATTACGAGTTTACGGTCATGCCGTTTGGGCTGACGAATGCGCCGTTAGTGTTCATGGATTTTATGAACATGACCTTCAGGGAGTACTTGGACCATTTTGTGATCGTCTTCATCGACGATATTTTGGTGTACTCGCAGAGTGAGGAAGATCACTTCAGGCATCTTCATTTGGTTTTGGAGACGCTAAGGAGGAATCAATTGTACGCCAAGTTCTCGAAGTGCGAGTTTTGGTTGTCCTCAGTGGCATTCCTCGGTCATATAGTGAGTGGGGAAGGTATTGTAGTGGATCTGGCGAAGATTGTTGTGATACGGGAGTGGCCTGAGCTTTCTACGGTAGCGGAAGTCCGGAGCTTTCTGGGGCTTGCCGGCTATTATAGGCGCTTCATAGAGAACTTCTCGCGGATAGTGTTACCTCTCACTACTTTGATGAGGAAGGAGCAGAAGTTCGTTTGGATTCTATAGTGCGCGCGAGCTTTTGAGGAGTTGAAATGTCAGTTGACCACGACGCCTGTGTTGAGTTCGCCGAGTGGGACTGAAGGTTATGAGATTTATAGCGATGCTTCGGGCAGTGGTTTGGGTTGTGTGTTGTTACAACATGGAAGAGTTATAGCATATGGCTCGAGAAAGCTGAAGGTGCACGAGAGGAACTATCCGGTCCATGACTTGGACTTAGCGGCCGTGATTTTTGCCTTGAAGCTGTGGAGACATTATTTGTACGGTGTGAAGATTGATATATACACCGATCACAAGAGCCTGAAGTATTTGATTGATCAGAAAGATCTGAACATGCGGCAGCATAGATGGATGGAGTTCCTGGGGGACTATACATTCAAGATCCACTACGTGCTTGGTAAAGGTACTGCGGTTGTGGACGCGTTGAGTCGCCGGGCCCCAGCTCAAGCCAATTGGCTGTCGGGTCATGACGAGCGATTGGTTCGGGAGTTAGAGGCGTTGGAGATCTTTTGCGTTGATAAGCAATCAAGTACTGAAGCAGTATTGAATTGGACTGAAGTCCAATATGACCTGGCTGATCGGATTCGGCAGGCGTTGGATGTGGATGTCCACATGAAGCAACTCATGATAGAGGCTCTGGATGGGTCAAATTCCCAATTCGTTGTGGAGGATGGATTACTTTGGAAAGACGGTCGTCTGTGCATCCCAAGCGTGGGCAATTTGCGGGTAGAATTTTTGTACGAGGCGCATCATACCAAGTACTCTATTCACCCGGGGAGCACGAAGATGTACCGCGATGTTAAGAAATTGTTCTGGTGGCCAGGACAGAAAAAGGATGTGGCGCTCTACATGGAGAAGTGTCAAACTTGCGCCTTGGTGAAGGCAAAATGCCAAAAGCCGGGAGGATTCTTGAAATCCTTGCCTATTCCGGAGTGGAAGTTCGACGACATTACTATGGACTTTGTGCACGGGTTGCCAAGGTCGCAAAAGGGGAACGACGCCATTTGGGTGGTCGTAGATTGTCTAGCGAAGGTGTCGCATTTCATTCCGCATAGGAAGGATGATCCGGTTGAGAAATTGGCAAAGTTGTATGTAGACAATATTGTGCGGCTTCATGGTGTGCCCCACAGCATCATGAGTGACCGAGATGGGCGGTTCACGTCCATTGATTGGAGGCTGGTGTAGCAGATGTTGGGAACAAAGCTGAGTTTTAGCACAGCCTTTCATTCACAAATGGTTGGGCAGACCGAGAGGGTCAATAGAACAATGGAAGACATGTTTCGCATGCGTGTACTGGACTTTGGAAAGCAATGGGAATACCACATATACTTGGTGGAATTTGCGTACAACAATAGCTACCAGGCGACTGTTCAGATGGCGCCCTTTGAGGCCCTATATGGTAGAAGATGTCGCACGTCGTTGTCCTGGTTGTAAATGGGTGAATCAAAGTTGTATAAGCGTTTAGAGGTGGCGGATGCTACTTCTTTGGTGAGAACCATTTGGGAAAGGTTGCTAATCGCTCAGGACCGCCATGTTAAGTACTATAATGCCAAGCACAGGAATGTGGAGTTCGTTGTTGGTGATTGGGTGTACTTGAAGATCAAGGCGTTCAAGGGTGTCTCGCGGGTGCGGCGCTTGAAGAAGATAAGCCCGAGGTACCTTGGACCGTTTGAGGTTCTGGAGCGGATTAGTGAAGCAGCGTACCGATTGAAGCTGTCAGTGGAGCTTAGTGGTCTACATGATGTATTCCATATATCGATGCTACGGAAGGCGGTGCAAGAGCCTACGCCAGTGATCGCGGTCGATCAAGTGCCGGTTGATAGTGGGTTGACGATGAATGTCAAGCCCGTACGTATTGAAGACTCGAAAGTCAAGCGTCTACGTAATAAAGAGATCATGATGGTCAAGATCCGATGGGACAATTGCGGTCGAGAGGAGCTCTCTTGGGAGCGAGAGCAGACTATGCTTGAGGAGTACCCGGAGTTATTTCACTCAGGTACCATTTAAGTTTTATGTTTCTTTCCTTTATGAAATTTCGAGGACGAAATTCTTTTAAGAGGGGGAGAATTGTAACGCACCGAAACTCAAAAGAGCGATGGGAGGTGTTTTGGGCCAAATCTGGTATTTGGCAGGGGGCACATGGCCTGGGACACGGGTGTGTCCCAGGGCATGTCAGGCTCGAGTCGATGATTTGGCCGCGAGGTCAACGAAATTTGGAGTCGACGATCGTCGAGCAGCGAACACGGCCTGAGACACGGGCGTGTCTTAGAGCGTGTCGAGCCCATGTCGAAGATCGGCCCAGGGAGTCGACATTTTCGCGCGACGATGTGTCGAGACAGGGAACATGGCCTAGGACATGGGCGTGCCCAAGGTCGTATCGTGTGGTCGACGAACTTCGCTCGACGAAGTGTCGAGATAGTGAACATGGCCTGGAGCCCATGCGCGTTCGGGTTTGACACAGACATGTCAAATAGAACACGGGCGTATCTAAGACCCGTGTGAGTCTCGGGTTATTTTCGGACTGTGTCGATGGGGGCACACGGCCAACCACACGGCCATGTCAGTTGGAACACGGGCGTGTCGGGTTAAACACGGGTGTGTCGGGACCCGTGTAAGTTTCATAACGCGTTGATTTTGACGGCGAATGAGGGACGGCCTTGGACACGGGCATGTCGCAGGCCGTGTTTGGCCCAGGTTTTACTTTTCAACTACGAATCATTGCCATTCGTTTCCTTATTTTGGGACCCGACAGTTGGGGGTTGTTCCTACTGGGATATACCCGAGATTGGGCTTTTGAAACCCTCATTTCTCTTGAGTGGTTCTCTTTCTAAGTCTAGAGAGGGGAGATCAAAGGAGGAAGAAGAAGCCTAGATCCGGTCACCGGCGGAGCTTCGGAGCTCCAAATCGCGAACCGACTTCGGATCTACGGAGGCAAAGAGAGTGCGGTGCTTTTCATCCGCTTACATTTACATGGCACCAAGGAAGAATGCTAGGGTAATGATCCTCTACATGAGCATGTGAAGCTCTACTTCTTTTACATAGGGAAGCCCTCTCTCGCGCGTTTGCGGTGAGTTTGAGGCGTTCCTTCAGGTAGACATGAATAGTCCCCGTTGTGTACATGTAGAGTCCATAATCGAGAATGGATATAGGCATGGTGTGTTAAGCCTACCCGGACAAGTTGGTTTGGATCGGTGATGTTGCATTGCATAAATGGCCGGATAAGACTCCGTGCGAATGTGTGTTTTTCGGGTTTTCTACGTGGTAGATTGCAATAGGGAGCCTTGGGGATTAACCCCAAGGTGCACCCGGAAAACTGGGCTGATGCGTGATTCTGCCAACATGGTGGCCTAGGAGCCAACTTGAACATAACCGGGTTATGTGAAGTGTGTGACAGAAACGGGACTCGGGAGAAGTTTGACCCGCGCATATGTTTTAAATTAACATTGCGATGTGAGCAACGGGTCAGGCAAAACCGTACCCGTTCTATGTCGTTTGGGGTGAGTCGTTGGTATATATGAGGGTCTTCGACGGTCTATGGCTTAAATTGACGTGACCCATGCTGGGAAGACAAAATGCTCATAGTGTGGCCGTCAAAGTGGCAGTGGCATGATCAGAATGTCTATGGCTTAAATTGACGTGACATGGACCGATTCACCGAGAATGTGCACTGAGTGCATGGGGTGTGTGGCCATGTAAGCCTACGCCTGTGATGTAGTGACATTTGAAAGTCCACCTAGTGTCAACTATGTGCACCTATGGGGGGGGGGATAGGTGACGTGTAGCGCTTTTGCGGAATTTATAATAGTACCTGCACAATAAAGATAAACAGCACAGCACACAGAAAACACAGGAAATTTATAGTGGTTCCCCGACTTGGGTACATCCACTTTCCCCCTTCGACCTATCTCCCCAACAAGGGACGACTCGGTCACTTCTCCAACGGGATTGAAATCCAATCCCTGCACTAACGGAAGGAGCCCTTCCACACGTGAGAGTCAACACTCCCACAAAACGGGTTGCACCCAACCCTTACAACACGGAACAAAAGTTCCTTTACAACAAAATTAAATATAGAATGTACACGTGATACAAACTTCTTTTGGAGACTACGGTGTTCCTCTTCGTTCGACGTGTTCTTGAAGTCGATGAAGATTCTACAACCTTGGTCTCTCTTGGAGAGGATCTCCCGGAACCGGCGGCGGCAATCCGAGCGGCGGCTTGGTTCGGAATCGGTGGCAACGAAGGTGCGCTGCTGCAGTACTTTGAGATCCAAACTTTGTTGCGAAGCAAACTAGGTCTACCAACGGTCACTCTAGGATCGGTCGTCTCGATCGATTCGGACGGGGGAGTTTTTCCCGGTCAACAAATCGAGAGACAAGAGATCTCTGGATAGACACGTGAGACTCAAGCTTTGCTACGCTTCTGTCGCCGGAGATCACCAAGGAATCCCGATCGTTGACGGCGACCAACAAGCTCGAGCGAGACGGCGGCGGCGGAGATCTGATCGCGATTTTAGGTTTAGGTTTTTGCTCGGCTTTTTTCTGTGTATCTACAGTGCAAAATACCCGTATATATATACTGTAGATACAACTAATTTGACCGTTGTGGGACCCAGAAGAAAGATCCCGAAAACCGGTTCAAAATAGTCCATTAGCAGAATCCGGTCCAGCAGCATCCTGAGAAAACGCTAAGTCAAAATCGGCGAGAATCGCAGGCGATTCTCGACGAATCGGCGAGAATCTCCAAGTGATTCTCGACGATTCGTCGAGAATCGTTAGTGATTCTCGTCGAATCACTTATTGATTCTCAACCAATTTCACTTTGTATACATGAGCTGCTTGGCCACTGGTTCGGCGAGAATCACTAGTGATTCTCGCCGAATCTTACTTGGCACCGTTTTGAGGTAGCCAGAAGGAGTCGGCGAGAATCACTAATGATTCTCGTCGATTCGGCGAGAATCACTTGGTGATTCTCGTCGAATTTTCCTTGGACGAATTTTCGTCTTCCACCCAGGAGCTGCTTCTTGATCCATCCATGCTCCTTGTCTTCTCTTGCATATGAACGGTCCTGTACTTGAAAGTAAATGCACTCCAATAGAGAGAGTACACGTAGGCCAACACACTGATCTGCTCAACGAGGGATTACGTCATGCAGACCCGTGTATATTGACCTACTGCACCCTGACATTGGTGTGCACTTAGCGTGGAGGAACTGCAAGCACAACTTAAAAGAGTTTATCAAATACATAGTCTATTGACCTTAGCTTGTCCAGGGGCTTCTTCAAATCAGGTACATTGTGGATACAATACCCAACAATCTCCCCCTATTTGAAGAAGCCTAAACCCTACAAGCTAAGGTGAATAGAGCAAATGGAAATGAAAGCCATAAACTTAACATTGAGTTGAGTCATCCCTTACCAATACCAATTTCTTGGGAGCAAGCTTGGAGCCACCTTAGCATTGGCCCCGAGAGGGTAATCTCCCCCTTTTCGGCTTCTGCAAATCGGGGTCTGTAGCGTTTGGCCCTTAGCTCCCCCTCAGTTCTTGCAGCTGTACTCACGCTGGAGTTCCCTGCTCCCCCTCAGATCATGCACAAGTCTGGAGCTTTTGTAGTCTTCATTCTTCATAATTGAGCATCCCCAATTCAGTCTTGAAAAGATTAAACTTGGCCTCGTCTAAGGGCTTTGTGAATATATCAGCAATCTGCTTGTCCGTGGGGACATAACAGAGAGAGATGTCCTTGTTTTCCACGTGCTCCCGAATGAAGTGGTAGCGCACTTCAATGTGCTTCGTTCTGCTGTGCGAGACAGGATTGTTGGCAATGGCAATTGCACTGGAGGAGTCGCAGTACATTGGAACTTCCTTGAACTGAAGGTTGTAGTCAGCCAACTGGTTTCTGATCCAAAGGAGTTGTGCGCAACAGCTGCCTGCTGAGATGTACTCAGATTCTGCTGTGGAGGTAGCCACACAGTTCTGCTTCTTGCTGTTCCATGAGATAAGCCTTCTTCCGAGGAATTGACACGTCCCGGAAGTGCTTTTCCTGTCATCCCTACTCCCTGCAAAATCAGCATCTGAAAAACCTATTAACTCGACATCATTGGTTCTCGGGTACCACAAGCCAAGATTAGGAGTACCTTTAAGGTATCTTAGAATTCGCTTTGCAGCGACATAGTGAGATTCCTTAGTGTTCACCTGATATCTGGCACAGACACATGTGGAGAACATAATATCCGGTCTACTGGCAGTAAGGTAGAGCAGGGATCCAATGATGCTTCTGTATTTGGTTTCATCGAAAGGTTTACCTTTCTCATCCTTATCCAGAGACATGGTGGATCCCATTGGAGTCCTCATAGAGGTTGCACTCTCCATACCGAATTTCTTAAGGAGTTCATTTGTGAACTTCGTCTGAGAGATGAAGATTCCATCCTCAGACTGTTTCACTTGAAGTCCTAAGAAATACTTGAGCTCTCCCATACTGCTCATTTCAAACTTTCCTTGCATAAGTTTAGAAAACTTATTGCAAAGATTGTTGTCCGTTGAGCCGAATATTATGTCATCGACATAAATTTGCACCAGCAAAATCTTGCCTTTGACTTCCCTGAGAAACAATGTTTTATCTATTTTACCTCTGGAGAACTTGTTCTCAAGAAGAAAACTAGATAAAGTCTCATACCAAGCTCGTGGAGCTTGTTTCAACCCATATAAGGTCTTATTAAGAAAATAAACATGATTGGGATAAGTAGGGTCGACAAAACCTGGGGGTTGAGCGACGTATACTTCCTCTTTCAGGTCTCCGTTCAGGAATGCCGATTTCACATCCATTTGATAGACCGTGAATCCTTTGTGTGAAGCATACGCCAGGAACAACCTGATTGCCTCGAGCCTTGCGACTGGTGCGAAGGTCTGGTCGAAGTCAATCCCTTCCTCCTGTCTGTAACCTTGAGCCACCAGCCTGGCCTTGTTCTTTACGATGACACCATGTTCATCCAGCTTGTTTCTGAAGATCCACTTCGTGCCAATGACATTCTGCTTGTATGGTCTGGGAACCAGCGTCCAAACATTGCAGCGTTCGAATTGATGTAGTTCCTCTTGCATGGCTAGAATCCATGCCGCATCCTTGTTCGCCTCGTCGAACTTCTTTGGCTCAACCTGTGACAGGAAGCTAAGATGCAATACTTCGTTAATTGTACCTCTTCGAGTTCTGACACCAATACGAGGATCCCCGATGATCTGATCTCTAGGATGATCTCTCACGTGCCGGAGCTCTAGAAGTCTGGCGTCTGGAGCCGCAACTACTTCTTGGGCTTCTCTTTCTTCTAAGAGATTTGTTCCATCTTGATCTTCAACATTTTCAAATGACGTGGTGGTGGAGACTTTGACGTACTTAGGAGCGTCAGCTTTAGCGGTCTCATCCAGACTCAGCTGTTCAAGTCGAGTACCTGCATCTTCAAGAATACTACTGGAAGAATTGTTGTTAAGCAAACTTCCTTCATCAAATACAACATTTATTGATTCTTCTACCACTAGGGTTTTCTTATTGAAGACCCTATATGCCCGACTATGGGAACTATAGCCCATGAATATGCCTTCGAAGCATTTTTCACCGAATTTAGTATGCGGGTACTTCCCATTATTCAGTACATAGCATCTGCAACCAAAAATCCTCAAGTAGGACATGGTTGGTTTCCTGCCTTTCAGTAACTCGTAGGGCATCTTACGATGATGCTTGTTGATCAATGCTCGGTTTTGTGCATGACAAGCTGTATTGACAGCCTCTGCCCAGAAGTATTCCGGGAGAGAAGCGTCTTTCAACATTGTCGTGCATGCTTCAATGAGAGTTCTATTTCTCCTCTCCACAACTCCATTTTGCTGAGGAGTGCGTGGGGAGGAAAACTCATGAAAGATACCTTATTCTTCACAAAATTCTGTCATAGCACCAGATTCGAATTCTGTTCCATGGTCACTTCTGATTTTGACCACGGAGCAGTTAAATTCGTTCTGAACCTGCTTGACAAAATTAGTGAAGATGTCAAGAGTATCTGACTTTCGTTTCAAAAAGAACACCCATGTAAACCGAGAGTGATCATCAACTATCACGAGCGTATATGACTTTCCTCCCAAGCTATGAACTTGCATTGGACCAAATAAGTCCATATGTAACAGGTAAAGACATCGGGAAGAGTCTTTGTCTGCAATGCTCTTAAAGGTAGCCCGAGTCTGTTTGCCCATCTGGCATGCAGGACAGGGGCTATCTTTGATGCACTTGATACTGGGAGCATCTCTTACTAAGTTCTTAGAAAATAGCATACTAATTGTCTTGAAATTAATATGTGTCAATCTCTTGTGTCATTGTTCACAAAGAGATGCACTGCATGTAACCACAAGGCATACGGGGGTAGATGAATCTATACTGAGAAAATCTAAGCAGAAGATATTTCTGCTCCTAATGCCTGATAATACCGTCTCAGAAGAGGTACGTGAAATTATCAGACATTTATCCTTGCAGAACTTAACGTCATAACCTTTGTCACATAACTGACTTACGCTGATCAGGTTATGGTTTAACCCTTCAACATAAACCACGTCGGTGATAGAGATTATACCGTTGGAAATCATACCGTAACCCCTGGTGACTCCACGATCTGACCCTCCGAAGATGACGTTGGGTCCATTCTCGACTGGAGTGTAATCACGCAGCAGGCTTCTAGTCCCAGTCATATGCCGGGAGCATCCACTGTCCAAATACCAGATCGGCGTTTTGGTGGCCTTTGGACATTCCTGCAAAACAAAATTAATTTGCCTTAGGAACCCAATCGAACTTGGGTCCTAGATTCCTGGTTAGCACACTCCCCCTCGGATGGTTAACCCTACGAGTGGTCGGCCTCGCATTGTTAACATGGGGAGTCTCGTAATGCCTTGGATTAAACCAACAATCCACGGCAAAGTGACCAACTTTGCCACAGCACCAACAGTCGAATCTGTTGTACCTCTTCCTAGGTACCCCCCTTACCCTGGGAACGGTGGGTACAGCTGGGGCCTTGGATCTGGAGGTGGAGGCCTCATGGTGATGGCAGTCACATGACTTCGTCACCTTCTGTACAACAGGCTTGGCTTTTGGTGCCTTCTTTCCATTATGGCCGCTAGAGAACGGACCATAATTTCCCATGTGGATTTCCTCATAAGGTGCCTTGAAGACACTCTCACCGAAGTTCCGGGGAAAGTTCCAACTGTCATACCGGCTCTTTGGCTTTGCAACCGAGGGCCGGAAATGATGCCCAAAAGTTGACTCAAAATCATGTTGGCTGCAAGGAAAGCCAGGCTTTCTGAACGCAACAGGACTAAGAGGAGCCTTACCCTTTTCAGCGGCAGAGGCCTTCTTGGCGGCCTTATTCTTCCTCTGGTTCTTGTTTCTCCTAGATGAAGAACCAGATGCCCCTATATGCCCCAAGCCAGCTCCTTTGGCCTGAGCGGAGAAGGTGTCAAAGACTGGAAGAACTGTTTTTGGCATAGAGAAGCTCTTGACGATCTTCCTTTCTGTCGCAAGTAGTTCTTCCAACTTGTTGACTTCCTCCTGCTTAAGATCAAGGAGCTTCAAAGACTCTGAGTGCTTTGAAGTTAGGTCAAGGTGCTCCTGTCAGAGAGAAATCAAGCTAGTGACCTCTTCCCTTAGGGATACACACTCACCCTTAAGGAATTTTACTTCCTTCTTCTCAGCCTTCAGTCTCTTGCGGCACTCGTCGAAAGTGTTGAGCAGAAGCTCATACTTCTCGAGGAGCTCAGCTTCACGGGCCGAAGGGCCATCCTCAGGTTCATCATCCTGAGACTCAGGATCAGAGTCGGAGTCGGAGAGAGGGGTGTGAGCTTTTACCTTCCCAGTAAATGGGGGGCAATCACCTTCTGAGTCCGAGCGACCCACCAGCCCGAAGTAGGCTTCCTCATCATCACTCGAGTCTGAGGAGTCAGACTCACTCAGTGTCTTTGGCCGTTTAGCGATGTAGCTTCGCTCCTTCTTCTTGTCTCTAGAGGACTTGTGCTCCTCTTCTTTCCCTTTTTCCCTCTTGCCTTGATAGCAGTCGGCCACGACGTGTCCTGGCTTGTTGCATCCAAAGCAGATAATGTCAGAGGAGCGATGTTTGTTCGGTCTAGATGCATACCTGTCAGAAGAGTAGTTTTTCTTCTGAAGCCTGAAGGAGGAGCCGTCTCTCTTTCTTTGATTCCTCATCTTGAGGAACTTCTTGAACTCTCGAGTGATGAGGGAGAAATCCTCCTCCGACAGCTCTGAGCTGGAAGAGCATGGCTCGGAGTCCTCCTCCTCATCCTTTTTCCTGGTACGGTACGACACCGTACTCTTGCCTTTTCTGGAGTGACTGGCTTTTAGAGCCACAGTCTTTTCTTTTGCAGCATCCCTTTCTGCTTCTTCCTCAGCTTTCCTGGTGTTCAGCTGAAGCTCATAGGACATCAGCTTCCCAAACAGAATTTGTGGATCAGTTTCTGCCAGTCTGCCAAATTCTCTGATGGCGCAGATCTTTGTGTCTCATTCCTTAGTAAGGGACCTAAGGAATTTGTCATTGAGTTCACCATTAGTGAACACTCTTCCGTACCCCTTGAGGGCGTTGACAATCTTTAGGAAGTTCTCGTAGGTGACTCCGATCTCTTCCTTCGGCCCTTGTCTGAAGGCCTCATACTTCTGGTTCAGGAGGGATCTCCGATCATCCCTTACTTCATCTGTGCCCTCCATTAGGATGATCAGGCACTGCCAGATCTCCTGAGCTGTCCTGCAGTTGCTGAAGTTCTGCATCATATAGTCATCAACTGCGCTGACCAGGATGTTTCTTGCCTTCATGTCAAGGCCCACTAGCACCATCTCGTCCTTGTCCATTTCAGAAAGTGTCTTCGGCACTTTCTTGGTGGGATCAATGGTGGAGGCCGTAGTGGGGACATAAGGTCCCTCCAGCACGATCATGAAAAGTCGAGGATCCACTGCTTCCATGTAGAACCTGATCCTTTCCTTCCAGATAGGAAAGTTGAGCCTGTTGCACACTGGGATCTTGCCGGAGTACTTGAGCCCGTCCATAGTAGATGTATGTCTCCTTGTTGACATTAGTGGCAGGATTCTACTCAAGGTGTTAACCTTTTTGATGAGTAACCTCCCTCTGATACCACTTGAAAGTCCACCTAGTGTCAACTATGTGCACCTATGGGGGGGATAGGTGACGTGTAGCGCTTTTGCGGAATTTATAATAGTACCTGCACAATAAAGATAAACAGCACAGCATACAGAAAACACAGGAAATTTATAGTGGTTCCCCGACTTGGGTACATCCACTTTCCCCCTTCGACCTATCTCCCCAACAAGGGACGACTCGGTCACTTCTCCAACGGGATTGAAATCCAATCCCTGCACTAACGGAAGGAGCCCTTCCACACGTGAGAGTCAACACTCCCACAAAACGGGTTGCACCCAACCCTTACAACACGGAACAAAAGTTCCTTTACAACAAAATTAAATATAGAATGTACACGTGATACAAACTTCTTTTGGAGACTACGGTGTTCCTCTTCGTTCGACGACGTGTTCTTGAAGTCGATGAAGAGTCTACAACCTTAGTCTCTCTTGGAGAGGATCTCCCAGAACCGGCGGCGGCAATCCGAGCGGCGGCTTGGCGGAATCGGCGGCCGAAGCGCTGCTGCAGTACTTTGATCCAAACTTCGTTGCGAAGCAAACTAGGTCTACCAACGGTCATCTAGGATCGTCGTCTCAATTCGGACGGGGGAGTTTTTCCCGGTCAACAAATCGAGAGCAAGAGATCTCTGGATAGACACGTGAGACTCAAGCTTTGATACGCTTCTGTCGCCGGAGATCACCAAGGAATCCCGATCGTTGACGGCGACCAACAAGCTCGAGCGAGACGGCGGCGGCGGAGATCTGATCGCGATTTTAGGTTTAGGTTTTTGCTCGGCTTTTTTCTGTGTATCTACAGTGCAAAATACCCGTATATATATACTGTAGATAAAACTAATTTGACCGTTGTGGGACCCACAAGAAAGATCCCGAAAACCGGTTCAAAATAGTCCATTGGCAGAATCCGGTCCAGCAGCATCCTGAGAAAACGCTAAGTGAAAATCGGCGAGAATCGCAGGCGATTCTCGACGAATCGGCGAGAATCACCAAGTGATTCTCGACGATTCGTCGAGAATCGTTAGTGATTCTCGTCGAATCACTTATTGATTCTCAACGAATTTCACTTTGTATACATGAGCTGCTTGGCCACTGGTTCGGCGAGAATCACTAGTGATTCTCGCCGAATCTTACTCGGCACCGTTTTGAGGTAGCCAGAAGGAGTCGGCGAGAATCACTAATGATTCTCGTCGATTCGGCGAGAATCACTAGTGATTCTCGCCGAATCGGCGAGAATCACTTGGTGATTCTCGTCGAATTTTCCTTGGACGAATTTTCGTCTTCCACCCAGGAGCTGCTTCTTGATCCATCCATGCTCCTTGTCTTCTCTTGCATATGAACGGTCCTGTACTTGAAAGTAAATGCACTCCAATAGAGAGAGTACACGTAGGCCAACACACTGATCTGCTCAACGAGGGATTACGTCATGCAGACCCGTGTATATTGACCTACTGCACCCTGACATTGGTGTGCACTTAGCGTGGAGGAACTGCAAGCACAACTTAAAAGAGTTTATCAAATACATAGTCTATTGACCTTAGCTTGTCCAGGGGCTTCTTCAAATCAGGTACATTGTGGATACAATACCCAACAACATTACTATACTACTTGATTATACTAATAAAGTGCAGGGAAGGAGCATCGCCTCCCCGATTTGGGGGGGGGGGGGATCGTTATAATTTGGTCAGCATTGCTGACCGTTACTTTTGTTTGCCACCGTGCGGTGGTTTGTTACTTGCAGGTGTTGCTGGTCCAAGCGGTCAATAGCGGGCTAAAGCCCAAGTTGCTGTGCCGGCCCTCGAAGGCCTAAAGTTTGGATGTTTTCTTTTATTCATGTATGGCCGGCCTGCGTGCCGAAGTTTGGAAAACATTTAATTTGAGCAAACTGTTGTAAGGCCTTAAGGCCAGTACTTGTGTATTTGTACTTCATTCCCTTGGGTTTATTTAATGGACATTCATGTTAGTGTTGCTGGGTTCTTTTAATTGCAACTTTTAAAACTGCTTCCGCTAGAATGGCTCTGTGTATGACGTTGGAATGGTTGGATGGTTTCCATTGCGTAACCACCCGGTTTGTCTGTGTTATATGGCGTCGGGCCCCGGCCGGACCTACTGCTATATGCTATGCGACGGATAGGGTGTGTTATAGCAGCACTCTCCTACCTCAGGAAATTAAGACCAACAGCTCAGATCCACACTTGGATCCTACCTCAGTACCCCAACAGGGCACCTACAGCTCAGTGACTAAACAGTTACCTATAACTCAGATTCAGGTAAACTGAATCCTACAGGATGAAGGTGGGTTGATGGATATTCTTCACACAAGAGATATTTCTCTGTATCAAGCTTCTTGACTGAGATAGACTCAGCCAAATAAAAAATATAAAAGTTTGGTTTGATTTGATCCAACTTTGAAGTGTGCACGCAATTTCTGGCTGCTTGTTCAGTGGGGAGAACTGTGGCCTTCTTCTTGTTTCTATCAGCAAGAGCTTGACCAAAGGTTAGTCTGCCAGTAGATGAACTTGGCTTACTTTGAACATCATTAGCAACAACCCTCTTTGCAGATGGCATGTCCTTCATGGATTCAGGAGAAACCAAGGTAGCCTTACTAACTGACTTAACTTTGGTTTGAGTTCTTGCTGGAAGAACCTTAGAATAGGACATTGCCACATCCTTGACTGCAGGGGCTGGGGCACCAAATACAGAAGGTCCAGGTTGGTCCTTTAGAACTTCCACATGGGGAGCCTTCTGAGCACTCAATCCCATGACCTCTCTTCTTCCCTTATAAGGTACCTTTGTAGTCTTACAAGGAAGATTCCCACCTCTCCTGTGACCATACTTACATTCATGGTCATACCTGTTGGATGAGAGAATTACCTTGTGAAAGGTAGGATGAGGCCTGACAAGAACTTGGCCTCTTTTCTGAGATTGGATTACTTTAGAAATCCAATCAGATTCAAATCTTCTCTTAATAGAATCTATCTTAGAGAAGTTAGTCATAATTCTCCTCTCTCTATCAAGTTTCTCCTCAAGATTCTTAATAATAGAGTCCTTGTATTTTAAGGACTCAACATGGATATCTACCATGATTTTCAAATGAACTGCTTCCCTCTCTTTTAAACATAGGAAGGATGAAGCTTCATCCATCTAGGAAGCAGTCTTCTGTAGGGAGGCTATTTCCTCTGCTTGTTTCTTAATAAGCAGCTTTCTTTCCTTGAAAGCTTTCAGAAGGGAAGCATGATTGTAAATCAATTGATTGATATCATCATCTGTCAAAGGACCATCATCATCACTAGATGAGGAGACATTAGAGTCTATACAGGATTCATATCCAGACTCTGAGGATGAGCTAGATGGGGAATGTACCTTATTTTGACCAGGCTGATCCTGACAGGATTCTACTTTTGGGGTAGCTATTTGTCCATGGCATCTGTATTCCCCTTCTTCAGCTTCATCCACCTCTATATCACTCTCTGAGTGTGACAGACGGGCCCTGATTCTTGTTCTTACTTCTGGAAGGACTTTGTCATCACCAAAGGCAGCCAATAGCCCAATGTTGATCTTGTCCTCTCTGCAGATTTGCTGCTCCATAGAGTTCCACATCTTATATTTCATCCTTGAACACATAAGTTTAACATTTTAGCTATCCTTGGAGGTCAACTCAGACTGTTAGGTCCTTTTAGAAAAACCTCTCTCTGATACCACTTGAAAGTCTTTAATTTAAGGATAGCTAAATCACCTAGAGTGGGTGGGGGGGGTGAATAGGTTATTTGTCTCTTTGAGAATATCTTTTGCTTTCTTTATAATATCTTGTTGTTTTCTTTTATCTTTCAGCTTAGGGTGATCTAGAGCTTGTCCTTAACACTTGTAAATAAGAAAAGAAATACAACCACAGAAAAACACACAGAGATTTATAGTGGTTTCTCAATTGGGTACATCCACTTTCCCTCCCACCTATCCAACTAACTTGTTAGACTAGGCACAACTTCTCCAAACTGCTCCTAAGAGATACACCACATATCCCGCAGGATTTCCAAGTCTCCTCCAAGACTCACTTCTTAGCTACAAAGGCCTACACTCTAACTTTGCAGACTGGAATAGCTCTGACGCTTGCTCCTTTCCTGGGCTGTGGTGATTCAGCCCTAGCTTTGACTCTGGAGGAATAGTCCCCTGAGTCTTCCTTCAACTTCGTCAAGCTTTATTCTTTTCACAACTTCTAGATAAAGATCTTCAGGTGCTTGTGTTGCTAGAACTGTGAAGAACCTGCAGCAAGGGTAGGCCCTTGGCTGCTACCTTTTCGCTCAGAGAAAATACTCTAAACAAGCTCTTTGGTGCAGGTGATAATGGCACCAACAATCTTGTTGTTGAAGGTCTTGATCTAACAGCTATCTTGCTCTCTGTCTTATAGACTTGAGCTTCCTGTCCTTCAGCTCCACAATAATGGCGGAGAAGAAGAACTAGCTTGATTTCTTTTTTCCTTAAGTCTTTTTTTTCCTCTATGCGCCTCTTTCCTTTTATGGATTTTTGACCCAATGGCTCTTTAGCAGTGGGCCCCATATAATTAATCTCATGCAGCAACTTGCTTTAACACCATATGTCGTACAGTAGGTCTGTGTCAACATTTGTCGCGTACTGCATCCATCCCACCACTAATTTGAATTTTGTTGACTTGGTGACGTCATCAGTTGTGGACTTAAACAAAAATCAAATACTATTAGCATAGGCGTTGAGTGAGTAAGCATCACTCAATGTCAAAACACTTACACAGATTTTGTCTCAGGGCATTGAGTGAGTAACCTTCACTCAATGTCAAACTACTTAGAATATAAATCTGTTTCTAGGTGTTGAGTGATTCAGCTCCACTCAACGCCAACTTGCTTTATCAGCTATCTGCTGCTTGGCGTTGAGTGTGTGAGCATCACTCAACGTCAAACCCCTTAGACAAAATTTTATCTTCACTAGGTGTTGACAGCGTTGAGTGAGCAACCTCCACTCAACGCTTTTTGCCTTAACCATTTTTCTACTTAACTTGTCTCAGTGCTTTTGTAACACCTCCCCTGTAATGACCGTATAGTATGGGTCCGATCGGGGCCCCACAACATACGGACGCCACAACTTTAGTATTATAAGTTGATATAGCTACCCCCACTCAAAACACTTTGCACAACACAGCGGAAACCTAAGCAAGACTAGAAGTTATCCACTACTACAAGAGTAATAACAATGGCCTTAAGGCCTTACAACAAGAAAGTCCAAGCTCAAATAATACAACAGTCAAGAAAGTGCATAACTGATAAGTAATATTTACGCGTATTTTTACTATAATATTTAGTTTAATATTTAGTTTTAATTAATCATATTTTATTTATTTTGTTTAATAAAATATATCTTGTTGATATCTGTTAAATAATTTAAGCCTTATTTATTTTTGTAGGATTTATAACTATTTTTAGTATTTATTTTAGTTTAATAATTAATATAAAATTAATTATAATTTATATATTTTCATTTACAAATCATTTATTTTATATTTTAGTTTACTAATTTTATATATATTTATTTTTGTAGGTTTATTGACGTGGTCGCGCTCCCGACGTTTGCAAAAAAAATATTTACCGAAGTCATCATGTTGGCCGAGCAATTCATGCAGTCTACATGAAACCAAGTCAAAGTCTCGCTGCACTCGTTCAAGCCGATCAAGCGTTTCATGTCGCAACCACCCATTCAGCTCTTCTTCATGCAAGTTCATAACAAATATATTATTATGCATTGATGCCGCCACGCTATCATCGCCAACTCTCAAAATGACTAGCGCGAAGCAAGTCTTCGACATTCAACTGTTTTCATCATTCTCATGCACAACGCCATTGCTGTCAACTTTTTATGTCAAAGCCGCCACCTCATCATACAACCTACATCACCACCCCTTTCTCCCTATAAAAACTGCCACAGTTAAATACATGCACTTTATTATTATTATTACTATAACCCTTTACTTCCCCTCTTCATTTTTCCATGAAACCGCTAGCTCATCTTTATTCCATGAAACCACCACCTTTATATTCTTCTTCATTATCTCCTCCCTCCATAAACCTCATCTTAAATATTTGATAAATATTTGATGTTTCAACTCCATCTTAATTTTAGCAATTATGTCCACCATTCATCTCCTCTTTATAAACTATGAAACTCCCTCATTTAATTTGGTTGTTTTTTCATATATTTCATTAATATTTAATTATTATTACCACTTTATTTTCCTCCTCTTACCCTTGGCCTTCCAACCTTTCATGTGTCTTTCATCCTTTCTTTTTTTCCTATAAATAATGGCCAAGGGGGAATGATGAGGGGAGTCCACCATTGGGGTTGAAAATCGGTTTGGGTGGCTTATTTTCGGGATATCTTTAGAGTTAGTTTTATTTTATGCAATTTTATTTTATTTGCAATATAGTTTAGATTTTTCTTTTCATGCAATTGTACTCTTTTATTTCATAGTGATAGAATGTACTTTTCAATTATTAGTAGCTAAATTTCCATAAGTACTTGATCATGATGAAGCATGGAATAAAAATAAACTCTTCTTTTCTTTATCAAATGTCATGTTCTTAATTTTGCTCGCTTACGATTTATCTTTGATTTATATTTCGTCGAATTCATATTTCGCGGATATGTTTTTCGATCCAAGATCCGTATCCTAAATGACCGAGAGGTTGCGGATACGAGTATATCACTCAAAGATAAAAGGAGTTGCATGCACTCCTCGAGAGAGTACGACATAAATCCTCCGGATTGGAGTCAAATCCAATAGAGTGGTTCACCGCCTAAAGCAAGCTTAGGGGTTTCGACTGGCCGAGAGGTCTTAATCGATCAACCTAAGGTTAGTCAAAAGCATGAGCTCGAGAGAGACGCTTTTGTACTTAGGAACTTCCACGGTCGAGTGAGCAATTTAAGAGTCTTGCGTACTTTATGTTCATGAAGGTTCATTTTAATCCAACAGGATTCTAGATCAAGTGCTATCTTTTAGTTTGTTTTCTAGCTTTAGTTTTAATTTACCTTGAATTTATATTCCGATAAAATAATATTAATTTGCGTGAGTAGGAGTACTCAACAGGCCCCGAGTCAAATACGACATTTCCTATACTATATTTCGATAGGTACGCTTGCCTATTTGAGATTATAGTTTGGATATATTTTAAAACTATAAAATTCCTCATCAATAACACTCCTAGTCGACCTCGGCATGCAAGCCGGACAACATGAGTCTCAAACATACAACATCATATAAGTAGAGCTACAAAAGAAAAGAAACACTTTCATGAGGCTTAGGCCTTTATGGCCGGCGAGCTAGCTCCTGCATGCGATCCTTGCCCTGTAAAATTTATTAGTAATGTGGGTCAGCAAAGGCTGACCTCAAACATTGTAACAAACACATCTCCTCCCGGCCGCCCCTAACGGACCCTGGGGTACTCCTCCAACCTGCAAGTTAGCACTTCGTATGCAATATTCATAAGTAAGAAAAAGCAGCTACAGAAACAGGCTTGGATGTCACATACATCATACATGTTCTATACTGGTTGAGCATATAATAAAAAGGGCCTACTTATGCAACATGTATGCAACACCCCGGGTTTCACCCAAGGAACCCTATCTCGTATGCATCTAGCATATCATCACATCACATGGGTACTCATCGTTTCCCCGTTGGCATAAAGCCACAAACAAAGGGGGCTAACTCAATTTCCCCCAACGGCACACATGCCGCCACATGGAACTCTTGCAAAGGCCCCACCCGCTCAAGGTCTTAGACCCGGGCTTGCCTACAAGCTCTGACGTCTGATGTCATGATTTCAACAAACACAAACTGACCAATTCTAAGAAGCCTTGCCGAACACCACCCGCTCATGGCCTCATTGCCCGGGCTTGCCCCCATGCTTGGCATTCTCGTCAGTCTCACAGAAAGGGACTAGTCTCGTCGGGACACTCTCCACACATGACATGAACGTCACGGGATAGCCAGCCGACCACGGAGACACAACCACGCCTTGGCACATCACAAACCAAGACAATTCCACCCTAGTCCCTCATTTGTACTGCAGCGTTCCCGCACACCAAGGAAACCATCTACAACTCATGCGGAGCTAACCTTGTCCACCAAGGAAACCATCTACCGCCACGAGGAGCTAACCTTGTTCGGTTCTGACTACACGTACCCACTCGAGAAAAAGGGGGAAAACATCACCACATCACAAACGGCATCTTTCCGCAACGGAAGCTCTACGAATCCTTAAAGTTCGTATGCAACATCACCGAGTCGGACTAACGATCGCGACTACGGCTTCACCCACCATGCCTAATCCACTAACGGAGCGGATCTCTAATGCAAATCATGCCGGGGGCGGACTCAATCGACTCGGAGGTTCCTCTTGAACCTTGGCGACCCAAAACCCCTCTCATTTGAGTGTTTGGTGCCCAAAACTAGAAAAGAAATGATTCTAAAGACATGCATCCGAAGACCGAGAGAAGAAGTGTCGTTACCTTCCGACTCCTCTTCCTATCCATGGCAAAATAGCCGGATGAAAACCCTCGCAACGATCTAGCCTCCACGGATCTGGACTCGACTCGTGATTTGGAGCACCGAAGCTTCTCCTACAGCCCAAACCCTCCTTCACCTTCTTCCTTGCTCTCCCTTCTCTCTAGAATTTTAGTAAGAGAAAGCTTGGAGTAGAATGAGGGTTTCCAACCCTATTATCGGACTTAACTTCCCCAAGAGCAGTCCTGAACCATCAGATCCCAAAATAAGGGAAGGAATGGCCACGATCCGTCTGAAAAATAAAACACCTGGGCCGAACACGGACTGGCACACGCCCGTGTCCAGGGCCGTGTCCCCCATTCGCCGTCTCAATTAGACGCGCCTGGAACAACACACGGGCATCTGACACGCCCGTGTTCGACCCGACACGCCCATGTCCCACCTGACACGGCCGTGTGCCTCCATCGACACAGCCCCAAAAACAACCCGAGAAGGACCCGGCCTGGGACACGGGCAGGCCACGCCCGTGTCCCAAGCTATGTACGAAGTCTCGAAACTCATCGACTGCCTTTGTGCCGACACCGCGGGAAAACGTCGAGCGAAGATCGTCGACCAAGTGGGACACTCCCTGTGACACGCCCGTGTCACAGGCCGTGTGCACCAGCCTCGACACTCGACACATCGTCGAGTGAACTTCATCGAGTGAACTCTCGACACTCGACTGACACGGCCTTGGACACGCCCGTGTTCTAGGCCGTGTGCCTTGTCTCGACACATCGTCGAGCGAAAAGCGTCGACCTCCCGACCAAAACGTCGACTGGGGCCCGATACGCCCTGAGACACGCCCATATCCCAGGCCGTGTGCCCCCTGCTAGAAACCAAACTTGGTCAGAAAATGCTGGCCGACCCTCACTCAAATTTTGGGGTGTTACAACTCTTCCCCCCCCCCCCCCCTTAACAGAATTTCTTCCCGAAATTACAAAGAAAAAGGGAACACAATTTAAATGGTACCTGAAATGAAGAGTTCTGGATACTCTTCTAGTATGACTTGTTCTCGTTCCCAAGATTGCTCCTCACGACCGCAGTTGACCCATCGGACTCTCACGAGTTTAATCTCTTTATTCCGCAACTGTCGAGTCTCCGAATCCTCTATAGCGATTGGACGGACTCGCGTCCTCAAGTCTTCCTCTATCGGTACCGATGCCGGCTCAATCACCACACTAGCCTCCACCAAAGCTTTCCTCAAGACGGAGACATGGAAGACGTCATGCAAACCACTCAGCTCCGCGGACATCGCCAACCGATAGGCTGCTTCTCCCACCCGTTCAACAACTTCAAAAGGCCCCAAAAACCTTGGACTCAACTTCTTGAGTCGGCGAATCCGTGAGATGCCTTTGAACGGCTTGATCTTCAAATAGACCCAATCACCTACCGCAAACTCCAACTTCCTGTGACGGGCATTAAAGTATTTTGCTTGCCAGTCTTGCGCCACCTTCATACGCTCTTGAATGGTCTGTACCAACTCACAAGCGTCAACTACCACCTCCTTTCCCAAAATTTTGGTGTCTCCCACCTCTGCCCAATACATCGTTGTTCGACACCGTCTCCCATACAAAGCTTCGTATGACGCCATTTTTATACTTGCTTGATAACTGTTATTGTATGCGAATTCTACCATGAAGAGGTGATCCTCACACTTCTTGCCGAAGTCTAGAATGCACATTATCAGCATATCCTCCATAGTACGGTTCGTTCTTTCAGTTTGCCTATTAGTTTGAGGATGGAACGTGGTACTGAACTTTAGCTTCGTGTCCAAGCTCTTCTAAACCAGTCTCCAGTCCTTGGACGTAAACCGTCCATCTCGATCGCTGACTATACTCTTTGTAATCCCATGCAGTCGCATAATGTTGTGAACATACAACTCCACCAGCTTCTCCATGCTGTCCTCTTTCCGATTTGGGATGAAGTGGGCCACCTTGGTTAAGCGGTCCACGATCACCCAAATAACATCATTACCCTGCTGCGATCTAGGCAAACCATGCACAAAGTCCATGGAAATGTCATCAAATTTCCATTCAGGGATTGGAAGGGGCTTCAGGAACCCGCCCAGCTTCTGACAATCGGCCTTCACCAAGGCGCAAGTCTGGCAACGATTCACATACAAAGGTACGTCCCGCTTCAGCCCCGGCTACCAAAAGGATTTCTTCATATCCAAGTACATCTTTGTACTGCCCGGGTGAATGGAGTACTTTGTGAAGTGAGCCTCAAACATCAACTCCTCACGGAGTTTGCCGAACTGCGGTATACAAACCCTTCCGTACTTCCTCAGAATCCCATCAATCATCTCTCAGGAGATGCTCTCGCCCGTTTGAGCCTCCAACACAAATGGTTGAAACTCCACGTCCAACCGAGTCGCTTCCCGAATGCGATCGGACAAGTCATTATGCACTTCAATCCAGTTCAACCGAGCCACTCTGGACTCGCCTCTCGCAACACATTCCAAACCAAGGGACTCTCATTCCCGTACCAACCGCTCATCATGAGCTTCGATCCAATTCCCTTGCCCCGAGTACTTTCTACTCAAGGCATCCGCCACCACATTGGCTTTACCTGGCGTATACTGAATTGCCACCTCGTAGTCTCCAAGAAACTCAACCCACATGCGCTGCCGCATGTTCAAGTCCTTTTGATCCAAGAGATACTTCAGGCTTTTATGATCCGTGAAGATCTCCACCTTTGCACCGTACACATAATGTTGCCATATTTTCAACGCAAAAATTACCGCCGCCAACTCCAAGTCATGTATGGGATAATTCCTCTCATGAGGCTTCAGCTGTCTAGACCCAAAAGCTATCACTTTGCCATGTTGCACCAAAACGCAACCCAAACCGCATCCCGATGCGTCACTGAAAATCTGAAATCCCTCGGTCCCTTGCGGTAGACTTAGGATTGGAGCCATCATCAGTCTCTCCTTCAGTGCCTCAAATGCTTGACTGCACTCTTGAGTCCACACAAAATTATGATCTTTGCGAGTGAGTGAGGTGAGTGGTAGAGCTATCCGCGAGAAATTTTCCACGAATCTCCTATAATACCCGGCTAGTCGAAGAAAACTTCGGACTTCCGCCACGGTCCTCAAGACTGGACAATCTCTGATGGCCTCCACTTTTGTTGGATCCACTGCCACCCCATCCCTTCTAATCACGTGGCCCAAAAATGCCACCTTCTCTAACCAGAACTCGCACTTGGAGAACTTTGCATACAACTGATTCTCCCTTAACACTTGCAAGACCACTCTCAAGTGGGTCTCATGCTCCACTTCCGATTTGGAATACACCAAGATGTCATCAATGAAGACAACCACAAAAGAATCTAGGTATTCCTGAAATACTCGATTCATAAGATCCTTGAACACAGATGGTGCGTTCGTCAGCCCGAACGGCATCACCGTAAACTCAAAGTGTCCATACCTTGTACCAAAGGCAATCTTGGGGATGTCCTCGTCCCGAATTCGCAACTGATAATAGCCTGACTTCAAGTCCAATTTTGAGTACACCACCGACCCCACCAACTGGTCGAACAAGTCGTCTATCCGAGGAATCAGATACTTATTCTTGACGGTCAATTTATTCAGCTCTCGGTAGTCTATGCATAGCCGCATACTACCGTCTTTCTTTTTTACAAAAAACACCAGCGCACTCCATGACGAAGAACTGGGTCTGATATACCCTTGCTCCAACAGTTCATGTAACTGTACTTTGAGTTCAGCCAACTACTTTGGTGTAATCCTAAACGGAGGACGTGACATCGGCCTAGCCTCCGGCACTAACTCGATCGAGAAGTTGATCTCCCGCCGAGGAGGCTCTCCAGGAAGTTCATCCGGAAACACATCCTTGAACTCTGTCACTACGGGCACTTCCTCAAAAGATAGTTGGGAGAGACGAACCTCCAATAACGCTACAAGCGCTACACCACCCGTGTTAATCGCCCGCATCAACTGCATGGCCGAAATCAGGGAATAGGCCACTCCGCAAAGGCCCTCAAATTTGACTTCTGCCTGCCCTTTGCTCCTTAGGGTCACTACCTTAGATAGGCAGTCAATACTGGCGCGTTGCTCTGCAAACCAGTCCATGCCCAAAATGGCATCAAACTCAACCAATGGCAAAATCGCTGCTACCAAAACGAAGTCAACTCCGTCCAGCTCCCAACAGATGCACCCTTTGGCCCCGATGATCATGGATGACCCATTGGGCATGCGCACTTTCAACTCTGCGTCCGTCGAGAAAGACTCAACTCCTATTCTCCGGATGAAGCTCTCTGCAAGAAAGGAGTGCGATGCTCCCGTATCGAACAATACCCTAGCGGGGTATCCGGAAACTAATACGAAGCCTACAACATAGACATCACACAAAAAGGGTCTAAAAGTATGAAGCACAAAATTTCAACTTAAATTTTCTTCATACCTGTCACCGCATCGGTTTGGCAGATCGCTTCTTGCTGTCCAAGGTTGTAAGCCCTTGGTTGCACCGGTGGGAACCCAGAAGCGCTCGACTCCGCCATCTTCCCTTTCTCTGCAGCACTGGGGCCGGAGTGCACAGTCTGCTCCTGCCTTGCCTCTTGCCCCGCTCCTCCTTGGGGAAAAACACAAGCTATGTGCCCCACCTTACCGCAGTTGTAATACGTCGGCGGTCCCCTAGAGTGAGAACCTCCAGGCATCCACTTGCTCTTCTCACCGGACTTGGATGTGTGAGGCTTGTTCCTCCACCTACTCCCTTCAGACTTTCCATGGGGTTGGGAAGGCTTCCCTTCCCCTTGCTTGGGAGTGAAACCCTTACGACGCTGGGTTCGCTCCAGATCACTCTCCAACATCCTGGCAGCTTTAACTAGTTCATTAAAACCAGCCCTCTTCATGGAAATGAGGGGTTGTCTCAGGCTCTCCCTCAGCCCCTGGTAGAAGAGGTTATCCCTCTCTACATCATCTGTCATCGTCGTTCCCGCGTAATGACCCAAATGGGTGAACTCCTGCACATACTCGTCCACCGTCTTGTCCCGCTGCATTAAGTGCAGGAACTGCCTCTGAAGTGCCAACCATGTAGAAACGGGAATGTACCTCTTTAGAAAAACATCCCCAAACTCCTCCTCCGACGGGGTGCGTCCAGGGAACTGGCAGACGCTATGGCTCACCCACCACAACTTGGCGTCTCCTTCCAACATGAACGCCGCATACTCAAATTTCTTTTCTTCTGGCGTCTCTGCCGCCCTCAAAAGCTCTTGAATTCGAACCCACCAGTCCTCCGCATCCGTTGGCGTACCAACTCCCTTGAATGACGGTGGATGGAAGCTCAGGAAATACTTCATGTGTCGGTCTCCATGTCCGACAACTACCCTTTCCGCCAAAGGCTCCACTCGCCTAGCTTCTCCTCCTGGCACGGCCGTCGCCGTGTCCGGTGTAGCAGGGGTTGCTACTGGGCTGTCGCTGCAGCTTGGGCTGCCACCATCGCTTCTGCAAGCATGCGACAAAAGTCGGCCAGGTTTACACCCGTGCCCAAAAGACCTGGAGCAGTGGTACTGCTCACCGAGAGTTCCTCTCTTGCTCTCGACGTCCCGCCTCGTTGCTTGCACTTTTCAAGAAAACAAGAAACAAGGAATCAGCCTTTAAACTCAAGACTTAAACAATAGGACACTCATGGTCCAGCGTTACTCTTATGTGGATAACTTCTTTACGCATTGACCTTGAATCTAACCTGCCTCTGATACCAAATTGTAACACCTCCCTTGTAATGACCGTATAGTATGGGTCCAGCCGGGGCCCCACAACATACGGACGTAACAGCTTTAGTATTATAAGTTGATATAGCTACCCCACTCAAAACACTTTGCACAACACAGCGGAAACCTAAGCAAGACTAGAAGTTATCCACTACTACAAGAGTAATAACAATGGCCTAAAGGCCTTACAACAAGAAAGTCCAAGCTCAAATAATACAACAGTCAAGAAAGTGCATAGCACTCCTAGTCTACCTCGGCATGCAAGCCGGACAACATGAGTCTCAAACATACAACATCATATAAGTAGAGCTACAAAAGAGAAGAAACACTTCATGAGGCTTAGGCCTTTCTGGCCGGCGAGCTAGCTCCTGCATGCGATCCTTGCCCTGTAAAATTTATTAGTAACGTGGGTCAGAAAAGGCTGACCTCAAACTGTGTAACAAACACATCTCCTCCCGGCCGCCCCTAACGGACCCCGGGGTACTCCTCCAACCTGCAAGTTAGCACTTCGTATGCAATATTCATAAGCAAGAAAAAGCAGCTACAGAAACAGGCTTGGATGTTACACACATCATACATGTTTTCTACTGGTTGAGTATATAATAAAAAGGCCCTACTTATGCAACATGTATGCAATACCCCGGGTTTCACCCAATGCACCCTACCTCGTATGCATCTAGCAAATCATCACATCACATGGGTACTCATCGTTTCCTCGTTGGCATAAAGACACAAACAAAGGGGGCTAACTCAATTTCTCCCAACGGCACACAGGCCGCCACATGGAACTATTGCAAAGGCCCCATCCGCTCAAGGTCTTAGACTCGGGCTTGCCTACAAGCTCTGACGTCTCATGTCAGGATTCCAACAAACACAAACTGACTGATTCTAAGAAGCCTTGCCGGACCCCACCCGCTCATGGCCTCATTGCCCGGGCTTGCCCCCATGCTTGGCATTCTCGTCAGTCTCACAGAAGGGGACTAGTCTCGCCGGGACACTCTCCACACATGACGTGAATGTCCCGGGATAGCCAGCTGACCACGGAGACACAGCCACGCCTTGGCACATCACAAACCAAGACAATTCAACCCTAGTCCCTCATTTGTACTGCAGCGTTCCCGCGCACCAAGGAAACCATCTACAACTCATGCGGAGCTAAACTTGTCCACCAAGGAAACCATCTACAGCCACGAGGAGCTAACCTTGTCCGGTTCTGACTACACGTACCCACTCGAGAAAAAGGGGGAAACCATCACCACATCACAAACGACATCTTGCTGCAACGGAAACTCTACGAATCCTTAAAGTTCGTATGCAACATCACCGAGTCGGACTAACGGGCGCGACTACGGCTTCACCCACCATGCCTAATCCACTAATGGAGCGGATCTCTAATGCAAATCATGCCGGGGACGGACTCAATCGACCCGAAGGTTCCTCTTGAACCTTGGCGACCCAAAACCCCTCTCATTTGAGTGTTTGGTGCCCAAAACTAGAAAAGAAATGATGCTAAAGACATGCATCCTAAGACCGAGAGGAGAAGTGTCGTTACCTTCCGACTCCTCTTCCTAGCCATGGCAAAATAGCTGGATGAAAACCCTCGCAACGATCTATCCTCCACGGATCTGGACTCGGCTCGCGATTTGGAGCACCGAAGCTTCTCCTACAACCCAAACCCTCCTTCACCTTCTTCCTTGCTCTCCCTTCTCTCTAGAATTTTAGTAAGAGAAGCTTGAAGTAGAATGAGTGTTTCCAACCCTATTCTCGGACTTAACTTCCCCAAGAGCAGTCCTGAACCATCAGATCCCAAAATAAGGGAAGGAATGGCCACGATCCGTCTGAAAAATAAAACACCTGGGCCGAACACGGCCTGGCACACGCCCGTATCCAGGGCCATGTCCCCCATTCTCCGTCTCAAATCGACGTGCCTGGAACAACACACGGGCATCCGACACGCCCGTGTTCGACCCGACATGCCCATGTCCCCCCTGACACGGTCGTGTGCTCGGTAGTGTGCCTCCATCGACACAGCCCCGAAAACAACCCGAGAAGGACACGGCTTGGGACACGCCCGTGTCCCAAGCCATGTGCGAAGTCTCGACACTCGTCGACTGCCTTTGTGTCGACACCGTGGGAAAACGTTGAGCGAAGATCGTCGACCAAGCGGGACACGCCCTGTGACACGCCCGTGTCACAGGCCGTGTGCCCCAGCCTCGACACTCGACACATCGTCGAGTGAACTTCGTCGAGTGAACTCTCGACACTCGACTGACATGGCCTTGGACACGCCCGTGTCCTAGGCCGTGTGCCTTGTATCGACACATCGTCGAGCAAAAATCGTCGACCTCCCGACCAAAATGTCGACTGGGGCCCGACACGCACTGGGACACGCCCGTATCCCAGGCCGTGTGCCCCCTGCCAAAAACCAAACTTGGTCAGAAAATGCTAGCCGACCCTCTCTCAAATTTTGGCGTGTTACAACTCCCCCCCCCACCCCTTAACAGAATTTCATCCCGAAATTACAAAGCAAAAGGGAACACAATTTAAATGGTACCTGAAATGAAGTGTTCTGGATACTCTTCTAGCATGGCTTGTTCTCGTTCCCAAGATTGCTCCTCACGACCGCAGTTGACCCATCGGACTCTCACGAGTTTAAAATCTTTATTCCGCAACTGTCGAGTCTCCGAATCCTCTATAGCGATTGGACGGACTCGCGTCCTCAAGTCTTCCTCTATCGGTACCGATGCCGGCTCAATCACCACACTAGCCTCCACCAAAGCTTTCCTCAAGACGGAGACATGAAAGACATCATGCAAACCACTCAGCTCTGCGGACAGCGCCAACCGATAGGCTGCTTCTCCCACCCATTCAACAACTTCAAAAGGCCCCAAAAACCTTGGACTCAACTTCTTGAGTCGACGAATCCGTGAGACGCCTTTGAACGGCTTAATCTTCAAATAGACCCAATTACCTACCACAAACTCCAACTTCCTGTGACGGGCATTAAAGTATTTTGCTTGCCGGTCTTCCGCCGCCTTCATATGCTCTTGAATGGTCCATACCAACTCACAAGCGTCAACTACCACCTCCTTTCCCAAAATTTTGGTGTCTCCCGCCTCTACCCAAGACATCGGTGTTCAACACCGTATCCCATATAAAGCTTCGTATGGCGCCATTTTTATACTTGCTTGATAACTGTTATTGTATGTGAATTCTACCATGAAGAGGTGATCCTCCCACTTCTTGCTGAAGTCAAGAATGCACATTCTCAGCATATCCTCCATAGTACGGTTTGTTCTTTCAGTTTGCCCATCAGTTTGAGGATGGAACGCCGTACTGAACTTTAGCTTCGTGCCCAAGCTCTTCTGAACCAGTCTCAATTCCTTGGACGTAAACCGTCCATCTCGATCGCTGACTATACTCTTTGGAATCCCATGCAGTCGCACAATGTTGCGAACATACAACTCCACCAGCTTCTCCATGCTGTCCTCTTTCCGATTTGGGATGAAGTGGGCCACCTTGGTTAAGCGGTCCACGATCACCCAAATATCATCATTACCCTGCTGTGATCTAGGCAAACCATGCACAAAGTCTATGGAAATGTCATCAAATTTCCATTCAGGGATTGGAAGGGGCTTCAGGAACCCGCCCGGCTTCTGACACTCGGCCTTCACCAAGGCGCAAGTCTGGCAATGATTCACATACAAAGCTACGTCCCGCTTCAGCCACGGCCACCAAAAGGATTTCTTCATATCCAAGTACATCTTTGTACTGCCCGGGTGAATGGAGTACTTTGTGAAGTGATCCTCAAACATCAACTCCTCACGGAGTTTGCCGAACTGCGGTATACAAACCCTTCCGTCCTTCCTCAGAATCCCATCAATCATCTCCCAGGAGCTGCTCTCGCACGTTTGAGACTCCAACACAAATGGTTGAAACTCCACGTCCAACCGAGTCGCTTCCCGAATGTGATCGGACAAGTCGTTCTGCACTTCAATCCAGTTCAACCGAGCCACGCTGGACTCGCCTCTCGCAACACATTCCAAACCAAGGGACTCTTATTCCCGTACCAACCGCTCATCATGAGATTCGATCCAATTCCCTTGCCCCGAATACTTTCTACTCAAGGCATCCGCCACCACATTGGCTTTACCTGGCGTATACTGAATCGCCACCTCGCAGTCTCCAAGAAACTCAACCCACCTACATTGCCGCATGTTAAAGTCCTTTTGATCCAAGAGATACTTCCGGGTTTTATGTGTATGACCCCTCCCTCCCACTTACCAAGGAGGGCTATCGGGTCTTATGCCCAGAACTGCCGTCTTACGGTGGCACTAATGCATGGGTTAGTCGACACTGCAACACGCTGATTCTGCCGGCTATTACGATCATATACATAACTGGTAGGCCAATATGAGAAAAGAAGTATAGTAGTGTAACAAATCTACTAGTCTACAAGTCACAGAGTACATATCATATATATGGAATGAAAAGTACAGAAACATAGTCCACAATGAGTACAAAATGAAAGATTAATAAGGGCTTATGCCCAGTACATCATATCAACTCTCTCTCTCTCTCTCTCAAATAAAAGCGGAAGCTATACTAATACATCAGAACTTGTCCCACCTGAGGACGCACAGTAGTGGTAGTAGCCTCCTGTAGCGGTATCTGCTCCTCAAGCCCTGTCTCCTCATCGTGCTGGTGCTCCATCTCCATGGGCTCCTAAAATAGTATGGTCACCGACCATTAGTCAAAAGACTAAGTCGTTTCCTCCGCACCTCGCCCCACAACTCCTAGGCACCGAGTGGGAGGACGAAGCGGAGGACAACAAGGGGTAGCAAAAGTGGAAGCAGGTGATAGGAACTAACTAGCAGTTGTAATAGGTATTATTATTCTACTCTAGCAGTTCTATGTATATAGTACAAGTAAAGAGCAGTACTAGTAAAGGAAGTAAAGAACAGAAAGTAAGAGCATGTAAATAAAACTATTCTACCACTATACTACCATCACAAAAGTACTCTAACTTATATAAATGCCCATACAAATATATAAGTTAGGATTTCCAGGAAATTTAACTTATCATATAAAAGAGCTCATACTAATTTATATGATAAGGATCTATGAAGTGTATGACCTAATATGAATGAATGTTATGATGCAACTTTATGCACAGGCAAGTGCAACTCACACACAACGACTTTGTGATCACAGATCTTTAGTTCCCACTTTTTGAGAGCTAGCATCACTCTCGGGTACCACCGCTGTGACTACGGCAGCAGCGGAGCGGGCATCTCCACTTGTAGGCCAGTATGCACACTTCCAAGCCTTAGACCCCTCTCATACGCCTTTGTACACGTCCAAGGTGCACTTTACAGTCTCACATACGTACTTTGCTAACAGCCCGTCAGTCTTGTTGGGTCAGATGTGCGTTATCGGGGATCGTCCTCCAGACCGCAGTGTAAAACAACCCACTGGCCCCTCTAACCCTCACAACCGCATGGTGCACCGTACTGCCATCGGTGTGACGAACGGCCAGTACCGCATGCCCCACCACTATATTTATGCACATGCAAGTATTTCATTCCGAGCCTTCTGCTCGCAGGACCAAACCCGTCCTGAAACCCTCAAACCCAACACGGGTGAGAACGCACAATAGTACCTTTATACCGATCCCCTCAAACCCTACACGGGTGAGCATATATCATGAATCTCTCCAACCCTACATGGGTGAGAATGTACAACAAATGTCTTAACCTATTAGTCTACTCTTGTCTACGGGTTATTATACTTAGTGATTTAAGGTTAATCTCAGGACTGCCCAGGGTATACCCGGTGAAGGGCTCTCGGGGGCACTAGGAACTACGATGGGACTACGCCCAAAGTTTCCTTTCGCAAGGATATTTACTTTAGTTGATGACTACCCATATTTCACCACAGCTCTCATTGTTGCTCTGGAACAATCCTTAGTGACTTAAGATATTACCGGGAAACCGACGGTCTTCCGTCGACCTCCACTCCGGTTGCTACCTAAGGACTTGCACTTTTACTCCCGTCACTAAGACAATACTACCCACAGGGATTATTCTTACTGCACTCCCTTATTCTTTCGATAATCAATCCTCTGGTAATCCCCTAAAGCATGACATATTTATGCTATATTTAGACCATGTCCTATTATTACCCCGAAAATGGAATCTTCCAATTCTTAGGGCCTCTTGCCCCTAGCTATTTATCCTAGGGTGGTATGGACTAATGGAGCTATTATATGGATTCTCATAATTTTCCTTTGTCAATTAATCCCTTAATTAAATCTTTTAAATTAATTCCTAGGTCACTTTACAGATGAAGTAGTATGATTTAAAATCCACTGACCTAGGTAATTTTTCCTGAGTTGTATAATGATAAACTATTTTTGTCTTCAGGGTTTCACAATTTTCCTTTGAATATTTATACTAATTCCTTATTTAATACCAAATCTACATAATTTCCATTTTCCAAATGAAGTGCAAGAAATATATAATCCAAAATTCCAAGAAAATTACAGAACATAGGACAAATTAATTTAAGACTAATGGCAGAGTTTCATCAACCTCTATAGTGTAATGGCCTAACAAATCACATTCTTAAATATTTACCAAAATGCCATTACATTAATTTAAATATTATCAGTACATCCATAAATTCGGAAATAATTATGCAAGACTAATAATACAATTATACAATACTAGACATATTTTCAAATTTTTCTGATGTGTATTTCCATCAATTCAAGAATAAATGCAATAAGGGTAAAATGGTCATTTCAAGGTATTTTACTCCAGAAGTTCTTCAAACAGAAAGATCAAATTTTCATAAGTCCAATATAACCTTCTTTTCAACTTGGAAAAGTTTGAGGATTTTTACTTGAGGAAAACCTATTTTTCCAATTTATTTTCAAAATGAGCTATATTTTTAAAAATTCCAATTAATGGGATTTTTGATTCCAAAAATCCCATAATTAATCTAAGGGGTGAACTTTACCCTAATGAACCACTGGAATCAAATCCATGATTTTTGAATGCCTCCATTAGGCTGAATGCACAATATTTAAATTATTGCTATTGGCACACCAAGGCAATACATAAACCAACACATGCAAGTGGATTACCCAAAGATGCATTGATCCAAATGTGCTGAAATTTTTATCATGCACCAATGATGTTCCCAAGTACCTACCACCAAGATTTGGGACCATTTGGAGTCATATAACTCCAAATAGTTCATTTATTTAATTTTTGATATTATGACCAAAACTATAGCAAACGTTGCCCCACAAATTCCTAATTTTTGGCAGGGGCTAGATATGTCCTAATCATGCATGTACCCAAACGTTGGGTCCATGTTGATTAATGGTTTGACTTGGGCATCCAAATGAAGTTCTGCCCTTGTCTAGGACCAGTCCTCGGATAAATGCCCTACAGGCCAGACTACTGGACCACAATTGATGATTAAGGTGTCAAATTAACGTTCACAGGCAATGCTACATTTTTCATTCAGGGTCTAGGTTCTGGAAAGGCCTATAAGAGGCCTAAATATGACATGCAATGGACAGTAAAAACAAGGACAAAAAATTAAATTTGATATGGCACGAATCTTAAAGCAGAATGGAGGGCATCTGTTCATCTTCTCCATGGAGCAAAGGGTCGTGATTTGCGCGACCTGGAGCACCTTCCAAGGCCATTTCCCGGCCATCCAACCACCTCCCTGGCCGGCCACCACCACCAACACCTCCGTTGAGGTGAGGGCTAACGTTCGGCGGCGACTTGGCCGCCGGAGGCGGCGGTTTCCGGCGAACTTGCACTCCATCAAAAAATCCGAAATTCATGAAAAGCTCACCTTGGATCTGGCTCATTTGAGCCCGATGTCTCGCCTAATAGATCTAGGAAACTAGTACGGGTAGAGGTGAGGTGAAACGGACCTTGATCGGAGCCCGACGGCGGTGGTCGGCCATGGAATTTCTCCTCTCCGGCGAGCTTGCTCCCGAACTCGTTTCTCCACCAAAAGCTTCGATCCAGATATCAAATTCCACTCCTCTCGGCCTTCTGAAGCTGATGGTGAGGTCAAAATGGGGGTGGGGTGGCTGGTTATGTTGTTTTGAGTAGTGGGAATTTCGGCCACCACCTTGGATGCTCCTCCTTGGCTCCAAGTGGCACCTCATTTGATATAATTTGGATGGGTGATTATTCCTAAGCTCAGAACTGAGATTTGGGAGGGAGGAGGAGGGTCAAGTGTCCTCCATCCCCCTTTTCCCTCTCATCTCTCTCCTCTCTTTCCCCAAATTTCCAAAAACACCCCATGCATGCACTCTCTCTCCTATTTTAGAGGGGTAGGCGCTGTCATTAACCATTTAGGCTGGTCATTGGTCTTGGCTCATGGGCTTTGCCCATTGGGAATGGGCTTGGCCTCCCTTTTTCTCTTTAGGCCTTATGTTGACCAAGTTGACTTTTAGGGTTGACTTGGTCAACTTGATGAGTAGACTGGCCCCACTTGATGGTCATGAACCCCATGTCATCACCCAACATGGGTTGGACCATGGTGATGCCCCACTTGGGCTAATTGGGCTTATATATGTGGATTTGACCAAATTTGGGTTATGGTTGACTTGAGTCAACTTGGGTCAATGGTTGACCCAATGATGTGGCTTTTGGTTCACATTGATTGCTTTTAGGGTTAGGGGCATAGTGGTGGGGTCAATGTGTACCTATGATTCCATTTTGGGCTAGTTTGACCTGATTTGACTCGAACCCTATAGTGGGTCCTATGTAAATCCACCCTAACTCCACCCCATGTCCACCCAATCTGAGTTAAGGGGTCTAGAAGTAACATGGGATGTTACAAATCCCAATAAACAAAAGAATAATTTCGTCCCCGAAATTCAAGTTTGGGTCTACGGGGTTTTCAAGTATACTTCAAACATTAATTAAAGTGTTACCTGAAGTGAACAGCTCGGGGTGTTGTTCTTGCATCAGATCCATCGACTCCCGGGTGTGATTCTCCCGTCTGTGGTTGAACCACATTACCTTCACTAGGTGAACCTTCTTCTCCCGCAACACTCGGACCATTGTATCGTTGATCCGGATTGGTTCTAAACGAGCTGATCTATCAGGAGCTATCGGGTCTGCTGTAGCGGTAATATGTTGCTCTGGCCGATGGAGAGCTCTTCGTAGCGAAGAGATGTGGAAGACGTCGTGTAGGATAATCAACTCTGGTGGCAGCTGCAGTCGGTAAGCTAAGGAGCCGATCCGTTCCAGGATCAAGTATGGCCCCATGTATCGAGGCTGAGCTTCTTGTGCCTCCGTATCTTTCACATAATCAGAACCAAGAGTCCTCGTGTCTACATCCTGAACCCAAGATAGTGGCATCTGACAATTCTTCTCATACAAAACTTTATAAGGACTCATTTCAATACTTGTATCGCGTATGTTCTTTATAAGAAAACTCTATCAGCGGTAACCGTCCCTTCCAAATGTATTTTTTTATACTTCGTGATATTCACCATCAAGGTTACGTGAGCATATTTCCAAGTCTTCTGACATATTATCATTAAATAAATCTTAATCATAGGTGGTTCAAAGTCCCTTACGAACAAGTATCACCAAGTATGTGAGAATTAGTAATCTTATATGTAGAATTGAGCACATAAATCTCCTATTTATCTTCCAGAATCACATCATGCCTTATGTCTTATACCATATAGATTCTTCCAATACAAGTTATCGTGATATCATTTATGACGAAGATCCAACTTATGCATAGTAATTAACCAACTTCCAAGATTATGATGTGATGAAGAGATCATCATCTTGTTTCTTCCAGATTCATGACTTATCACACCTCTATATAAATAGTAATACATGATTATAGAGTGTTCACCTTTCAAGCGTACATCAAGCGATCAGTATTGATATTGATGTTGATACAAATGACTCTCAGTCGCTTTTCACATATATTCTAAATCATAAATTTATAAGCGTATCTTTTCAGAATTGGTGAGGTCTGACACAAATCATTTCCATCATAACAAGAATCTTATAAACACTCATTACTTCTCATGTAATTTCACCGTATTCACCTTAGCAAGCAAAAATTGGTCTCTTCATAGTCATGAATTTCCTAAAATGATCATGATGTTATCAATGTATGTGTCCCAGTTCTCCATGTTGTCATAATCAAGGGATCATACCTATGCGTATGTTTCAACTAATCATCCACCTCATTTGAATTTTTTTTGTTGAGTCGTTATATTTTTAAATGTCAAGCCATAGGAGATTAATCTTATCTATCATAACATTACCTCATTTCAATTCTTAAGTTCCAATATAATGGCTTTTTGCTTAATTGAGTCATTCAAGGTTATAGTTCACCATTATGATCAAGTGACTGGATATATCATGTACGCATGAATAGTAATGATATTTCATCATTGTGTTTAATTCTCCAAATCCCAACCTCTTTTAGGATCAAATAAGGTAGTACTAAATCATACATAATCATAGCAACTTAATCATTATATTCTTAAACGCAAGACGTTATCCTATCAAGATTTCTAATTATAACTTAACTATCTCCCAAGGTATAAGGGTGAGTAACCATTTAAATTTGGAAAGGATTGATTCTTTGAGAGAATATACCACATGTAAATCATCATCGAACACTTTTGTTTTGATTCTTATGATCATCAGAGTCACATCCAAAGGATCATACTTATAATATATGTCTTCCAATTTGGATTTTTCACTTGACTTTAAGTTTCTCTGGGACTGTTATACCCCTGTGTTATAGACATAATTACTCAAATATTTCAATTCGTACTTGATGGGCTCCGATCAAGTCATAGTTAAGACCCATAATCACTCCTTCACGTTACCATGATGTTATTCTATTTCGATCTGTATGTTTCTAACATAGTGACCTGAGCATGTCAGGTAGGCGCGGATTGCAGTGATCCATCATCATTTCCACTTCCCCCAATTCTATACATTTAATATGTGAAAGTCATAGTCACTTTCCTAAGAGCCACAGCAATGCAGAATTTCCGACTATCATTCTGATTTATACCGAATTCTCTATTCACATTGGTTTTCTCTTGCAATATATCTGAGTTCATTAATCAAATCCTTAACCGATGATATAAATATTAATCGCGTGTCACGTCAATTAGGTTAAGGTGTTAGGGCATCTAGGAACGTGATTTGCTGAGGTAACACATTCCTTTAATTATACATAAAACCTTTTGTGTCGTCGTTACTGCTCTATTTTAGTTTATCGAAAGGCAACTTGTTCGATTTCTTATGGATTATACGCAACTTGTTTCGATCTTTGGGATAGATCATGTCATAATGCAATGACGAAATTACAATCTCTCTTAAAGTTGTGCCAAGTAATGATCTAATTCACGAGTCCGCGCAAGTTTCTAACGTCTCATGGGGACTTTCCTTGTTCTATGGTTGTAATATATCTAAGCGGGCAACCCTCTACGTATATCCCAAACTTCTAGGGAGGGTTGATTATCTTGCCGATTATGTGAATGTAAAACCTCATCTTTACTTGAGCAACATGTGAATTAATCAAGTCTTCTAGATTACTATATTTGTGACACATATTTTATAAACCAGGTCTAGAAAAATTCAAGTGGTTACCAATTTAGCCCAATAAACAAAAGGATGAGCCCCCATACCTTTCGGGCTAAATTCCCTTAATATTAACAGTGCATTCCTTTTATATGTGCACTCAATCCTTAGGTTTAACAATCTTAGACCTGGATTTCTACCTTAATTAATATGTTATATACCTTAGGCCTTCAAGGTTACTATACGACCAATTTTTTAAGATCAGCACATGACCCAACCAAAATGGGTTTCTTGAATTCTTATTCTACCATTGGTATTTGTCACTGTGGTTGTCTTAACGTAATCAAGTCATCAATATGAGGGTTAAGTTTACGAGTACCCTACTATTCCACTAATATATTATATGCACCAGTTCTCCTTAAGGCAGTCCTATTAGTTTGGGTAAGAATTGATAATATCACTTGATAGGTGGAGTTGGGACATCGAAGTTTAAAAACTTAAGTAGTGACTCTTACATTAAATTATTTCCTTAGTCAAATTGGGTATCCTCGAACCTTATCTAATCTATATCCGAGGTCGATTTTAGACTACGGTACGACTCAAAATTCTCTTGGTAAGTCAAACTAAGTGGTGTTCTAATTGAATTGGCATAACTCATTGCTTAAATGGACTGTTTTATGTGACTTTTTTACACATGGGCACACCATTGCTTCTGCTGCATAGTTTGTCCGCAAACTAATGCTCGAGCGGGGTGTTCCAGTGTTGTGGACTTCTTTCTCATATGATCGTTTGTTCAAGTGATACCAGTTTGTAAGACCCCTCCCTCCCCCTTACCAAGGAGGGCTATCGGGTCCTATGCCCAGAACCGCCGTCTTACGGTGGCACTAACGCACGGGTTAGTCGACACCGCAACACGCCGATTCTGCCAGCTATTACGATCATATACATAACCTGTAGGCCAATATGAGAAAAGAAGTATAGCAGTGTAACAAATCTACTAGTCCACAAGTCACATAGTACATATCATATATATGGAATGAAAAGTACAGAAACATAGTCCACAATGAGTACAAAATGAAAGAGTAATAAGGGCTTATGCCCAGTACATCATATCAACTCTCTCTCTCTCTCTCTCAAATAAAAGCGGAAGCTATACTAATACATCAGAACTCGTCCCACCTGAGGACGCACAGTAGTGGTAGTAGCCTACTGTAGCGGTATCTGCTCCTCAAGCCCTGTCTCCTCGTCGTGCTGGTGCTCCATCTCCACGGGCTCCTAAGATAGTATGGTCACCGACCATTAGTCAAAAGACTAAGTCGTTTCCTCCGCACCTCGCCCCGCAACTCCTAGGCACCGAGCGGGAGGACGAAGCGGAGGACAACAAGGGGTAGCAAAAGTGGAAGCAGGTGACAAGAACTAACTAGCAGTTGTAATAGATATTATTATTCTACTCTAGCAGTTCTAAGTATATAGTACAAGTAAGTAAAGAGCAGTACTAGTAAAGGAAGTAAAGAACAGAAAGTAAGAGCATGTAAATAAAACTATTCTACCACTATACTACCATCACAAAAGTACCCTAACTTATATAAATGCCCATACAAATATATAAGTTAGGATTTCCAGGAAATTTAACTTATCATATAAAAGAGCTCATACTAATTTATATGATAAGGATCTATGAAGCGTATGATCTAATATGAATGAATGTTATGATGCAATTTTATGCACAGGCAAGTGCAACTCACACACAACGACTCTGTGATCACAGACCTTTAGTTCCCACTTTTTGAGAGCTAGCATCACTCTCGGGTACCACCGATGTGGCTACGGCAGCAGCGGAGAGGGCGTCTCCACTTGTAGGCTGGTATGCACACTACCAAGCCTTAGACCCCTCTCAAACGCCTCTGTACACGTCCAAGGTGCACTCTAGAGTCTCGCGTACGTACTTTGCTGACAGCCCGTCAGTCTTGTTGGGTCGGATGTGCGTTATCGGGGATTGTCCTCCAGACCGCAGTGTAAAACAACCCACTGGCCCCTCTAACCCTCACAACCGCCTGGTGCACCGTACTGTCATCGGTGTGACGAACGGCCAGTACCGCATGCCCCGCCACTATATTTATGCACATGCAAGTATTTCATTCTGAGCCTTCCGCTCGCAGGACCAAACCCGTCCTGAAACCCTCAAACCCAACACGGGTGAGAACGTACAATAGTACCTTTATACCGATCCCCTCAAACCCTACACGGGTGAGCATATATCATGAATCTTTCCAACCCTACACGGGTGAGAATGTACAACAAATGTCTTAACCTATTAGTCTACTCTTTTCTACAAGTTATTATACTCACTGATTTAAGGTTAATCTCAGGACTGCCCAGGGTATACCCGGTGAAGGGCTCTCGGGGGCAATAGGAACTACGATGGGATTACGCCCAAAGTTCCCTTTCGTAAGGATATTTACTTTAGTTGATGACTACCCATATTTCACCCCAGCTCTCATTGTTGCTCTGGAACAATCCTTAGTGACTTAAGATATTACCGGGAAACCGACGGTCTTCCGTCGACCTCCACTCTGGTTGCTACCTAAGGACTTGCACTTTTACTCCCGTCACTAAGACAATACTACCCACAGGGATTATTCTTATTGCACTCCCTTATTCTTCCGATATTCAATCCTCTGGTAATCCCCTAAAGCATGACATATTTATGCTATATGTAGACCATGTCCTATTATTACCCCGAAAATGGAATCTTCCAATTCTTAGGGCCTCTTGCTTCTAGCTATTTATCCTAAGGTGGTATGGACTAATGGAGCTATCATATGGATTCTCATAATTTTCCTTGGTCAATTAATCCCTTAATTAAATCTTTTAAATTAATTCCTAGGTCACTTTACACATGAAGTAGTATGATTTAAAATCCACTGACCTAGGTAATTTTTCCTGAGTTGTATAATGATAAAATATTTCTGTCTTCAGGGTTTCACAATTTTCCTTTGATTATTTATACTAATTCCTTATTTAATACCAAATCTACATAATTTTCATTTTCCAAAAGAAGTGCAAGAAACATATAATCGAAAATTCCAATAAAATTACAGAACATAGGACACATTAATTTAAGACTAATGGCAGAGTTTCATCAACCTCTATAGTGTAATGTCCTAACAAATCACATTCTTAAATATTTACCAAAATGCCATTACATTAATTTAAAATTTATCAGTACATCCATAAATTCTGAAATACTTATGCAAGACTAATAATACAATTATATAATACTAGAAATATTTCCAAATTTTTATGATGTGTATTTCCATCAATTCAAGAATAAATGCAATAAGGGTAAAATGGTCATTTCAAGGTATTTTACTACAAAAGTTCTTCAAACAGAAAAATCAAATTTTAATAAGTCCAATATAACCTTCTTTTCAACTTGGAAAAGTTTGAGGATTTTTACTTGAGGAAAACCTATTTTTCCAATTTATTTTCAAAAGGAGCAATATTTTTAAAAATTCCAATTAATGGGATTTTTGATTCCAAAAATCCCATAATTAATCTGAGGGGTGAACTTTACCCTAATGAACCACTGGAATCAAATCCATGATTTTTGAATGCCTCCATTAGGCTGAATGCACAATATTTAAATTATTTTTATTGGCACACCAAGGCAATACATAAACCAACACATGCAAGTGGATTACCCAAACATGCATTGATCCAAATGTGCTGAAATTTTTATCATGCACCAATGATGTTCCCAAGGACCTACCACCAAGATTTGGGATCATTTGGAGTCATATAACTCCAAATAGTTCATTTATTTAATTTTTGATATTATGACCAAAACTATAGCAAACGTTGTCCCACAAATTCCTAATTTTTGGCAGGGGCTAGATATGTCCTAATCCTGCATGTACCCAAAAGTTGGGGCCATGTTGATTAATGGTTTGACTTGGGCATCCAAATGAAGTTCTGCCCTTGTTTAGGACCAGTCCTAGGATAAATGCACTACAGGCTAGACTACTGGACCAAAATTGATGATTAAGGTGTCAAATTAACGTTCACAGGTAAGGCTACATTTTTATTTAGGGTCCAGGTTTTGGAAAGGCCTCTAAGAGACCTAAATATGAAATGCAATGGACAGTAAAAACAGGGACAGAAAATTAATTTTGATATGGCACGAATCTTAAAGCAAAATGGAGGGCATCTGTTCATCTTCTTCATGGAGCCAAGGGCCGCGATTTGCCCGACCTGGAGCACCTTCCAAGGCCATTTCCCAGCCATCCAACCACCTCCCTGTCCGGCCACCACCACCAACACCTCCGTTGAGGTGAGGGCTAACGTTCGGCGGCGACTTGGCCGCCGGAGGCGGCGGTTTCCGGCGAACTTGCACTCCATCAAAAAATCCGAAATTCATGAAAAGCTCACCTTGGATCTGGCTCATTTGAGCCCGATGTCTCGCCTAATAGATCTAGGAAACTAGTACGGGTAGAGGTGAGGTGAAACAGACCTTGATCGGAGCCCGACGGCGGCGACGGCGGTGGTCGGCCATGGAATTTCTCCTCTCCGGCGAGCTTGCTCCCGAACTCGTTTCTCCACCAAAAGCTTCGATCCAGATATCAAATTCCACTCCTCTCGGCCTTCTGAAGCTGATGGTGAGGTCAAAATGGGGGTGGGGTGGCTGGTTATGTTGTTTTGAGTAGTGGGAATTTCGGCCACCACCTTGGATGCTCCTCCTTGGCTCCAAGTGGCACCTCATTTGATATAATTTGGATGGGTGATTATTCCTAAGCTCAGAACTGAGATTTGGGAGGGAGGAGGAGGGTCAAGTGTCCTCCATCCCCCTTTTCCCTCTCATCTCTCTCCTCTCTTTCCCCAAATTTCTAAAAACACCCCATGCATGCACTCTCTCTCCTATTTTAGAGGGGTAGGGGCTGTCATTAACCATTTAGGCTGGTCATTGGTCTTGGCTCATGGGCTTTGACCATTGGGAATGGGCTTGGCCTCCCTTTTTCTCTTTAGGCCTTATGTTGACCAAGTTGACTTTTAGGGTTGACTTGGTCAACTTGATGAGTGGGTTGGCCCCACTTGATGGTCATGAACCCCATGTCATCACCCAACATGGGTTGGACCATGGTGATGCCCCACTTGGGCTAATTGGGCTTATATATGTGGATTTGACCAAATTTGGGTTATGGTTGACTTGAGTCAACTTGGGTCAATGGTTGACCCAATGATGTGGCTTTTGGTTCACATTGATTGCTTTTAGGGTTATGGGCATAGTGGTGGGGTCAATGTGTACCTATGATTCCATTTTGGGCTAGTTTGACCTGATTTGACTCGAACCCTATAGTGCGTCCTATGTAAATCCACCCTAACTCCACCCCATGTCCAACCCAATCTGAGTTAAGGGGTCTAGAAGTAACATGGGATGTTACATTATGATCCGTGAAGATCTCCACCTTTGCACCGTACACATAATGTCGCCATATTTTCAACGCAAAAATTATCGCCGCCAACTCCAAGTCATGGACGGGGTAATTCCTCTCATGAGGCTTCAGCTGTCTAGACTCAAAAGCTATCACTTTGCCATGTTGCACCAAAACGCAACCCAAACCGCATCCCGATGCGTCACTGAAAATCTGAAATCCCTCGGTCCCTTGCGGTAGACTTAGGATTGGAGCCATCATCAGTCTCTTCTTCAGTGCCTCAAATGCTTGACTGCACTCTTGAGTCCACACAAACTTATGATCTTTGTGAGTGAGTGAGGTGAGGGGTAGAGCTATCCGCGAGAAATTTTCCACGAATCTCCTATAGTACCCGGCTAGTCCAAGAAAACTTCGGACTTTCGCCACGGTCCTCAAGACTGGCCAATCTCTGATGGCCTCCACTTTTGTTGGATCCACTGCCACCCCATCCACACTAATCACGTGGCCCAAAAATGCCACCTTCTCTTACCAGAACTCGCACTTGGAGAACTTTGCATACAACTGATTCTCCCTTAACACTTGCAAGACCACTCTCAAGTGGGTCTCATGCTGCACTTCCGATTTGGAATACACCAAGATGTCATCAATGAAGACAACCACAAAAGAATCCAAGTATTCCCGAAATACTCGATTCATAAGATCCATGAACACAGATGGTGCATTCGTCAGCCCGAACGACATCACCGTAAACTCAAAGTGTCCATACCTTGTACCAAAGGCAGTCTTGGGGATGTCCTCGCCCCGAATTCGCAACTGATAATAGCCTGACTTCAAGTCCAATTTTGAGTACACCACCGACCCCACCAACTGGTCGAACAAGTCGTCTATCCGAGGAATCAGATACTTATTCTTGACGGTCAATTTATTCAGCTCTCGGTAGTCTATGCATAGTCGCATACTACCGTCTTTATTTTTTACAAACAACACCGACGCACTCCACGGCGAAGAACTGGGTCTGATATACCCTTGCTCCAACAGTTCCTGTAATTGTACTTTGAGTTCAGCCAACTCCTTTGGTGCCATCCTAAACGGAGGATGTGACACCAGCCTAGTCACCGGCACTAACTCGATCGAGAAGTCGATCTCCCGCCGAGGAGGCTCTCCAGGAAGTTCATCCGGAAACACATCCTTGAACTCTGCCACTACGGGCACTTCTTCAATAGATAGCTGGGAGAGACGAACCTCCAATAACGCTACAAGCGCTACACCACCCGTGTTAACCGCCCGCATCAACTGCATGGATGAAATCAGGGAATAGGTCACTCCGGAAAGGCCCTCAAATTTGACTTCCGCCTGCCCTTTGCTCCTTAGGGTCACTACCTTAGATAGGCAGTCAATACTGGCACGCTGCTCTGCAAGACAGTCCATGCCCAAAATGACATTGAACTCAACCAATGGCAAAATCGCTGCTACCAAAACTAAGTCAACTCCGTCCAGCTCCCAACAGATGCGCCCTTTGGCCCCGGTGGTCATGGATGACCCATTGGGCATGCGCACTTTCAACTCCGCGTCCGCCGAGAAAGACTCAACTCTTATTCTCCGGATGAAGCTCTCCGCAAGAAAGGAGTGCGATGCTCTCGTATCGAACAATACCCTAGCGTGGTATCCAGAAACTAATACGAAGCCTACAACATAGACATCACACAAAAAGGGTCTAAAAGTATGAAGCACAAAATTTCAACTTAAATTTTCTTCATACCTATCACCACATCGGTTTGGCGGATTGCTTCTTGCTGTCCAAGGTTGTAAGCCCTTGATTGTACCGGTTGGAACCGAGAAGCGCTCGACTCCGTCATCTTCCCTTTCTCTGCAGCACTGGGGACAGAGCGCACAGTCTGCTCTTGTCTTGCCTCTTGCCCCGCTCCTCCTTGGGGACAAACACGAGCTATGTGCCACACCTTACCGCAGTTGTAACACGTCGGCGGTCCCCTAGAGTGAGAACCTCCAGGCATCCACTTGCTCTTCTTACCGGACTTGGATGTGTGAGGCTTATTCCTCCACCTACTCCCTTCAGACTTTCCATGGGGTTGGGAATGCTTCCCTTCCCCTTGCTTGGGAGTGAAACCCTTACGACGCTGGGTTCGCTCTAGATCACTCTCCAACATCCTGGCAGCCTCAACTAGTTCATTAAAACCAGCCCTCTTCATGGAAATGAGGGGTTGTCTCAGGCTCTCCCTCAGCCCCTGGTAGAAGAGGTTATCCCTCTCTACATCATCTATCATCGTCGTTCCCGCATAACGACCCAAACGGGTGAACTCCTGCACATACTCGTCCACCGTCTTGTCCCGCTGCATTAAGTGCAGGAACTGCCTCTGAAGTGCCAACCGTGTAGAAACGGGAATGTACCTCTTTAGAAAAAATCCCCAAACTCCTCCTCCGACGGTTTGCGTCCAGGGAACTGGCGGCCGCTATGGCTCACCCACCACAACTTGGCGTCTCCTTCCAACATGAACGCCGTATACTCAGATTTCTTTTCTTCTGGCATCTCTGCCGCCCTCAAAAGCTCTTGAATTCGAACCCATCAGTCCTCCGCATCCGTTGGCGTACCAACTCCCTTGAATGATGGGGGATGGAAGCTCAGGAAATACTTCATGTGTCGGTCTCCATGTCTGACAACCACCCTTTCCGCCAAAGGCTCCACTCGCCTAGCTTCTCCTCCTGGCACGGCCGTCGCCGTGTCCGTTGTAGCAGGGGTTGCTACCTGGGCTGCCGCTACAGCTTGGGCTGCCACCATCGCTTCTGCAAGCATGCGGCAGAAGTCGGCCGGGTTTACACCCGTGCCCAAAAGACCTAGAGCAGTGGCACTGCTCGCCGAGAGTTCCTCTCTTGCTCTCGACGTACCCGCCTCATTGCTTGCACTCTTTAAGAAAACAAGAAATAAGGAATCAGCCTTTAAACTCAAGACTTAAACAATAGGACACTCATGGTCCAGCGTTACTCTTATGTGGATAACTTCTTTACGGATTGACCTTGAATCTAACCTGCCTCTGATACCAAATTGTAACACCTCCCCTGTAATGACCGTATAGTATGGGTCCGGCCGGGGCCCCACAACATACGGACGCCACAGCTTTAGTATTATAAGTTGATATAGCTACCCCCACTCAAAACACTTTGCACAACACAGCGGAAACCTAAGCAAGACTAGAAGTTATCCACTACTACAAGAGTAATAACAATGGCCTTAAGGCCTTACAACAAGAAATTCCAAGCTCAAATAATACAACAGTCAAGAAAGTGCATAGCACTCCTAGTCTACCTCGGCATGCAAGCCGGACAACATGAGTCTCAAACATACAACATCATATAAGCAGAGCTACAAAAGAGAAGAAACACTTCATGATGCTTAGGCCTTTCTGGCCGGCGAGCTAGCTCCTGCATGCGATCTTTGCCCTGTAAAATTTATTAGTAACGTGGGTCAGCAAAGGCTGACCTCAAACTGTATAACAAACACATCTCCTCCCGGCCACCCCTAACGGACCCCGGGGTACTCCTCCAACCTGCAAGTTAGCACTTCGTATGCAATATTCATAAGCAAGAAAAAGCAGCTACAGAAACAGGCTTGGATGTCACACACATCATACATGTTCTCCACTGGTTGAGCATATAATAAAAAGGGCCTACTTATGCAACATGTATGCAACACCCCGGGTTTCACCCAATGCATCCTATCTCGTATGCATCTAGCACATCATCACATCACATGGGTACCCATCGTTTCCCCGTTGGCATAAAGCCACAAACAAAGGGGGCTAACTCAATTTCCCCCAACGGCACACAGCCCGCCACATGGAACTCTTGCAAAGGCCCCACCCGCTCAAGGTCTTAGACCCGGGCTTGCCTACAAGTTCTAACGTCTCATGTCAGGATTCCAACAAACACAAACTGACCGATTCTAAGAAGCCTTGTCGGACCCCACCCGCTCATGGCCTCATTGCCCGCGCTTGCCCCCATGCTTGGCATTCTCGTCAGTCTCACAGAAGGGGACTAGTCTCGCCGGGACACTCTCCACACATGACGTGAACGTCACGGGATAGCCAGCCGACCACGGAGACACAGCCACGCCTTGGCACATCACAAACCAAGACAATTCCACCCTAGTCCCTCATTTGTACTGCAGCGTTCTCGCGCACCAAGGAAACCATCTACAACTCATGCAGAGCTAACCTTGTCCACCAAGGAAACCATCTACCGCCACGAGGAGCTAACCTTGTCCGGTTCCGACAACACGTACCCACACGAGAAAAAGGGGGAAAATATTACCACATCACAAACGATATCTTGCCGCAACGAAAACTCTACGAATCCTTAAAGTTCGTATGCGACATCACCGAGTCGGACTAACGGTCGCGACTACGGCTTCACCCATCATGCCTAATCCACTAACGGAGCGGATCTCTAATGCAAATCATGCAGGGGATGGACTCAATCAACCCGGAGGTTCCTCTTGAACCTTGGCGACCCAAAACCCCTCTCATTTGAGTGTTTGGTGCCCAAAACTAGAAAAGAAATAATGTTAAAGACATACATCCTAAGACTGAGAGGAGAAGTGTCGTTACCTTCCGACTCCTCTTCCTAGCCATGGCAAAATAGTCGGATGAAAACCCTCGCAATGATCTAGCCTCCATGGATCTGGACTCGGCTCGCGATTTGGAGCACCGAAGCTTCTCCTACAGCCCAAACCCTCCTTCACCTTCTTCCTTGCTCTCCCTTCTCTCTAGAATTTTAGTAAGAGAAATCTTGGAGTAGAATGAGGGTTTCCAACCCTATTCTCGGACTTAACTTCCCCAAGAGCAGTCCTGAACCATCAGATCCCAAAATAAGGGAAGGAATGGCCATGATCCGTCTGAAAAATAAAACACCTGGGCCGAACACGGCCTGGCACACGCCCGTGTCCAGGGCCATGTCCCCCATTTGCCGTCTCAAATCGACGCTCCTGGAACAACACACGGGCATCCGACATGCCCGTGTCCCACCTGACACGCTCGTGTGCTAGGTCGTGTGCCTCCATCGACACAGCCCCGAAAACAACTCGAGAAGGACACGGCCTGGGACACGCCCGTGTCCCAAGCCGTGTGCGAAGTCTCGACACTCATTGACTGCCTTTGTGTCGACACCGCGGGAAAACGTCGAGCGAAGATCGTCGACCAAGCGGGACACGCCCTGTGACACGCCGGTGTCACAGGACGTGTGCCGCAGCCTCGACACTCGACACATCGTCGAGTGAACTTCGTCGAGTGAACTCTCGACACTCGACTAACACGGCCTTGGACACGTTCGTGTCCTAGGCCGTGTGCCTTGTCTCGACACATCGTCGAGCGAAAATCATCGACCTCCCGACCAAAACGTCGACTGGGGCCCGACACGCCCTGGAACACGCCCGTATCCCAGGCCGTGTGCCCCCTGCCAGAAACAAAACTTGGTCAGAAAATGTTGGCCGACCCTCTCTCAAATTTTTGGATGTTACAACTCTCCCCCCTTAACAGAATTTCGTCCCGAAATTACAAAGCAAAAGGGAGCACAATTTAAATGGTACCTGAAATGAAGAGTTCTGGATACTCTTCTAGCATGGCTTGTTCTCGTTCCCAAGATTGCTCCTCACGACCGCAGTTGACCCATCGGACTCTCACGAGTTTAACCGCTTTATTCCGCAACTGCCGAGTCTCCGAATCCTCTATAGCGATTGGACGGACTCGCGTCCTCAAGTCTTCCTCTATCGGTACCGATGCCGGCTCAATCACCATACTAGCCTCCACCAAAGCTTTCCTCAAGACGGAGACATGGAAGACGTCATGCAAACCACTCAGCTCCGCGGACAGCGCCAACCGATAGGCTGCTTCTCCCACCCGTTCAACAACTTCAAAAGGCCCCAAAAACCTTGGACTCAACTTCTTGAGTCGGCGAATCCGTGAGACGCCTTTGAACGGCTTGATCTTCAAATAGACCCAATCACCTACCGCAAACTCCAACTTCCTATGACGGGCATTAAAGTATTTTGCTTGCCGGTCTTGCGCCACCTTCATACGCTCTTGAATGGTCCGTACCAACTCACAAGCGTCAACTACCACCTCTTTTCCCAAAATTTTGGTGTCTCCCGCCTCTGCCCAAGACATCGGTGTTCGACACCATCTCCCATACAAAGCTTCGTATGGCGCCATTTTTATACTTGCTTGATAACTGTTATTGTATGTGAATTCTACCATGAAGAGGTGATCCTCCCACTTCTTGCCGAAGTCAAGAATGCACATTCTCAGCATATCCTCCATAGTACGGTTCGTTCTTTTAGTTTGCCCATCAGTTTGAGGATGGAACGTCGTACTGAACTTTAGCTTCGTGCCCAAGCTCTTCTGAACCAGTCTCCAGTCCTTGGACGTAAACCGTCCATCTCGATCGCTGACTATACTCTTTGGAATCCCATGCAGTCGCATAATGTTGCAAACATACAACTCCACCAGCTTCTCCACGCTGTCCTCTTTCCGATTTGGGATGAAGTGGGCCACCTTGGTTAAGCGGTCCACGATCACCCAAATAGCATCATTACCCTGCTGCGATCTAGGCAAACCATGCACAAAGTCCATGGAAATGTCATCAAATTTCCATTCAGTGATTGGAAGGGGCTTCAGGAACCCGCCCGGCTTCTGACACTCGGCCTTCACCAAGGCGCAAGTCTGGCAACGATTCACATACAAAGCTACGTCCCGCTTCAGCCCCGGCCACCAAAAGGATTTCTTCATATCCAAGTACATCTTTGTACTGCCTTGGTGAATGGAGTACTTTGTGAAGTGTGCCTCAAACATCAACTCCTCACAGAGTTTACCGAACTGCGGTATACAAACCCTTCCGTCCTTCCTCAGAATCCCATCAATCATCTCCCAGGAGCTGCTCTCGCCCGTTTGAGCCTCCAACACAAATGGTTGAAACTCCACGTCCAACCGAGTCGCTTCACGAATGCGATCAGACAAGTCGTTCTGCACTTCAATCCAATTCAACCTAGTCACGCTGGACTCACCTCTCGCAACACATTCCAAACCAAGGGACTCCAATTCCCGTACCAACCGCTCATCATGAGCTTCGATCCAATTCCCTTGTCCCGAGTACTTTCTACTCAAGGCATCCGCCACCACATTGGCTTTACCTGGCGCATACTGAATTGCCACCTCGTAGTCTCCAAGAAACTCAACCCACCTGCATTGTCGCATGTTCAAGTCCTTTTGATCCAAGAGATACTTCAGGCTTTTATGATCCGTGAAGATCTCCACCTTTGCACCGTACACATAATGTCGTCATATTTTCAACGCAAAAATTACCGCCGCCAACTCCAAGTCATGGACGGGGTAATTCCTCTCATGAGGCTTCAGCTGTCTAGACCCAAAAGCTATCACTTTGCCATGTTGCACCAAAACGCAACCCAAACCGCATCCCGATGCGTCACTGAAAATCTAAAATCCCTCAGTCCCTTGCGGTAGACTTAGGATTGGAGCCATCATCAGTCTCTCCTTCAGTGCCTCAAATGTTTGACTGCACTCTTGAGTCCACACAAACTTATGATCTTTGCGAGTGAGTGAGGTGATGGGTAGAGCTATCCGCGAGAAATTTTCCACGAATCTCCTATAGTACCCGGCTAGTCCAAGAAAACTTCGGACTTCCGCCACGGTCCTCAAGACTGGCAAATCTCTGATGGCCTCCACTTTTGTTGGATCCACTGCCACCCCATCCCCACTAATCAAGTGGCCCAAAAATGCCACCTTCTCTAACCAGAACTCGCACTTGGAGAACTTTGCATATAACTGATTCTCCCTTAACACTTGCAAGACCACTCTCAAGTGGGTCTCATATTCCACTTCCGATTTGGAATACACCAAGATGTCATCAATGAAGACAACCACAAAAGAATCCAGGTATTCCCGAAATATTCGATTCATAAGATCCATGAACACAGATGGTGCATTCGTCAACCCGAACGGCATCACCGTAAACTCAAAGTGTCCATACCTTGTACCAAAGGCAGTCTTGGGGATGTCCTCGTCCTGAATTCGCAACTGATAATAGCCTGACTTCAACTCCAATTTTGAGTACACCACCGACCCCACCAACTGGTCGAACAAGTCGTCTATCCGAGGAATCGAATACTTATTCTTGACGGTCAATTTATTCAGCTCTAGGTAGTCTATGCATAGTTGCATAATACCGTCTTTCTTTTTTACAAACAACACCGGCGCACTCCACGGCGAAGAACTAGGTCTGATATACCCTTGCTCCAACAGTTCCTGTAACTGTACTTTGAGTTCAGCCAACTCCTTTGGTGCCATCCTAAACGGAGGACGTGACACCGGCCTAGCCTCTGGCACTAACTCGATCGAGAAGTCGATCTCCCGCCGAGGAGGCTCTCCAGGAAGTTCATCCGGAAACACATCCTTGAACTCTGCCACTACGGGAACTTCCTCTATAGATAGATGGGAGAGACGAACCTCCAATAACGCTACAAGCGCTACACCACCCATGTTAACCGCCCACATCAACTGCATGGCCGAAATCAGGGAATAGGCCACTCCGCAAAGGCCATCAAATTTGACTTCCGTCTGCCCTTTGCTCCTTAGGGTCACTACCTTAGATAGGCAGTCAATACTGGCACGATGCTCTGCAAGCCAGTCCATGCCCAAAATTACATCGAACTCAACCAATGGCAAAATCGCTGCTACCAAAACGAAGTCAACTCCGTCCAGCTCCCAACAGATGCGCCCTTTGGCCCCGGTGGTCATGGATGACCCATTGGGCATGCACACTTTCAACTCCGCGTCCGCCGAGAAAGACTCAACTCCTATTCTCCGGATGAAGCTCTCCACAAGAAAGGAGTGCGATGCTCCTGTATCGAACAATACCCTAGCGGGGTATCCGGAAACTAATACGAAGCCTACAACATAGACATCACACAAAAAGGGTCTAAAAGTATGAAGCACAAAATTTCAACTTAAATTTTCTTCATACCTGTCACCACATCAGTTTGGCAGATCGCTTCTTGTTGTCCAAGATTGTAAGCCCTTGGTTGCACCAGTTGGAACCGAGAAGCGCTCGACTCCGCCATCTTCCCTTTCTCTGCAGCACTAGGGCCAGAGCGCACAGTCTGCTCCTGCCTTGCCTCTTGCCCCGCTCCTCCTTGGGGACAAACACGAGCTATGTGCCCCACCTTACCGCAGTTGTAACACGTCGGCGGTCCCCTATAGTGATAACCTCCAGGCGTCCACTTGCTCTTCTCACCGGACTTGGATGTGTGAGGCTTATTCCTCCACCTACTCCCTTCAAACTTTCCATGGGGTTGGGAAGGCTTCCCTTCCCCTTGCTTGGGAGTGAAACCCTTACGATGCTGGGTTCGCTCCAGATCACTCACCAACATCCTGGCAGCCGCAACTAGTTCATTAAAACCAGCCCTCTTCATGGAAATGAGGGGTTGTCTCCGGCTCTCCCTCAGCCCCTGGTAGAAGAGGTTATCCCTCTCTACATCATCTGCCATTGTCGTTCCCGCGTAACGACCCAAACGGGTGAACTCCTGCACATACTCGTCCACCGTCTTGTCCCGCTGCATTAAGTGCAGGAACTGCCTCTGAAGTGCCAACCGTGTAGAAACGGGAATGTACCTCTTTAGAAAAACATCCCCAAACTCCTCCTCCGACGGGGTGTGTCCAGGGAACTGGTGGCCACTATGGCTCACCCACCACAACTTGGCGTCTCCTTCCAACATGAATGCCGCATACTCAGATTTTGTTTCTTCTGGCGTCTCTGCCGCCCTCAAAAGCTCTTGAATTCGAACCCACCAGTCCTCCGCATCCGTTGGCGTACCAACTCCCTTGAATGACGGGGGATGGAAGCTCCGGAAATACTTTATTTGTCGGTCTCCATATCCGACAACCACCCTTTCCGCCAAAGGCTCCACTCGCCTAGCTTCTCCTCCTGGCACGGCCGTCGCCGTGTCCGGTGTAGCAGGGGTTGCTACCTGGGCTGCCGCTGCAGCTTGGGTTGCCACCATCGCTTCTGCAAGCATGCGACAAAAGTCGGCCGGGTTTACACCCGTGCCCAAAATACGTGGAGCAGTGGCACTACTCGCCAAGAGTTCCTCTCTTGCTCTCAACGTACCCGCCTCGTTTCTTGCACTCTTCAAGAAAACAAGAAACAAGGAATCAGCCTTTAAACTCAAGACTTAAACAATAGGACACTCATGGTCCAGCGTTACTCTTATGTGGATAACTTCTTTACGCATTGACCTTGAATCTAACCTGCCTCTGATACCAAATTGTAGCACCTCCCCTGTAATGACCGTATAGTATGGGTCCGGCCGGGGCCCCACAACATACGGACACCACAGCTTTAGTATTATAAGTTGATATAGCTACCCCCACTCAAAACACTTTGCACAACACAGCGGAAACCTAAGCAAGACTAGAAGTTATCCACTACTATAAGAGTAATAACAATGGTCTTAAGGCCTTACAACAAGAAAGTCCAAGCTCAAATAATACAACAGTCAAGAAAGTGCATAGCACTCCTAGTCTACCTCGGCATGCAAGCCGGAGCACATGAGTCTCAAACATATAACATTATATAAGTAGAGCTACAAAAGAGAAGAAAAACTTCATGAGGCTTAGGCCTTTCTGGCCGGCGAGCTAGCTCCTGCATGCGATCCTTGCCCTGTAAAATTTATTAGTAACGTGGGTCAGCAAAGGCTGACCTCAAACTATGTAACAAACACATCTCCTCCCGGCCGCCCCTAACGGACCCCGGGGTACTCCTCCAACCTGCAAGTTAGCACTTCGTATGCAATATTCATAAGCAAGAAAAAGCAGCTACAGAAACAGGCTTGGATGTCACACACATCATACATGTTCTCTACTGGTTGAGCATATAATAAAAAGGGCCTACTTATGCAACATGTATGCAACACCCCAGGTTTCACCCAAGGTACCCTATCTCGTATGCATCTAGCACATCATCACATCACATGGGTACTCATCGTTTCCCCGTTGGCATAAAACCACAAACAAAGGGGGCTAACTCAATTTCCCCCAACGGCACACAGGCCGCCACATGGAACTCTTGCAAAGGCCCCACCCGCTCAAGGTATTAGACCCGGGCTTGCCTACAAGCTCTGACGTCTCATGTCAGGATTCCAACAAACACAAACTGATTGATTCTAAGAAGCCTTGTCGGACCCCACCCGCTCATGGCCTCATTGCCCGGGCTTGCCCCCATGCTTGGCATTCTCGTTAGTCTCACAGAAGGGGACTAGTCTCGCTGGGACACTCTTCACACATGACGTGAACGTCACGGGATAGCCAGCCGACCACGGAGACACAGCCACACCTTGGCACATCACAAACCAAGACAATTTCACCCTAGTCCCTCATTTGTACTGCAGCGTTCCCGCGCACCAAGGAAACCATCTACAACTCATGCGGAGCTAACCTTGTCCACCAAGGAAACCATCTACCGTCACGAGGAGCTAACCTTGTCTGGTTCCGACTACACGTACCCATTCGAGAAAAAGTGGGAAAACATCACCACATCACAAATGGCATCTTGCCGCAACGGAAACTCTACGAATCCTTAAAGTTCGTATGCAACATCACCGAGTCGGACTAACGGTCGCGACTACGGCTTCACCCACCATGCCTAATCCACTAACGGAGCGGATCTCTAATGCAAATCATGTCGGGGATGGACTCAATCGACCCGGAGGTTCCTCTTGAACCTTGGCGACCTAAAACCCCTCTCATTTGAGTGTTTGGTGCCCAAAACTAGAAAAGAAATGATGCTAAAGACATGCATCCTAAGACCGAGAGGAGAAGTGTCGTTACCTTCCGACTCCTCTTCCTAGCCAAGGCAAAATAGTCGGATGAAAACCCTCGCAATGATCTAGCCTCCACGGATCTGGACTCGGCTCGCGATTTGGAGCACCGAAGCTTCTCCTACAGCCCAAACCCTCCTTCACCTTCTTCCTTTCTCTCCCTTCTCTCTAGAATTTTAGTAAGAGAAAGCTTGGAGTAGAATGAGGGTTTCCAACCCTATTCTCGGACTTAACTTCCCCAAGAGCAGTCCTGAACCATCAGATCCCAAAATAAGGGAAGGAATGGCCACGATCTGTCTGAAAAATAAAACACCTGGGCCGAACACGGCCTGGCACACGCCCGTGTCTTGGGCCGTGTCCCCCATTCGCCATCTCAAATCGACGCGCCTGGAACAACACACGGGCATCCGACATGCCCTTGTTCGACCCGACACGCCCGTGTCCCACCTGACACGGCCGTGTGCTCGGTCGTGTGCCTCCATCGACACAGCCCCGAAAACAACCCGAGAAGGACACGGCCTGGGACACGCCCGTGTCCCAAGCCGTGTGCGAAGTCTCGACACTCGTCGACTGCCTTTGTGTCGACACCGCGGGAAAACGTCGAGCGAAGATCGTCGACTAAGCGGGACACGCCCTGTGACACGCCCGTGTCACAGGTCGTGTGCCCCAGCCTCGACACTCGACACATCGTCGAGTGAACTTCGTCGAGTGAACTCTCGACACTCGACTGACACAGCCTTGGACACGCCCGTGTCCTAGGCCGTGTGCCTTCTCTCGATACATCGTCGAGCGAAAATCGTCGACTCCCCGGACCGATCGTCGACACGGGCTCGACACGCCCTGAGACACGCCCGTGTCTCAGGCCGTGTGCCTTGTCTCGACACAACGTCGAACGAAAATTGTCGACCTCCCGACCAAAATGTCGACTGGGGCCCAACACGTCCTAGGACACGCCCGTGTCCCAGGTCGTGTGCCCCCTGCCAGAAACCAAACTTGGTCAGAAAATGCTGGCCGACCCTCTCTCAAATTTTGGGGTGTTACAGCTTTCTTATTCTCAGCTGAGACAAACACTGGTCTCAGCAGTTATGCTGAGACCAACTCCTATCTCAGCGGTTTTGCTGAGACCAACTCCTGTCTCAGCGGTTTTGCTGCGACCAACATTTCTCTCAGCACTTTTGCCTTGAGCTTCTCAGCTGTCTCAGCTGTCTAAACGCCTCCTTCTTAACACCTGTGACAAGTTTCTGTCTCACTTTCTTCACAGCGGTCTCAACGCTTTCTTCTCAGTGTTCTCAGCGCTTTTTGCCTTAGTCAATTTTTCTGGCTTTAGCTCGATAAGTGTAGAGCTGAGCTCGATGATCTGTAAGCTGAGCTCGACGAACTGCAAACTAAGCTCGACAAACTCTGAACTCAGTTAAACAAATTCTCTGAACTGAGTTCGACGAACTCAGAGTCTCAAACTCTAAACTTAGCTCGATGAATGGTGAGCTCAGCTCGATGATCTCTGAACTCAGTTCGACAAACTCCTCAACTGTGTTCGACGAACTCAGAGTCTCAAACTCTGAACTTAGCTTGACGAATGGTGAGCTCAGCTCGACGAACTCTGAACTCAGTTCGACGAATTCTTGAACTGAGTTCTACTCGCAGCATTTTGTTGTATGGTGTTGAGTGTGTCTTCATCACTCAATGCTTATGTACTTAGACAGATTTCTATCAGCCCACAACATAGGTAAGAGTTCTCCTGTATTGGCCACTTAGGCTACTTCTTGCCTTTCCAGCATCTTCACTTTGTGACCACTTGTCACATCACTTAGACCACCTGTCTAGACTTGTTCCATGGAACATCCTGCACATGTTACATCACTTAGACCACCTGTCTAGACTTGTTCCATGGAACAACCTGCACATGATGAGCTTAAACAACATCAAATACAACAATACTCTTAGTGTTGATGGAGATGCCTCTTTAAATCCAATATAGGGAACATTGTGGGCAATGGACCCAACAAAGGCGTCCAACGTCTTGTCCACAATCGGCCAACTTGACGCCTAGGAGTTTCCTAGACGACGCCATGACAAGCTGGATTCTTAACATAAATCTTAAGCAATAAATTTAGGGTGTTTATATTGGCAGCCCGTATATAGCTAGTATCAACCCCATTTTTAAACAAAAAAGATTTAAAACATCATTTTATCATCCGATAAAGGCAGACCCCCCCCCCCCCCCCTTATTTCCACACAGGGCTTTTTCTGGAGTCCACTGAACACCCACAACCTTCGCTCTAGGAGCTGATCCATTGCCCCGCCTCTCACGCGATCAAACGGTGAAGAACGCCGATGAAGGTCCAACACATATAGCACACAACAGTATGGATGATCATCACTAGTATCCCAATTGCCACTCCCATGAGGTCTGTAGATTTCTGGAGGAATGTTGTAGCCACTGTTGAAACCAAAACTTGGCTTCTTGTGGAGTTCTGACCTAGGGGGTAGCTTGCACCTACTTCTCTCAAGCGAGAAAACCTGACCAGCTGCTTGGAACTAAGCAACAAATCTCTATCTACAGCAAGGAGGTCCCGCCACACACCCGAAAGATCAAAGAGAGTTTCCCCTCCCTAACCAATACTAAGCTGGGCACCCTGGTGGGCCTTGAGAGCACTCACCAACCGGAGTCAGCCTTTGGGAGGGGGAGCAAGAACAAGTAGTTCCCTCACCAAGGTGCTCATGGGGGTCTATTTATAGTTTTTCAAGTTTGTCCAGCAAATAGCGGAATCTCGCCTTTTGATTTTACTAAATGCAGCCCAAAACGGTCTGCCAACAACGTAACTCCGCTTCTTGGAGGGGATATTAGCAGACCTAAAGAGGTATCCTGGGGTTGGCAAGTGCTCGGTGAACCTGAGACTCGCCACTTGCCCCGAACCTGGATCTCTACCCTCGGGGGGTTGCACTCGCCCAGGGAGCCTAGAACTCGCCCCTAGGGGCACTACTCGCCCAGGAAGCCTAAACCCGCCCCTGGGGGGCTACACTCGTCTAGAGAGCTTGGTACTTGCCCCAGTGGGACTACACTTGCCCAGGGAGCCTGGAACTCTCCCCTGGGAGGCTGCACTCGCCCAGGGAGCCTGGAACTCGCCCCTAGGGGACTGCACTCTCCCAGGGAGCCTGGAATTCACCCCAAAGAGGTTGCACTCGCCCAGGGAGCCTGGAACTTGCCCTTGGGAGGATGCACTCCCCCAGGGAGCCTGGAACTCTCCCCTGAGGGGTTGTACTCTCCCAAGTAGCTTGGAACTCGCTCATGGGAGGCTGCACTCAACCCTAAGAGGTAACTTCTTTTGCACTCTCCCTAGGTAGGAGAGATCATCTAGGCCATAATCGTACGCTTCTGATCTCGACGAACTACGAGTTATACAACCGCAATCTCCAAGGAGATCAATAGGGATAAGGACAAATCTTATCCACACATCATCCATATGTTTTCTTATGAAAAATGAGGAAATTAGGGTTTTAGAGCAAAGATAGGGATGGATACTTCCTCAATGGATTCTGAGACAGAACAGGAGGAGTGTGAGAGAGAGGGGAGGAGGTCGCCTCTTTAAGAAGGGAACGAGAAGCGAGAGATGACAACCAGACGAGGACAAATAACTTCACTTCATTTTTATGGCAAATTAGAGGTGAAACTCTTCAACAGTTTCACAATGTTGTTTTGATTTTTCTTCAATTTTTTCTCTGTTTGATTTATTTGGGGTTTTCTTTCTCTGCATTTAGTTTTTTGTGTTGCTACAATTGCACAAGTAGCGGCATCGATGTCCCGTGTTGCTCCTTCCTCTGCAAAGATCAAAGCAAAGGGAAAAAATCGTTATGAAAGATGATGGGAGGACTGGAGACGACACAACTATGGATTTACAACGCCAGCCAGGTGTTTGTGGAAATGTCTGTGCCTGCAAAAATCCTAATAACTTGCACACAAGTTTGTGAAATATAAAAAATATGTATGTGCCTGCAAAAATAAACAAAAAATTACATTAACTAGAATTAAAAGATTGAATTATTCAAAATAGTGAATAAAACTTTTAAAAAAAAGAAAGATTTTCATGCCGTTCAATAAGCCACTTTTCGTGGACACATATTCTGTAATTGTGTAATTAGAGTCTCATTACTAATAGTATCAGCAACATCTTTCTCAATATAAACTATCATACAGTCATTCATCCATTCATCTCTCATTCTATTCCGTAAACAATTCTTTATAATTTTCATGGCAGAGAATATTCTTTCAACACTGGCAGTCGCAACCGGTAGAAGGCATACCAATTTCAAAAGCTTGAAGACCAATTGATAGTGATCCTATTTTTTCAACTATACTAATGTTTGTAAAAGTCAACTAATTCCTTTACAATTAGATAATGTGTCGGTTGACATAGACCGCATGTCCATGATGTACATATCAAGTTGTCCTTTCAGTATTTATAATTCAAGTGGTGTAAAATCTGATTTATATAATTGTGCAAGACGAATCAACTTCTGTTTATAAAATGAAGCAAATTCATCACATGGGTCAAGACAAGAAACGCACAAAAGCAGTTTAGTATTGACTTCATTAAATCGGTCATTTAACTCATTCAATGTCAAATCGAGCGCTATATTGAAAATTTCAACACAAAAATAATGATAATTTGTAATCTCTCTTGCATTATGCCTTAATCTTCCTACTTGAATATATTTTTCATCCATATTTGGCACTTCTATACACTGCTTAGTGCAAAAAGATGAAATCTCACCCATAAAAGTGTTCCATTCAAGATCATTATTTCTCAAATTAATCAGTAATTGTTTTGAAAACTTTATAAATTTCATTGCATTAACAACATCTTGATTTTTCTTCTATAAAGCTTGTGATAGCACATGTGTTTTGACTAAAATATTCTTCATTAAATGCATGAGGAAAATAAAATTAAAAGTCTAGAGACTTTTAATTAGATTGTTAGTCATTCCTCTTTGATTTCCATCTGATCCATCAACTTTGATAAACACAAGTGCTTCAATAATAGATGAGAACATCTGAATAAAATTTAAAATTTTACTGAAGTGTGAACTCCATCACGTGTCTCCTGGCCTTTTCAATTCAAGAGGTTGATTTGCCCCTCGACCACTTTCTAAATCCCCGCAGCCAAGCTCTTTAACAACTCGATCAATTTCTAGTGCTCCAATATAATCACGATGTTTACAAGAGCCTCCAACAACATTCAACACAAGATTAATAAGTGTAAAAAATCTGCAACTTCACAATGCTCTTCTGTCACAGCTACTAGTATCAATTGGAGTTGATGAGCAAAATAATGAATGTAGAAAGCACAACTGTTCTCTTGTAAAATCAATATTTTAAGTCCATTGAACTCACCTCTCATATTGCTAGCACCATCATAACCTTGCCCACGTAATTTTGAAATACTTAGGTCATATTTTACAAATAAATTATCAATGACCTTCTTCAATGATAAAATAGTTGTATCTATAACATGAACAAATCCAAGGAGTTGTTCCATTATGAAACCTTTGATATTCACATAGCGTAAAACAACGACCATTTGCTCTTTGGTGGATATATCACGTGATATGTCAACCAAAATAGTAAAATAATTATCTCCAATATCTCTAACAATACTTTTAGTTACTTCGTATGCAATGCAAGAAACAATTTTCTTTTGGATCTTTGGAGATACTAGTTGGCAATTCATAGGAGCATTTTCTAATACCACTAAATTTATCTCGTTACTATGAAATGCAAGAAATTCTAACAGTTCAAGAAAATTCCCACGATTGCTAGATTCTTTTGACTCATCATGTCCACAAAAGCCAACCCTTATCGTAAAAGAAAGCGTATGCAATCAATCGATGCAGATAAACGAGCACGATATTGAGAACTTTGTATTTCATCTTGTTTATTAAATGCAACTTCAATACCTTGTTTTTGATTCATCCAAGTTATGCCAATCTTAGATTTATTATGCGCACTATTATGGTTTCCAATGTGTTTTTTTAGTATAATTATATCTTTCCAGTATTTAAAACCACGACTTACAAAGGTATGCTCATAACCTTTTTGTGGAAAGATGTAACAATAAAAATAATATGCATCATCTTTATCTATGTTATATTACAGCCAGTCTTTAAACTCATTAAACCATTTCTTATTGAAACGACATGCCTTCTGTCCAATTTCTTCTTGTGGAAAATTTTGTAATAAAGGTTGAATAGGACCATTCTGCAAGTGCTTCCTTCTTATCATGTCTTGAAGATTTACATCATATGATTTTATAGGTTGTCTCAGTCATGTATCTCCCGATAAATCCTCTAAATCAAACTCAACTCGATTTCTTTTACCACAAGAAACTGTCATTTGTAATTCTTCAGAAGTTTGATTTGATCCAACTTTTGTAAAAAAACTTCTCTATTGAATTTCACAAATTGCTAAACACACTACAAAAAATATAAAATGAAAAATTGCATTAGCACGAGGTCATTGTGTCTCAAACACTAGAATTATAGTAAGTAGTAACACTAGAATGATAGTAGTTGAAGTATGACTTGTAATTTGAAAGAATTGTGAAACACTCCAAATTTTGCTTATAAATTAATATAACCCCTTCAGTTAAAGAAATGAAAAATACAAACTGAATCTAACAATGAATTTTAACCTAAAAATAGGGTTATAATAAAATGATTATGGACTAGCAACTCAGATTCTTTACCTAAAAATCCATACAATAAAACGATGTAGTTGCAAGCATCACATACCACTTACCAGCATCACAAAAATCAACAGATAAAAAGATAAACTGATGTGGGAGACAGATAAAAAGATTTCAAGAATACCATTATACCAGGATCACAAGCATAGGGGCAGTCGGGAAGAAGATACCAGAAAAAATTCAAGAATTAGGAAGTCAACAGATAATTCGGAATAGGGCGGCTCCTTCCATATTCCTCCTCTTCCAGTTTTCTAGAAAAAAAATCCAGAAAAAATCTAATCCAGAAAAAAAAACTGAGAAAAAGAGGAAGGAGATGTCAGGAGGTTGTAGCCTTGGAGGAGAAATTCAAAACTGATGCGGGAGACGGAGTCACGAGGACGCCCTATTCCGAAGCATCGCCAGGAGGTTGGAGCCCTGGAGGAAGAAGATGACTAGATGAGGATGGTGCAATCACGATGAAGTAAAATAGGAGACAAGGAGGATTATAGGGGAGGAGACTCCGGAGCCGCCCTATTCTGAAGTATCGCGGCTATCGTCGATTTGCCGTCGTGAGTCTCAGGCTCTCAGCCACTGCAGAACGACGGAAGACTGGAAGAGGCGAATATACCCTAGGTTAATACGTGAAAAAAACACGGTCGGGCACATGCCCGACTGTGTCTCACTTTAGGTCCGCCCATGGTTGACGCTACGAAAACGTTTTCCTCCTTCAGATCCAACTCGACAACATTGTGGAAGCCCTAGTCTTTCACCAGACAATCATCCTCTCCTGACGATCCATTTTTCGCCCGGATGTGTTTTTTTATCGCCACGTCGCCCATTTTTTGCCCGGGCACATATTTTTTGCCCAACTTCGATTTTTCGCTTGGGCGCTCATTTTTCCGTCCCGATGCGCATTTTTCTCCCCGGGCGCACATTTTTCCGTCTAGGCTCACATTTTTCCAGCCTGGTGCAAATTGTAACCCCGGGCATGCATTTTTAGCCCGGGCGGAAATTTACCGCCCGGGAGCATATTTTTTGCATGTGTGCGCATTTTTCCTTCAGGCGCGAATTTTCTGCCCGGGCTCGCGTTTTTGCGCATTTTTCTCCCAGAGAGTATTCTCCTGACAAGCGCACATTTTCGCCCGGACGCGCATTTTTTGTTTGGTCGCGCATTTTTCACCTGATCGAACATTTTCCGCCTGTGCCCCATTTTTGCTCCCTAACGCGCATTTTTCTGTCAGGGCGCACATATTTTATATAACACCCCGAAGCTCAAAAGAGCGACGGGAGGCATTTTGGGCCAAATTTGGAATTTGGCATGGGGCACACGGCCTGGGACACGGGTGTGTCCCAGGGCGTGTCAGGCTCAAGTCTACAATTTGGCCGAGAGGTTGACGAATTTTGGAGTCGACGATCGTTGAGCAGCGAACACGGCCTGAGACACGGGCGTGTCTCAGGGCGTGTCGAGCTCGTTTCGACGATCGGCCCGGGAAGTCGACATTTTTGCTCGACGATGTGTCGAGACAGGGAACACGGCCTAAGACACGGGCGTGTCCAAGGTCGTGTCTGGTGGTCAACGAACTGCGCTCGACGAAATGTCGAGACAGTGAACACGGCATGGAGCCCAGGCGTGTTTGGGTATGACACGGGCGTGTTCGGGTATGACACGGGCGTGTCATTTAGGACACGGGCGTGTACAAGATCCGTGAGAGTCTCGGGTTGGTGTTGGTCCTGTGTTGATGGGGGAACACGCCCGAGAATACGGGCGTGTACTAGTTGACATGGGCGTGTCAAGTCTAACACGGGCGTGTTGGATGCCGTGGACGGCGAATGAGGGACACGGCCCTGGACACGGGCGTGTCACAGGTCGTGTTCGGCCCAGGTTTTACATTTCAGCTATGGATCGTAGCCGTTCATATCCTTATTTTGGGATCTGATGGTTGGGGGTTGTTCCTACTGGGATATACCCGGGATTGGGCCTTTGAAACCCTCATTTCACTTGAGTGGTTCTCTTTCTAATTCTAGAGAGAGGGGAGAGCAAAGGAGGAAGAAGAATCCTAGATCCGGTCATCGGCGGAGCTTCGGAGCTCCAAATCGCGAATCGACTTCGGATCTACGGAGGCAAGGAGAGTGCGGTGTTTTTCATCCGCTTACATTTCCATGGCGCCACGGAAGAATGCTAGGGTAATGATTCTCTACTTGAGCATGTGAAACTCTACTTCTTTTGCATAGGGAAGCCCGCTCTCACGAGTTTGCAGTGAGTTTGAGGCGTTCCTTCGAGTAGACATGAATAGTCCCCGTTGTGTACATGTAGATTCCGTAATCGAGAACGAATATAGGCATGATGTGTGATGCCTGCCCGGACAAGTTGGTCTGGATCGGTGATGTTGCATTTCATAAATGGCCGGAGAAGACTCCGTGCGAATGTTCTTTTTTCGGGTTTTCTACGTGGTAGATTGCAACAGGGAGCCTTGAGGATTAACTCCAAGGTGCACCCGGAAAACTAGGCAGATGCGTAGTTCTGCCAACATGGTGGCCTGGGAGCCAACCTGAACATAACTGGGTTATGTGATTGTATGGGAGATACGGGACTCGGGGAAGCTTGACCCGCGTAGACAACTTAATTGACGTTGCGGTGTGAGCAACGGGTCAGGTGGAACCGTACCCAATCTATGTCGTTCGGTTAAAGAGGCCTAAAGTTACTTGGCACTTACCGTTGTTATAGATGGAGGGTCTTAGGCAGTGGCTAGAAAGACCAGATGCTCACGAGTTATTGTCGTCCTGGGTGCGGTGGTGAGTCGGCGGACTTTGACCGTGATCACCGAGAATGTGCCCTGAGAGCACGGGGAGTGTGGCCATGCGTGCCAATGCCTGTGATGCAATGTATTTATATACTGCTTGGTTATGTTAATAAAGTGCAGGGAAGGAGCATCGCCACCCCGAATTGGGGGCGAGATCGTTATAATTTGGTCAGCATTGTTGACCATTGCTTTGGTTTGCCACCGTTGCGGTGGATTGTGCTTGCAGGTGCTGCTGAGCTGAGCGGTAAATAGCGGGCTAAAGCCCAAGTTCCTGAGCCGGCCCTCGAAGGCCTAATTTTAAGTGTTTTCTTTTATTCATGTATGGTCGGCCTGCGTGCCGAGGTTTGAAAACATGTAATTTGAGGAAAATAATTGTAAGGCCATAAGGCCTGAGCTTGTGTATTTGTACTTCATTCCTTTTGGCTTATTAGTGGGCATTCATGCTGGTGTTGGGTTCTTTATTAATGCAACAATTTTAATTGCTTCCGCTAGAATGCTCTGTGTAGGACGTTGTTATTAGTTGAATGGTTTCCATTGAGTAACCACTCGGTCTGTCTGTGGTATATGGCATCGGGCCCCGACCGGACCTACTGTTATATGCTATGTGACGGATAGGGGGTGTTACAATTTGGTATCAGACTCATTGTTTTGGTCATGCTTAAAATGAATTCATGGGTGAATTCTTTTAAGGGGTGGTGAGCACATGTGTGTACGTCATCGTTATAACAGCAAAAGAACCCATGAATGTCCACTTAGGAATGAAAAATACATGTATTTGAGGAACCTGCGCATTCCTATAATTGCGTTTTGCAATTTTGTTTGGTCGCTTAACGGTGTTTTGTACCACTATAGGTGACCAGAAGCAATGTTGGGCCATCGGAACGCCGAGTTTCTGAGGCTAGTAGTGCACCAAATGATGCTCCTGCAACACCTCCATCGGTCGATACCATACGATTGGTGGCCGAAGCAGTGTTTGCCATGATCAATGCGTAGCCTGCAAGGCAAATGCAGCAGCCCGCTCCTGTGATGGAGCAGGTACCTCTTCCAGAGGTTGATCCGAGAAGAGTGGAGCAGGTAGTAGTGGAGCTGTTGGTGCCAAGGAGGGCAACCGAGAGACAGCTTAAACATGTCATGAGCTTTAATCCTCCGGTATTCTCGGGGTTGGAACCCCATCTCAAGCTGAAGAATGGCTCTCCCGTGTGAAGAGAGTCTTGACAGCGACGGAGACGGAGGAGTGGCAGATGACCACTATAGCTACGTTCTTGTTGGATGGAGACGCTAGGTTGTGGTGGGATGGTTTGGAGCTGCATCTATTAAGAGGAAGGCAACTTACAGACGTCTCGATGGAAGAGTTCTCGAGACTGTTCTTGGCTAGGTACCTCCCTTCGACTCAGAGGATAGCTTTGAAGAATGAGTTCCAGAGGTTGGTACAAGGAGAGAGTAGCGTGGATGAGTATCTCCACGAGTTTACTCGGTTGGGTCAGTATGCTAGCTCCACCATCGCAGATGAGGAGCGTAAGACCAACCGTTTCTACAAAGTTTACTCGGTTGGTCACACTCCTTCTTGTCCGAAGGATTCATATCGCGCATCGGAGTACCTTCTTTGATGGCGAAGGACAGTTTGGATGTGTTGTTACTGAATGGGTGTTCGATGCGCGCGGATAAAATATGCGGTCTTAAGATTCGCATTGGAAATCAAGAGCTCGATCTGCAAGCGTCGTTACTATCATTGGTGGAGTTCGACGTTATATTTGGCATGTACTGGCTCTCGGAGCAGCAAGCCTATATTGATTGCGGTCGCAAGGAAGTCAAGTTGGGAGCAAGTCGTGAGACGACTTTTACGAGCTTGAAAGGGTCGAGCAAGACGTTGATGTCTGCTCTTCAGGTGGTGAAGGCTGTTCGTGCTGGTGCAGAGCTGTTCTTTACCTTAATGGAGGTTGCAAAGCCGAAGCCTACATTGGATAGTATTTTAGTGGTAGCTGAGTACCCTGATGTGTTCCCCGCCGATCTCCCTGGAGCCCCGCCTCAACGGGAGATAGATTTCACGATTGAGCTAGTGCTAGGTGCGAAGCCCGTGTCACGATCTCCATATCGGCTAGCGCCTAAGGAAATGGCGGAGCTGAAGGTGCAATTTCAAGAGTTGTTGGAGCAAGGGTTTGTGCGTCCAAGTTCGTCGCCTTGGAGTGTATCGGTCCTTTTTGTAAAGAAGCAGGTCGGGAGCTTGAGACTTTGTATTGATTATCGGGAGTTAAACAAGCTAACGGAAAAGAACAAGTACCCAATCCCAAGGATCGATGATCTTTTTGATCAATTGGTTGGGTCGACGGTGTACTCTAAGTTGGATTTTAAGTCTGGTTACTATCAGCTAAGGATAAGGGAGAGTGATATCCCTAAGACAGCGTTCAATACAAGATACAGGCATTACGAGTTTACGGTCATGCCATTTGGGCTGACGAATGCGCCATTAGTGTTCATGGATTTGATGAACAGGACCTCAGGGAGTACTTGGACCAATTTGTGATCATCTTCATCGACGATATTTTGGTGTACTCGCAGAGTGAGGAAGATCACTTCAGGGATCTTCATTTGGTTTTGGAGACGCTAAGGATGAATCAATTGTATGCCAAGTTCTCAAAGTGCGAGTTTTGGTTGTCCTCGGTGGCATTCCTCGGTCATATAGTGAGTGGGAAAGGTATTGTAGTGGATCCGGCGAAGATTGTTGCGATACAAAAGTGGCCTGAGCTTTCTACGGTAGCGGAAGTCCGGAGCTTTCTGGGGCTTGTCGGCTATTATAGGCGCTTCGTAGAGAACTTCTCGCGGATAGCTTTACCACTCACTACTTTGACGAGGAAGGAGCAGAAGTTCGTTTGGATGCCGGAGTGTGCGCGAGCTTTTGAGGAGTTGAAATGTCGGTTGACCACGACACCTGTGTTGAGTTCGCCGAGTGGGACCGAAGGTTATGAGATTTATAGCGATGCTTTGGGCAGTGGTTTGGGTTGCGTGCTCCTGCAACATGGAAGCATTATAGCGTATGGCTCGAGGCAATTGAAAATGCACGAGAGGAATTATCTGGTCCATGACTTGGAGTTAGCGGCCCTGATTTTTGCCTTGAAACTGTGGAGGCACTACTTGTATGGGGTAAGGGTCAATATCTATACCGACCATAAGAGCCTGAAGTATTTGATTGATAAGAAAAATCTGAACATGCGGCAGCGTAGATGGATGGAGTTCCTGGGGGACTATAATTCAATATCCATTACATGTCTGGTAAGGGCAATGCGGTGGCGGACGATTTGAGTCGTCGGGCCCCAACCCAAGCCAATTGGATGTCGGTCCATGACGATCTGTTGGTTCGGGAGTTGGAGGCGTTGGATATCTTTTGCATTGATAAGCAATTAAGTGCTGAAGCAGTATTGAATTGGACCGAAGTCCAATATGACCTGGCTGATCGCATTCGGCAGGCGTTGGATATGGATGTCCACATGAAATAACTCATGATAGAGGCTCTGGATGGGTCAAATTCCCAATTCGTTGTGGAGGACAGATTACTTTGGAAAGACGGTCGTCTGTGCGTCCCAAGCGTGGGCAATTTGCGGGTGGAATTGTTGTACGAGGCGCATCATACCAAGTACTCAATTCACCGGGGGAGCACGAAGATGTACCGCGATGTTAAGAACTTGTTCTGGTGGCCGGGACTAAAAAAGGATGTGGCGCTCTACGTGGCGAAGTGTCAAACTTGCGCCTTGGTGAAGGCGGAATACTAAAAGCCGGGAGGATTCTTGAAATCCTTGCCTATTCTTGAGTGGAAGTTCGACGACATTACTATGGACTTTGTGTACGGATTGCCAAGGTCGCAAAAGGGGAACGACGCCATTTAGGTGGCCGTAGATCGTCTAACGAAGGTGTCGCATTTCATTCCGTATACGAATGATGATCCGGTTGAGAAATTGGCAAAGCTATATGTGGATAATATTGTACGGCTTCATGGTGTGCCCCGCAGCATCGTGAGTGACCGAGATGGGCGGTTCACGTCCAATGATTGGAGGCTGGTGCAGCAGATGTTGGGAACAAAGCTGAGTTTTAACACAGCCTTTCATCCGCAAACGGATGGGCAGACCGAGAGGGTCAATAGGACAATGGAAGACATGCTTCGCATGTGTGTCCTGGACTTTGGAAAGCAATGGGAAGACCACCTATACTTGGTGGAATTTGCGTACAACAATAGCTACCAGGCAACTATTCAGATGGCGCCCTTCGAGGCCCTTTATGGTAGAAAATGTCGCACATCGTTGTCCTGGTTGGAAACGGGTGAATCAAAGTTGTATAAGCGACTAGAGGTGGAGGATGCTACTTCTTTGGTGAGAACCATTTGGGAGAGGTTGCTAATCGCTCAGGACCGCCAGGCTAAGTACTATAATGTCAAGCACAGGAACGTGGAGTTCGCTGTTGGCTATTGGGTGTACTTGAAGATCAAGTCGTTCAATGGTGTCTCGCGGGTGCGGTGCTTGAAGAAGCTAAGCCCGAGGTACCTTGGACTTTTTGAGGTTCTAGAGCGGGTTGGTGAAGCAGCGTACCGATTGAAGCTATTAGTGGAGCTTAGTGGTCTGTATGATGTATTCCATATATCGATTCTACGGAAGGCGGTGCAAGAGCCTACGCAAGTGATCGCGGTCGATTAAGTGCCAGTCGATAGTGGGTTGATGACGAAGGTCAAGCCCGTACGTATTGAGGACTCAGAAGTCAAGCGGCTACAAAAAGAGATCAGGATGGTCAAGGTCCGTTGGGACAATTGCGGTCGGGAGGAGCTCTCTTGGGAGCAAGAGCAGACTATGCTTGAGGAGTACCCGGAGTTGTTTCACTCAGGTACCGTTTAAGTTTTATGTTTCTTTCCTTTATGTAATTTCGAGGACGAAATTCTTTTAAGAGGGGGAGAGTTGTAACGGCCCGAAACTCAAAAGAGTGACGGGAGGCGTTTTGGGCCAAATTTGGAATTTGGTAGGGGGCACACGGCCTAGGACACAGGCGTGTCCCAGGGCGTGTCAGGCTTGAGCCGACGATTTGGCAGAGAGGTCGACGAATTTTGGAGTCGACGATCGTCGAGCAGCGAACACAGCCTGAGACACTGGCGTGTCTCAGGGTGTGTCGAGCTCGTGTCGACGATCGGCCCGGGAAGTCGACATTTTCGCACGACGATGTGTCGAGACAGGGAACACGGCCTAGGACACGGGCGTGTCCAAGGCCGTGTAGTGTGGTCGACGAACTGCGCTCGACGAAGTGTCGAGACAGTGAACACGGCCTCGAGCCCAGGCGTGTTTGGGTTTGACACGGGCGTGTCAAATAGTACACGGGTGTGTCCAAGACCCGTTTGAGTCTCGGGTTAGTGTTGGTCTTGTGTTGATGGGGGAACACGCCCGGGAACACGGGCGTGTACTGGCTGACACGGGCGTGTCAGGTCGAACACGGGTGTGTCGGATGCCCATGTGTTTTTCGAGACACGTCGATTTTGACGGCGAATGAGGGACACGGCCTTGGACATGGGCGTATCATAGGCCGTGTTCGGCCCAGGTTTTACATTTCAGCTACGGATCGTAGTCGTTCATTTCCTTATTTTGCGATCCGACGGTTGGGGGTTGTTCCTACTGGGATATACCCTGGATTGGGCCTTTGAAACCCTCATTTCACTTGAGTGGTTCTCTTTCTAAGTCTAGAGAGAGGGGAGAGCAAAGGAGGAAGAAGAAGCCTAGATCCGGTCACCGGCGGAGCTTCGGAGGTCCAAATCGCGAACCGACTTCGGATCTACGGAGGCAAGGAGAGTGTGATGGAGGCTTGCCCCTTTTTGACGTTATGGAGACGGACATAACTAAACGCAACGCTCTCCACTAACTCTCACGTCACGCTCAAGCAATAAAAACGCAGCAACTACCCAACTCGTATATTCATTAAACATAGAAGACAGAGGGTTCGCAAAGCCCTTCAAGATAGTACCAAGGCGATAGGCCAAGGTCCTCTCAAGCGAAAGGAACCCACACGGTTCGGTCGAGCGTTGTTGTACCAAAAGAGAATCCACCGAAAATAAAAAATTCGGACAAGGATGGTTCTCTCCCAACAAAATAAAACGAGGGTCGCCACGCCTCACGAACTTAAACGAAAAAAAAGGAAAACACCAACAATATCAATGAAAATTTAACCATGAAATTTCAAACGCTTCACAAACCACGCAACACGCATATGCCACAAGATCTATCCAGAGGAGAAAACACACAACGGTAGAGATTTTCGTTACCCAAACCGGAATAGATGATTCCGATTATCTTGCTTGAATCGCTCTTCCACGGTTCCGCCGGAGTTACGCCGGATGGAGAGGAAACTCTTCCTCTTTCGTCGCGTCACGCCTTGGCCGAGATCCACGAGAGATTTCCACAAGCACCTTGCTCTAACCACCAAGAGAGAGGGGTGGCCGGATTCTTCCTTGAAGGGGGAAGGGGGAGAAGTTGGGCGGCTTGGGAGGGAGAGGAGGTTGGCGGCCAAGAGGGGAAAGAAGGCTAGGATTGAGAGGGAGCCGAAATTAGAATAGGAGAGAGAGGGGGGAGATTCCTTTTGGAGGTAGGATTTCAAATTCTCATTCAACTTAACCATATGAAAACAATCCATGCCTATATATAGGCTACACCACTCAATCTCCACCTTAGAAAATTAACACCCTCATGATGGTTATATGCACCCATCATGAATTAAATAAAGCATAGAGTTTGCATGAAGAATAAAAAAAATGCAAGATGGTTATAATCACCCATCATGCAATACAAAATTAAAATGCTTGAAATTAGATTGTTTAAAATAACAATCGATAAAATAACAATTTAATAAAATATATAATTATAAATATTTTATTCATAATTATATATTTTATTTAATAGTGGCGGCGGCGTTGGCGTCGAGGTAGAAATCCCATCCGTGAGCTTGCAGTCACAATCGTCCCAATACACGAACGCTTTGGCGGCGGCGTTGGCGTCGAGGTAGAAATACCATCCGTGAGCTTGCGGCAACGACCGTCCCAATGCACGAACGCTTTCAGACGGGGATTCATTGCGCCATCAATCCTCCCCCTCTCAAAAATACTCATCACTGATGAGTAGGCATGTGAGTACTCGCATGGAAGATCGTCGACGGGGAAGAAGAACCTGCAAGGCAAAAAAAAGTGGTCTTGGGGGGACCTCAAAAACGCATTAGCCAACGAAGGAAAAACAGTTTCCACAACATCAACCAACATACCTCCGATGGAGACCGAGAAAGAGAAGGATCCTGGGAAACTTGCACCACCCAACCCGATAGAATTCAAAGTGGAATATATATACGGAGAGGTAGACATTTCAAGTGGCATAGAAGCATGAAGCGTAAAATATGAAACGATGAAAATAGAAGCTATGTCTCAATCAATGAAAAATTCTAATAAAAAAGTGATGTTACCAAACTCCCTTAAGGTTCGCAAAGGATGGACTTGCCGATTCGTTAATATTTTTAAGGTGCACGGGGGCATCCGTTCAGGGGTGAGATAAGCCAAACCCAAATCATCCACATAACAGTAGGAGACTTTCTGACACAAAATCGCAAGTAAATTAAAGGACGCATTTTGATGGATTAAAAGGGTAAGAATGCGCCTAATTAACTTAAAACCATGTGGGGTGAACTCATATGCAACATGACTAGAATTAATAGTAGAAAATAACGGAACTATATCAGGTGGCACGGGTTCTTTAACTTCAAAAATTATTTCAGTGGAACATAACATTTTCGTTTTAAATTTGAAATTAAATTTTGATTTAAAAATTTCGTAATGAATAGCCAGCACAAAACGCTCGTCACCAACTACGTTTACCCACATCCATCTAAGTAAGCCTAATGGGGAGGCGGTAATAATAAACTTCTCCAAATATAAAGGGTTAGGAATGACTAGCTCGTGTCCTAACAAATCATCTACTCGAGTTAAATGAACCGGAGGGAGAGTCGACATGGGTGATTCCGTAGGGGAAGTTAAGTCACACTCAACGTCAAAACACGGATTACTCGTCCAAGAACAAGCCTCCGGTTGCAGGCCATTAAAATCATAGGAAAAATTAAACAGTGGATTCGTCCTCACTGAAAACTCCGCCGACAAGTCTTCCAACTCATTCGATACTTCATTTAATTCAGAATTAGTGAGTGTATCATAAGTAGGCAAAATCGTATCCGACAAAATTTCTAAACACTTTTGGGCCTCAGGTAAAAGAGTTATCATCAACGAAATGTCTTTCTGGCCCTCTGGGCTACCGTCATCCAAAGATAATTTTTCCCCATAGTGTAAATTTTCCAAAATGATAGATCCTTTGTTAACCAACTCTTCCCATGAAGTGGGTGCATCGTCACAATCAAAATAAAGGGATGGGCAAATTGAATCCCGGTGAGTATCAAAATTAACTTGACTTTTAAGCGGCGTTGATACTGTAAATGAACTAACTCTCTAATGTATCACACTAATATTATCCCAAATTGAACAACCATCCCAAGGTAACTCTTCCAATACCGTTGAAACATCTATTAATTCTGGGTCAACCATAATAATATCGGGTCCTAACAAGTCATCACCTAATTTAGTAACAGGTAAGCTTTCAACATTGGATGACTCTACCGACTCAGTCGGAACATCTTCTGACTTAGGGTCATCAGGCGACTCCCTGACTAAAATATCGTCGAAGGGGGGTGAAGATGATTCCTCGGGGGAGAAATCCTTGTCCAGGTCACTAGGGTAACCAATCTCCTCAACGTCACTAAAAGCGTCAGCGAAAATTGCCTCGTCCTCAGTGACGGGCTCAGTCCTATTCACATCCTCCGGTTCAACAGGAGAGTCAGGCACTATCGTAAGTGAAGGAAGACTCTCACCTGGCTGATTAAGTTCATCATCCGGAGATTCTATATCCACATAAGAATCCTAAGAGGTATCAGTCACTATACCAGAGGGCTTAGATGTCGAGGCTAAAGAAGCAAGCACCCTAATAGTAACCTCTTTCGAGTTCAAATTTTGGAGTCTAAATGGCTTATGTTCCCTATAGGTGGGACTAGGCACACTTTGGGTATAACTACCTCTCTGGGGATAGGATCTATCCAGAGGCATAGGGTCACTCCTATAAGCAGATACGGGTCTGTAGCCATAACTATTCTTACTAACGGGTGTGGTGCTATTAGTGCGCAGGTAGGCGGGATCAAATTGATCCGAGAGGAGGCTACGCATGTGCGGCCAAGCATAATGATAGCTACCAACACGACGCTCTTCGTTTAACCAAAATAATCGGGCTCGACCTACTAATAGCTCTCGGGCAAAGCTAACCATTTCGTAGTCATCCCATAAGTGACAATTAAAATATTGTTCTAATCCCTTAAGCCAGTGTCTAAAATTTTGGGGATACTCTAAACCGTCATAAGTATGATAAATATGTTGTGCCCTAGGGGTGTGTTTAGTCATATCCTTAGCATAGGAATAGTCTAACTGGGTAGCATATAAAAATAATGACTTAATAAAAAATATAGGCCGCTATTTGCAGACCAACTATTAAATTTTAAAATAACATAATAAAAATAATGACTTAATAAAAAATAAACAAAATTTTGGATTTCTTATTAAAAATAAGATAGAGAATTTCCAAAAATTAAGAGGGGGAGGGTGCCAATTAGGAAATTGACGTGAACCTCCCTCTGATACCAAATTGATGGAGGCTTGCCCCTTTTTGACGTTATGGAGACGGACATAACTAAACGCAACGCTCTCCACTAACTCTCATGTCACGCTCAAGCAACAAAAACGCAGCAACTACCCAACTCGTATATTCATTAAACATAGACAACAGAGGGTTCGCAAAGCCCTTCAAGATAGTACCAAGGCGATAGGCCAAGGTCCTCTCAAGCGAAAGGAACCCACACGGTTCGGTCGAGCGTTGTTGTACCAAAAGAGAATCCACCGAAAACAAAAAATTCGGACAAAGATGGTTCTCTCCCAACAAAATAAAACGAGGGCCGTCACGCCTCACGAACTTAAACGGAAAAAAAGGAAAACACCAACAATATCAATGAAAATTTAACCATGAAATTTCAAACGCTTCACAAACCACGCAACACGCATATGCCACAAGATCTATCTAGAGGAGAAAACACACAATGGTAGAGATTTTTGTTACCCAAACCGGAATAGATGATTCCGGTTATCTTGCTTGAATCGCTCTTCCACGGTTCCGCCGGAGTTACGCCGGATGGAGAGGAAACTATTCCTCCTTCGTCGCGTCACGCCTTGGCCGAGATCCACGAGAGATTTCCACAAGCATCTTGCTCTAACCACCAAGAGAGAGGGGTGGCCGGATTCTTCCTTGAAGGGGGAAGGGGGAGAAGTTGGGCGGCTTGGGAGGGAGAGGAGGTTGGCAGCCAAGAGGGGAAAGAAGGCTAGGATTGAGAGGGAGCCGAAATTAGAATAGGAGAGAGAGGGGGGAGATTCCTTTTGGAGGTAGGATTTCAAATTCTCATTCAACTTAACCATATGAAAACAATCCATGTCTATATATAGGCTACACCACTCAATCTCCACCTTAGAAAATTAACACCCTCATGATGGTTATATGCACCCATCATGAATTAAATAAAGCATAGAGTTTGCATGAAGAATAAAAAAATGCAAGATGGTTATAATCACCCATCATGCAATACAAAATTAAAATGCTTGAAATAAGATTGTTTAAAATAACAATCGATAAAATAACAATTTAATAAAATATATAATTATAATTATTTTATTCATAATTATATATTTTATTTAATAGTGGCGGCGGCGTTGGCGTCGAGGTAGAAATCCCATCTGTGAGCTTGCGGCCACAATCGTCCCAATACACGAACGCTTTGGCGACGGTGTTGGCGTCGAGGTAGAAATACCATCCGTGAGCTTGCGGCAACGATCGTCCCAATGCACGAACGCTTTCAGACGGGGATCCATGGCGCCATCAAAGTGCGGTGCTTTTCATCCGCTTACATTTCCATGGCGCCAATGAAGAATGCTAGGCTAACGATTCTCTACTTGAGCATGTGAAGCTCTACTTCTTTTGCATAGGGAAGCCCGCTCTCGTGAGTTTGAGGCGTTCCTTCGGGTAGACATGAATAGTCCCCGTTGTGTACATGTAGAGTCCGTAATCGAAAACGGATATAGGCATGATGTGTGAAGCCTATCCAGACAAGTTGGTCTGGATCGGTGATGTTGTATTGCATAAATGGCCGGAGAAGACTCCGTGCGAATGTTTGTTTTTCGGGTTTTCTATGTGGTAGATTGCAACAGGGAGCCTTGAGGATTAACTTCAAGGTGCACCTGAAAAACTGGGCAGATGCGTGGTTCTGCCAACATGGTGGCCTGGGAGCCAACCTGAACATAACTGGGTTATGTGATTGTATGGGAGATACGGGACTCGGGGAAGCTTGACCCGCGCAGACGACTTAATTGACATTGCGGTGTGGGCAACGGGTCAGGTGGAACCGTACCCGATCTATGTCGTTCGGTTAAAGATACCTAAAGTTACTTGGCACTTACCATTGGCATAGATGGAGGGTCTTAGGCAGTGGCTAGAAAGACCAGATGCTCACGAGTTATTGCCATCCTGGGGGCGGTGGTGAGTCGGCGGACTTTGACCGTGATCACCGAGAATGTGCCCAGAGAGCACGGGGCGTGTGGCCGTGCGTGCCAACGCCTGTGATGCGATGTATTTATATACTGCTTGGTTATGCTAATAAAGTGTAGGGAAGGAGCATCGCCGCCCCTAATTGGGGGCGGGATCGTTATAATTTGGTCAGCATTGCTGACCGTTGCTTTGCCTTGCCACCGTTGTGGTGGATTGTGCTTGCCGGTGCTGCGGAGCCGAGCGGTAAATAGCGGGCTAAAAGCCCAAGTTGCTGAACCGGCCCTCGAAGGCCTAATTTTGAGTGTTTTTTTTATTCATGTATGGCCGGCCTGCATGCCGATGTTTGGAAAACATGTAATTTGAGGAAAACAATTGTAAGGTCATAAGGCCTGTACTTGTGTATTTGTACTTCATTCCTTTTGGCTTATTAGTGGGCATTCATGCTAGTGTTGGGTTCTTTATTATTGCAACTAGGCCAGCTCAAAAGGCCCGATCGGGTCGGCCCGAACCGGGCCTGATCGGGTCGGCCCGAACCGGGCCTGATCGGGCCCGGGCTTTTGCAAACCGGGTCGAGCCCGGGCCCTTTCTTTATCGGGCTCAGGCCTGGCCCGGGCTTTGACCCCGGGAAGGGGCCCGAGCCGGCCCCCCGGGCCGGGCCCTCTTAAGAAAAAAAAAGCTACTTAAAAAAATTAAAAAATTGAAATAAAAATTAGAATAAAAAATTTTATTAATATTGAAATTTTAAAAAACAAAATTACACTTTTAAAAAATAAAAGTAGAAAAAAAATGAAACTTATCATTTTAAATGATAATAAAAAAATTTACATTTTTACAAATTCAGGTTGTCCATCTGCTCTTCAATTTTCTCGGAGCTCTCCTCCAACGCTGAAATGTATTGCTTCCTATTCGTAGCATCCAAATAATCTTTGTAGCAGATGCATAGTTCGAGTGATTCTTCATTTACTCGGCTCCTTCGCGTGTTCAAAATCCTGCCACTAAGAGAAAAAGCGGACTCTGAAGCTACTGTACTAGCTTGAATTTTTAGTAAATCACGGGCCATATAGGCCAAAATAGGATAGGTATTAGCTTTACCTTTCCACCACTTTAAGATATCGAAGTTTTCGATCTCTTCCGTAGTCATAAAATCACGAAATTGCGTTTTTGTATACAGTCCTAATTCGTTTAAACTACTCGATGTGCGTGTTTTTTCCTGTAAGCTAATTCAAAAATTTTATTTATAAAAGAATCTTTTGTCCTAGGTTGTGTTATTTCTTCTCGGGGTCGTGAGCCATATAAGTTGTCGTAATAATTAAAATATTCGGTAAAACTAGAATTAAATTTAGTAGTACTAACGTCGTCAACGTCATCGAAACTTATATTTATGTCTAAGTTAACGTTAATTTCATCTATTAAATTTTATACGCCGTCTACAGCGAATAACGGGTTTAAAGCGGCGGCGCATGAAAATGCAGGAGGCACTTCTCTATAATATTTTAAAAAAATTTCTTCTATTACTTCAATTAAAGAAAGCCATCCGGAGTGTTGCTTAAAATAGTTAAGTTTTTGTGCGATATTTACAAAATTTTCAACTACTAACGAGCTAGTGAGATAATACACACCAGATAAAAAAACAGTTGCCCTATAAAAATATTTTAATAAATTCATATAATGAAATAGTACGTCTCAATCGTTATCAGTTAAATTATGATTATTTGTGATAGTGTAATATTCCATAAGAAGTGTTTTTTGTTGAAACGCTCTTTTTAACATTTTATATGTGGAGTTCCATCTTACAGGCATATCAAATTGAGGTTTCAAATATTTTTGACATTGTGCGATCACAAATTTTCGAAAATCTTGACTTCGTTGTTTGGTACAATAAATAAATCTAAGCATAGTACGAATTTTCTCAACATATGATTACATAGCTTCTAAACTATCCTATACCACTAAGTTTAAAACGTGGCACACACATCGAGTGTGAAAAAACGCACCGTTGAGCATTGGTTTTAATTCACGTTTTAACCACTCTACTGCGTTGTTGTTATTACTAGCGTTATCAAAAGAAATACTCATTATTTTATCTTTTATTTTAAATTCACGCAAACATTTAATAATTACCTAATATAAAGCCTTACCCGTGTGCGAAAATTCAAAACTTTCAAAACATATTACGCGCTTATTTAAATCCCATGAAACGGGATCGATCCAATTAGCCGTTATACAAATATAAGATAACCCTACTCTTACGCTAATACTCCAAACGTCGCTCGTTAAACTCACACATCCCTCGAAAGTTTCAAAAAATTTTATTAAATCTTGTTTTGCGTCAAAATATAATTTAAGTGCGTCGCGTCTAATAGTGGATCTACTTACCTGTTGATATTTGGGCTGAAGCACTTCGTGTATATACTCCGTCGTCTCATCGTTGTCGTAGTGACTGAATGGCAACCCACGTCTGATGACGTTTTTCACATGTAGGTCTCGCTGTTTTGCTTGATCGTACGTCCAAATTTGTCCTGATGCTGATATTTGTCTCTGACTGGACTCGGGAGCTTGCTTTGCAAAACAGGACTTAACGTGTCTCGCTAGTGTTGAGTTGCCGGTAAGAGTTAGCAACTTCGAGCACAACTTGCACCGCGCCTTGAATTCGTCGCCGACTTTAACCAAATCGAAATGCTCCCAGACGGGCGCCCTCCGATTATGCTCCACCACTTCGATCGTGCTTTGAGTCGACGACGCCGGCGTTGAGGGGGACGATGCCATGCAGCGAGAGAGAGTAAGAGAGTAAGAGAGGGAGAGAGTGAGAGAGAGAGAGTGGAAGAGAGAGAGAGAAAGTGAGTGGAAGAGAGAGAGAGAGAGAGAGAGAGTGAGTGGAAGAGAGAGAGAGAGAGGGGTTCGGGTAGAGGGGGGGATTATAAAAAAAATTAATAAAAAAAATAGTTTTTTTAATATGGCCTAGGGCCTAGGCTTTTGCCTAGGCCCTAGGCCAAAGTACTGCAGCCAGCAAGGCTGCAGCAGCCCTGCTGGCTGCAGTTCCAACGGCTCTTAGAGCTGTTGGCAGCAGGTCCAGGCCGGCCTGCGGGCCCGGTCCGGGCTTTGTCCGGGCCCGGGTCCGGGCCCCGGCCGGCCCGATTTTCGGGCATTGCCCGGCCCGGCTCGGGTCGGGCATCGGGCCGGGCTAGCCCCCAAAACCAGGGCCCTGAGCCCGGTCTCGGCCCGGGCCGAGCTTTTTCCGGGCCGGGCCAAAATAGGCTTTCGCCGGGCCGGGCTCGGGCCGGCCCACTGGGCCCGGGCCTTTTGGACCGGCCTAATTGCAACTAATATAATTTCTTCCGCTAGAATGACTCTGTGTAGGATGTTGGATTGGTTGGATGGTTTCCATTGAGTAACCACCCGATCTGTCTGTGGTATATGGTGTCGGGCCATGACCGGACCTACTGTTATATGCTATGCGACGGATAGGGGGTGTTACATTTTGCCAGGCAGCACATTTTTTGCCCCGAAGCGCATTTTTCTGGTCAGGCGCGAAATGTCCGCCCGGGCGCACATTTTCTACCCAGGCACGCATTTTCTGCACGGGCATGCATTTTCCGCCCTGGCGAAATTTTACTATCCGGGAGCGCATTTTTCTCCCAGTCGCTCATTTTAGCCCCTGTAGAAATTTTCTGCCATGGAGGGCATTTTCCGGTCGGGTGCGCATTTTTTACTCGGACGCGCATTTTTTTCCTCCGGGCGCGAATTTTCCGCTCAGGTGCTCATTTTCGCGCATTTTTCGTCGGAAGAGCATTTTCCACCCGTTCGTGCATTTTCCACTCGGGCGCGCGTTTTCCGCCGCTCGGACGCACATTTTTCACCCGAACGTGCATTTTCTGCCCAAACGCGCATTTTCCTCCCGCATGCGCTTTTTTCTCATGTGTGCGCTTTTTCCACACAAGCGCTCATTTTTCCCACGGGCCAATATTTTTTAATAAAAAAGCCGCTGCAATGGAGATTTGTCAAACAGTTTATAAAGTGTTTCTTGTTTCTGAAAATCTCTGAATATGAGTTCACCCAAACATATCTTTTGTAATATACATTTTCTAAAAACTCATTTTCTCACCTTTCTTTTGTCAATACTCATTTTCCTTTCTGAAAAGTCTTCCCAAACAGAGCCTAAACCAACTTCCTTTCCTAAATGTAGCCTCTGTTTGGCGTAGCAGTAGCGGTCGTGTACATGATGGTTATGAACCATCGTTCATAAATGTCCGACCTCACCTAATGAACTCCATTCCCTTTTATGTTCAAATGTAGTTTTCTTGGTGTCCGTCATAATCGTTGCTTGCCAAACATACATTCTATGACGGTGACGCTTTTGTCCAAACTCATCGGTCACCGCTTTTGTCCAAACTCATCGGAGCAAAAAAAAACACACCAAACAGTGCAATTACCTTCACTGAGATATTTCACTGTGAAATTTCATAGCACAGGACTTACATTTGTAATGCATAAAAATGTGTTAATTTTACAGGTGCTAAATGTTAAAGTCGGGAAAATCTCTACTCCAAAATTCTGATCAAGACAGTTTAAGGTTACTGATTCTGCGGTCCGACGTCACAATTCAAATGGCTATCGCCCGCGAGAGAGAAAACTATATATAAGCACATCCCAAGTGCCCCAGCAGAGAGGTCTCACAGCGTACCCGGTAATTTGGGAGAAACTTCTCCGCAACAAAAGGTTGGACAAGATATTAGACAGGCATAAAGTTGGCTAGTATCTATTTGGTGGGACCTCAAACTCTTGCAAAAATCCAATTTCTAGTATCCTTGGGGGACTATTTATAAAAAAATCCCAAGAAAGAGGAAGGGATATAGGCGAATATCCAGCCTCTGCTAGCGAGTTCCAAGTGTATTTCTTATTAATGCATAATAAGAATACAATATGCTGCATGCACCAGTGAAATGAACACATTTTTTTATTATGATCTTGCACTATTATCAAGGGAAATCATCTTTTTAGAGTCCCTTTAATTTTGAATTTTACCGTGTATTGTATATAAAATAGGATATATTCATTTTAAAGTGTCTTCCTTTCATATATTTATATTATACAAAACATCATAAATATTTGTAATATATATACTCTTATTATAAAATATGTTATGTAATTAATATAATGTAACAATTAAACTTTTTTATTTAATTTTACACATTTTGAACTAAATTAGAAGCTGATGATATAAATATATGATTTGTACGTGTATAATTTTCATTTTCATTTAATCTTTATTTTTAAAACTGAATGAAATTTTGCCAAACAAGCGCCCGAGATAATAGAATGGATAAGTGTGACCCGCGATAAACATTTTTGCACGGAAACACCAAACACTCGGTAGAATATGCTATAAGATTACATTGAGACCCCATTTGTTTGCACATTTTTTCTCCATTACATTAAAAAAATACCATTTTTGACATTTTGAATAGAATCACCCCAAAAGCCGTTTATGCCTGATTCCACCCGTACAGAGAGAGCTCTATTCAAAAACATTGTTTTAACTTCATCAACCACCGCCGCCCACCCAAAGAGGCCCCGAATCACTTTCTTGAACGGCTCTTATAGTGAAGAGAAGATCTAGACCCAGTGTGGGCGTACACTCCACTTCGGTGAACCACACAATTTCTATTTTTTATGTTCGATTACCCATAACATAAACATATATAAAAAAAATATGGCGAATTTATTTGTGAAAAAGCAAACTGCCAAGAATGTAGACACTAGAATAAAAAAAAAGTTTTAAAAGAAAGAACTAAGGTTCTTTACAATAAGATCAGAGGCATCATACAATGTACTACAGAACAGATAAACACAGCCTGCACCTTATTTTACATGTCAAATAAATTTAAGAAATAACAATAAACTCGCTATACCAACAAGTAAACATATTTAAGTATCAAATATCATGATATATCAGAGCTGGATTTCATGTTCTTTTCAACTCACATCACAAACATACACTCCATACACTGAATCTTCACTATTTGCTGCTATGCATAATTCTAATTTCAAGCTGCGATAGAGAGGAGAAGGAAAAAAAAATTCTAATCTCAAAATGCAAGTTCATATAAATACCTGTTAGTACAGCCGCTATATGGAAGCTTCTAGAAGATGGTATTCGAGATTCCGGAGCACTATCCTCGCGAATACTTTGGCTTCTATTGGGCCTGAAGCTGATGCGGCAGCCCCGCGCAATGCCCGTGCTGCCCCAGCTTTCTGCAAGAGGCCGGCATGGTGCATAGCATGCCGCCCTCCTGGAATTGTGAACTGTAATGCATAAATTTTGCAGAAAAATAAGAGATCATAATTCAAGTATAAACTACTCCACACCAAGATATCATTATTCAATGGGCTAGTTTCAGTTGTTGTAACTACTTCCGTGTTTCTATTCTTTCTTCTTTTTACCATCAACAAATTAGTTTCGCGGAAGTCACACATGGTTAACAATTGGTTAGTGTTAGCGAAGGCAAGCGTGAGCAAAGTGCACATCGACAAAGGCTATCACTTTTCTTCTCTTGCTAATACGAAGACTTGCCAAGGGCTTTACTTAAAAAGAATGACTCCTTTAAATGTATGAACAACCAAAGGTCAAACCAAAATCTTAGGTATTGTTCTAAATTTTTCTTCTATATTACAAGAGAATCCATATCTGAGAACTACACATTCTTTCACATTGGGTCTATATGTACGACAAACAACACGAGGCACGAAGTAAGAAGACAGCGATATCTAAGAAACTCCTTTCCACTAGCGCCCGAGGCTTCTCACGCTCAAGGATACCTAACTCCAACAACCCCTCAACGTGAAAATATATTACACATTTACACCATTAATGGGTAGTAATTGCCAAATCTTCAGAGGGTACAATCAAATGCCACTCACTAGGAGCATGACTGAGCAACCAGTGTAGAAGCAAACACCGAGTCCTTGGGACCCCGACACTAGAATAGGCATGGTAAGAAGTACCTCGGAGTCGGTATGAAACCCTACCCCTCTCAAAGCCAACGCCGAGTCCTTGGGACCCCGACATTGGAATAGACACCGTAAGAAGAACCTCGGAGTTGGTATATGTTAGAGGGTATTTTCGTCCTTAATGTCTAATATCATCTAGTGCTATAATAGATGAAGGGTGTCATTTGAACCCTTAAGTTTTTTATCTCTAAACCATTCTCTTCATGGTATCAGAGGCCGATTAGGGTTTGAGAGTCCGCCGCTTCCAAACCCGCGCCGCCCCTTCCAGTTCCGATCGCGCACGATCCCCCTCCGCTTCCGCATCCGCCATCGCCGATCCGCCTCCGCGTCCGCTTCCGCCTCCGCCATCCGATCCGCCTCCGCATCCGGCTCTCTTCATCGACCCCGACGCGTCCTCCTGCTTCCGCCTGCGACATCGGGCGAGCCCCTCTTCTGCGACATCGAGCAGACACGACTTCGCTGCTCGCCGACGCCTCTGCTCAGCTTCTTCTTCTTCTCCGGCGATTCCGACAGTGCCGTGCCTCTGAGTTCGACCCTGCTGGTCTGTTTCTGGTAGCCGACCCCGGGTCCGTGGTTATGGGTGTTTAAACAGGCCTTCCTTCTTTTTTTTCTGCCTTCTCTCCTCTTTCGGCAAGGTAGTTCTCATCATTCTCACGCGTGGGATCCATGTCGTCTTCTTCCGTTTCCTCCTCTGGCGTGGAGATGAGCATTGGTGGAATGGACTCCTCCGTATCGATGGGTCATCCATTAGTGGACACAGTTGTATCTCAGATTACCACCGTGAAGCTCGATGGCACGAATTACCTCTTTTGGGCCCAGAGTATCAAGATGTACATTGGGGGTCGCTTCAAGATTGGATACCTCACCGGTGCGACCAAAGCCCCGGCCGAAACGGATGCGTCTTACCCTCAGTGGTTTGGAGAGAACGCTATGGTCATGTCTTGGCTCATCAACTCCATGATCCCCTCCATCGCTCAAGGGTACATGTTTATGAGTTCGGCAAAGGAGATATGGGACTCAGTGGCCCGTACTTACTCTCAAAGGGAGAACAATGCTCGGATCTTCCAACTTGGATTACAAATCTCCCAGCTCAAGCAAGGGGATTCCCCTCTCTCGGAGTACATCTCCAAACTTCGTGCCATCTGGGAGGAGGTCAACTACTATGATTTGCTTGAGGCATGGGACACTACGACTGATGCCGAGCGCTACAATCATCGGGTGGCTAAAACCCGAGTGTTCCAGTTTCTTGTCGGCCTCTCCCCTGCGTTTGATTTTGCTCGTTCTCACATTCTTAGTCGGGATCCTTTCCCGAGCCTTGAGGAGGCATATCAGTTTACCCTTGCCGACGAGAGCCGTCGGATGGTGATGACCCCTCTGCTCCCTCTTCCGTCGGAGCGTACTGCGATGGCTGCTCAGTTCCCGGCTCCTGCCTCTGTTATGGGTCATCGTCCTTCATCTGGGAGTCGCCCTTCGGATCGCCGCTCTTCAGGCTCTGGACCCCCACACGGTCGTAAACCAGGACGGTGTGACTACTGTGGCAAGTTTGGACATCTCAAGGCTGAGTGCTACTCTCTACATGGCCGTCCCGGTCAGCAGGCTTCTCGTGGTCGTCCCAGCCAAGCCCATGTTGCAGATGGTGCTTCTTCTCAGCCACCTTCCCTGTCTGCAGATGAGATCGATCGCTTCCGTCAGTATGTCTCCCAGCTCGATCTCTCCCACACTAGCAACTCTTCCCTTGCAGAGTCAGGTACCTATGCTCTTGCTAATAGCGCAACCACCGCAGCTCCCTCCTGGATCATCGATTCCGGCGCCTCAGATCACATGACTGGTATGTCGTCCCACTTCCGATCCTATTCTGTTTGCTCCGGTCAACGTAAGGTTCGCCTTGCTGATGGGTCTCTTACTACTATTGCTGGAAAAGGATGTGTTCACGCCACTCCTTCCCTTCCTTTAGCTGATGTTCTTCATGTTCCTAATTTTTCTAATAATTTACTTTCAGTTAGTGCCTTGACAAAATCGCTGAATTGTAGCGTGACATTTACTCCGTCCTCTTGTGTTTTTCAGGATCTGGCGACCCAACGTACGATTGCGAGTGGCCATGAAGCTCGAGGCCTGTACGTGCTTGATGCTCTGCATGCTCCTGCTGCATCTCTAGCTACCCCTACCTTCCATGTATCTGCTTTACATTCTCGTTCTGTGGCTTTTGCTAATTTGATGTTATGGCATGCTCGCTTAGGCCATGTCTCTTTTTCATATATCAAACTTATGTTTCCTTCTTTATTTCATGGTATTTCTGATGAATCTCTTAAGTGTGAACCTTGTGAATTAGCAAAACATACTCGTGCATCTTATTTTCTGTCCACTACACCTAGAGCCATTGCACCATTTGACCTCGTTCACTCTGATGTTTGGGGACCCGCTCCTGTCACTTCCATCCAAGGGTACTGGTTCTTCCTTCTCTTTATTGATGACTATAGTCGGGCCACTTGGGTATATCTTCTCTGATCTAAATCCGAGGTCCTTGCATGTTTTCATAGCTTCTTGGCGATGGTTGATACTCAGTTTCACACTAAAGTTAAAACTTTTCGCACTGACAAAGGCAAGGAGTTTGACAACACTGGTATCTCCTCCTACTGTGACACTCATGGCATTTTTCACCAATTCTCCAATACCTATACCCCCCAACAAAATGGGGTCTCTGAACGCAAGAACCGACACTTGTTGGACTTAGCCCGCGCCATGAGCATTGGCATGTTTATCCCTGCTTCCTATTGGGCTGACGCTGTCCTTGCTGCTGCTCATGTCATCAACCGGACCCCATCTCGCGTCCTGGCTTTTGCTGCCCCGCGTGCGGTTCTCCTCCCGACCCTCCCTCTGTTTGACCTTCATCTTCGCGTGTTTGGCTGCACATGCTTTGTTCAGCTTCCTCCTCCGGGTCGTTCCAAGCTCGATCCTCGGGCCACCAAGTGTGTTTTTCTTGGTTATTCACCACTTCAGAAGGGTTATAAGTGCTATCATCCTCCTTCCAAACGTGTCTTCATCTCTCGTGATGTCACATTCTGGGAATCCGTCCCCTACCTTTCTAAGTCCTCTACCTTGCTTCATGAGGATAGACCTCCTCTTCCTCTCCCTCTTCCTGTGCCTCTTTCGCCACCTGCTGCTCCGCCATCGTCGGCGAGAGACGATGGTCCTCCTCTTCCCCGCTTGCCAGTTCACCTTACCTACTCTCGTCGTTTGGCAGTACAGGTACCTCGAGCAGACCCTCCCGGCGTCGTGGCGCCGATCCAATCCTCCCCACCAGGTACTCCTATGGATGATCTCGATCTCCCTATTGTTCTTCGCAAAGGGACTCGTCATTGTCCTTATCCTATGACTGATTATGTTACCTACTCTGCTTTATCATTCCCCTATCGTGCTTTTGTGGCCTCTATTTCTGCTGTGGTGGTTCCTAACAGTGTTGCAGAGGCACTTGACTCTTCTGAGTGGCGAGCTGCCATGCAGGAAGAAATTGATGCCCTTACCAAAAATCACACTTGGGACATGGTTCCTCTTCCTCCATCTCGACGGGCGGTTGGCTGCAAATGGGTTTATACCGTCAAGCATCATCCTGACGTCTCTGTTGCTCGCTATAAGGCTCGCCTAGTGGCCAAGGGCTATGCTCAGACACAAGGGGTGGACTACCAGGACACATTTGCCCCGGTTGCCAAGATGAATACCATTCGGGTCATTCTCTCGCTAGCAGCTCTCCATGATTGGCCACTCTTTCAACTGGACGTGAAGAATGCGTTCCTTCATGGCACCCTTAATGAGGAGGTTTATATGGTACCTCCACCGGGTTTTCACTCCTCTGCTGATCAGCGGCTTGTGTGTCGTTTGCGCCGCTCCCACTATGGTCTCAAGCAGTCGCCTCGAGCGTGGGCCGATCGCTTCACTAAGGCCATGCTTCGCTTCGGTTTCCAACAAAGTCATGCTGATCATACTCTATTCTTGCGCCACCGTGTTGGCAAGATGGTTGCCCTGATTGTCTATGTTGACGACATTGTGCTTACGGGTGATGATGTTGATGGGATCTCTGAGGTCAAGACCTTTCTCAATGACCAATTTGAGGTGACCGATTTGGGTCATCTTCGCTACTTCCTGGGCATCGAGGTGGCTCGCTCGTCTCGCGGCATCTATATCTCTCAGTGCAAGTATATTCTGTACCTTCTCCAGCAGACGGGTCTGGCTGATTCTAGACCTGTGGATACTCCCATCGAAGTATCCCACCGCCTGGCTGACACTGAGGGGGAGTTACTATCTTCTACCGATGCTTCACAGTATCAGCGACTTGTGGGGAAACTGATCTACCTCTCCATGACTCGACCGGATATTGCCTATGTTGTTGGTGTTCTTAGTCAGGTCATGCACTCCCCAAGGAAGCCACATTGGGATGCGGCAATACGTGTACTTCACTACCTGAAGAGATGCCCTGGCAAAGGAATTCTATATTCCAAAACCGGTCACCTCAGAGTAGAAGCATGGACGGATGCAGACTATGCTGGATCAGTGTCGGACAGGAGATCTACATCTGGTTATTGTATGTTTCTTGGAGGCAACCTGGTCACATGGAGGAGCAAGAAGCAGTCAGTTGTCTCTCGCTCGAGTGCCGAGGCAGAATACCGGGCGATGGCGTTGGGGATATGTGAGCTTTTGTGGCTGAGGATTCTTCTGACTGATCTCAAAATCCCCATAGAGAATCTCATGATTCTATACTGTGATAACAAATCTGCCATCAGTATTGCAGCTGATCTGGTCCAACATGATAGGACCAAACACATTGAGATAGATCGACATTTCATTAGAGAAAAACTCATATCTGGAGTGATTTGCACTCCATTTGTTCCTACTTCTCAACAGACAGTGGATGTCCTAACAAAATCTCTCTGTAGACCTATGTTTGAAAAATTTGTATCCAAGCTGGACATGAAAGACCTCTATGCACCAGCTTGAGGGGGAGTGTTAGAGGGTATTTTCGTCCTTAATGTCTAATATCATCTAGTGCTATAATAGATGAAGGGTGTCATTTGAACCCTTAAGTTTTTTATCTCTAAACCATTCTCTTCAGTATAAAACCCTACCCATTTACCCAACTGATTCACCAGTTCTGCACCAATAGAGCTAATAAGCAACTTTACAACTCTTCATGAAAGCGGGGAACTTTCTTTAGACCATTTGCTGCTAACATCCCATCATTCTCACCTACCCGCTCACCTCCAATCAGATCTTTACTCCTCTTCATCGTTATTGTGACTCAACTCCTGTCTTTGGACCATTCGCTGCTAGCGCAGCTCATCAACCTCGTCCCCTTAGCCTATCGACTCACCAACTTAGACTAAATACGCTTCTTCATCGTTATTCTGTGGGATGCTAACAATCTCGGGCCCATCTAGCTACAACAAATTAGTTTTGAGTTGGATCCCTATGTTCTAACATGAAAGCAAACCATGCTAGGACAAATGCCTTACTCTCACATCATTAAACTACAAAAAAGGTTCGAGGCCACAGCCCTGCACACGATGGGGCGAGTTGAAAATGCAATAATACATCGAGAAAATGTGTAGCCTTGTGCACTTCATATGGATTAGGGATACTTCCACCTTCAATCAATAGTTTGGGTTAGGTGCATATATTCTAACACATAAACAGAGAGTAATTTCTCCTGTAGCATATTGGCAAGGAATTACCTTTCACATGGCATCATTAAACTTAAGCAGAAAATGAAGATACTGATATATGCGGCTTTTTTGCTCTTGTGAGTTCGGACAAAAATGTCCCCACCATAAAATGTATGTTTGCCATGACATCGATTATGACCGCCATCAAAAAAGAATAGTTTTGAACATAAAAGTGGATGAAGTTCCTTAGATGAGGTCGGGCGTTCACGAACGATGGTTCATAATCACCATGTTTTTGACCGCCACCGCCGCGCCAAACGGAGCCTTAATATTTATACGCAAACTAGTATTCAAAGGCAAGAAAAAATACAGCGGAAAATAGTATTCCAAACTACCTGTACGAGAGCAAAAGCAGCACAGGCTCTAAGGATGCTGGTAGAATTTCGAAGCATAGTTAAAAAACGTCCCACCTCAGCACTGCTGCAAATAGATTGAAAAATTAAATAATTATTATTTTTTAGCTTGATAGATTTTGTCCATAGAAAAATAATTAAATAAGCAGAAACAGCTTGGATAAATCTCTAATATAAGTTTTACATAAATGTGTCACGGGCTAGAGGTCTCTCACACTTGCTGCCTTAGGAATACCCCGCCCCTAATTTTATCTCTCCACTCAAGAACACTTGAAATCTATAAATGCTTTATCGTAATAGATGGATAGAGATGAGAAGGCCCTGCCCCTTTTTATGGCGTGCTTCGATAGTTCTCTCCAAAGAATAGTGTTTTATAAAATACTCTACATTTGGTGATATCTACAATTCTCTGGATTCTACCATGGCAACATTTACATAATGTTTCTCTAGAAAAATCCAGGTACTAGTATTCTATATTATTAGAAGTAATCTCTTGCCTCGAGTCTTCATTCTTCCAAGGTCTTCTTCATGGACAGCTAAACATGCCACCGAGTGAGATATGAACTTGATACACCAGACACATGCATGAGTCATGTAAAGAAATGTGCAAGTCTAGATTAGATCGGATAACACCAGGTTAAGCATTCAAAGAAGTAATGTGTGATGCACCCAGGGTAGGGTTTCCCCATAAAATAAAAAGAATATGAAGACATCTAAGTTAGTTTTACATGTGATGCTATCAAAGTTGTTTGGATCCAAATTGAAGATTGCTCAATTATTGAGTTGGCTTTTGGCTCAGATCGAGCCTAGATCAAAGTCAAGATGATTGATGGGTCAAATTAACTTGGATCAAACATGAATTGAGCTGAACTTGGATCCCATTGAGCTGGCTCAAGATCGAATCAAAAGATGCATGCCAATATGCATGAATGCATATACACATATGTGAAGATAAACCAATCCAACCACCTTGTCCTGCTACCCGGTCCAGTTCACGCAGAGTTCATATGGACCTTACCAAAAATAATCAAGGAAATCAAACATTGCTTCCAGCTTGGTATCAAAGCAATCATTCCTCACCTCACTGTAGTTTCCACTCGATTCTATTGCGCTCTCCTCCATCCGCCACATGCATTGAAATCAAGGATCCTTGTCGAGCTCACAGTTGAAGTTGCACTCCTCCCATGTTCCTTGACCACCTTCAGCTTGCGGTGTTTTTTCTACCCCCCCCCGTCCGTCTCCCTTGTTCATCTTGTTGATGTCCAAAAATTTGCACCATCCACAAAGAGTCTGAGACTACTCGGGCAGAACAACTTTCCAATCAGGTTATAGTAACTACCATGCCTATTGATGGTACAAACTATCACAACTTTCCAATCAGGTTATAGTAACTACAATGCCTATTGATGGTACAAACTATCTTGCATGGTAATGATCCATTAACCTAGCTTCAAGTGCTTTCTTTGCTCATAATAGATGCACCACCACCGTTTTTAGTGCCCAGTCATCCACTCAGACTTCCAATGCGGATCATCAATTCAGATACCACCAACCACATGACATGTTATTCTCAAAGATTTCCATCTTACATTCATCTTTTTGGGTGCCAAAATTTTAACGTCGCATTGTTTTTAAATTTCAGGGTCCGATCATGAGTGAATTTAATTGAGTCGGCAGTTTGTGGAGGTAATGATCTATTTTTAATTAATTTATTAAGCATGGTAAAAAAAATGAAAATGAAGAGTCGGCGTGATTTAGAGGTCTGCGGGAATTTTATGTGTCGCGATATTCATGTTGTTTGGTTTCAATGGCATATTAACAATTGGAAGAAAAACCAAAATTTACACCCATCTATTAAAAATAGCGCCGGTTCACACCCCTCACACTCGGTTTGGGTACTATAACCCCACCGTCTCACGATACCACTCCCACAAATCTCGTGCCCCTTCTATCGCATAACCCTCATCCTCCGCTTTTGCACGCAGAGAAGCAGCCGACTCCCCTTACTGCACGCAGCAGCAACAAACAGAGGCAGCGGCGACCCTTCTCCGCCCATAGCAGACCTCGTTGATCTCTCTCCCTCTTCCCAATGCCATGGAAAATTCCTTTTCCAACCCTAGTCGATGGAGGATATTGCCTATTTCTCCTATTTGGTTCAGGTGAATGTGTTATGTCATTTCTCCTTCTATTCTAGGGTTTTCTCCCCTACTATCTTATCCTTTTTGATTTCAGATTTTGAAGGGTTGACATTTCCGTATGCTAAGGCTTGATTAATCCGAGCAAACCCATCATCGTTAGGTCAAGGTAATAATCTCTTGTATGATTTCTCCTTTCGATTCAGTTTTGTCTCGCTCACTTAGGGAAGTTTCATGGTAACCCTAATGTTGTGAAATCTCGATTAAGTTTGTAGGAATGATGAATCAAAAGGTTGTGCGCCCCCAAATAAAAAATCTTGGTGGTAGAAAGAGGAAATGCCAGAAACATTGAGGGAAAAATATGGTCACCAATAAAACATTATAAGTTTGTATGAATGATAAAAACTTGACAAGGTATAAAGTCGTCAAGAAAAAAACTAAACATGCAGTAAGTAAAACAAGAATTCAAGCTTATGAAGAATTTATAAGTGACTAGATACCAAAGATGGAGAGCGTGACATATATAAAATTTCTCAAGCTACAGAGAGGAAGACGAGATTTAAACAAAGTTAAATGCATAAATGATGAAACAGATACAATTTTGACGGATGATGTGACTATTAAAGAGCGGTGAAAAATACATTTTTATCAATTTTATAATGAAACAAAAAAAAAGAAATTGAACTTGGGAGAGTTGAGTAATTCCGTGGAATATAGAAACAATATTTTTATAGTATAATTCGGGTATCAGATGTAAATGATGTTCTAAAGAAGATGACAAATGGAAAGACGGTTGGGTAAGACGATATACCCATCAAAATATGAAAATGTCTAGTAAAAGAAAGAATTTTATGTTTTACATGTTTTTTCAATAAGATACTGAAGTTAAAGATGATGTCGAACTAATGAAGAAAAAGTATCTTGATATCTTTGTATAAGAACAAATGAGATATACAAATTTGTGTTAAGTATAGAAGAATTAAAATAATGAGACATGTCGTGAAACTATAGGAATGAGTTATAGAAAGAAGAGTAAGACGAGAGACTAGCATCTCGGAGAATCAATTTGGATTCATGTCAGGGACCATGGAAGTTATACATCTTTTGAGGAGACTCGTTGACAACTATGTAGAATGAAAACAAGATTTGCATTTGAAATTTATCGATCTTGAGAAGGCTTATGATAGGGTTCCAAGAAAGATCTTATGGAGAGTCTTAGAAAAAAAGGGTGTAAATGTAGCATACATTGACATAATCAAAGATATGTACACAAATTCAGTGATGAGGGTGAGGACATCTAGAAGAATAACACAGGAATTCTATATCACTGTTGGCTTACATCATGGTTAAGCTTTAAGTTGTCATCTCTTTACCCCCATCTTAGATGAGCTCACCGAACAGATCCAACAAGCAAAACCTTAGTGTTTATTGTTTGCAAAAGATACCGTTTTGGTCGATGAGACGCACGAGGGCGTAAATGCAAAACTTGAATCTTGGCGAGACATTTTAGAAAAAAAGATTTTAGGTTGAGCAGGGTGTGACACCACCACTATATTAAAAAAAACTGGTGTGCTAATAGAGGCTGGAACCGGCTAAAATGAAGTGAACCGGCACCTCCCGGTTGTTAGAAATACGTGGCGTGCGGGTATTAAGTGGCGCCCGATAGGATTAAAGCAAAGGAAAGCCGCTACTTCCTCTATTCATCTTTCCCGATCCCGCACACCCGCACAGACGACGGAAGAAAGCCGGAACCGCCGATCTTCACCGAGCTCTGATTCCTCCTCCGTTTTTCGTGATTTTTCCTCCGATTGAAAGGTAATCACTTCCTCTTGCTCCTTTCATGAAGTTTTTACATGGATTGTGAATGGTAGAAACTTGAGATTTTAGGGTTTTTCGAAAAGTTTTGTTTATTTTCATTTGAAAAGTTTCTGTAACGATTTTACTATCTAAATCCATGAATTTGGGGAAATCCTATTAAGGCTAACTTGATTTTGATCTTAGGATTGAAATAGGTGAAACTCTAAGGGTCCTTAGCAGAAATGTTATGATGCCCTTCCTCTAAACCAGTGGAAGTTCACTAAGTTGAACCTAGTGCAGCAAAACTCTAAGTGTTGGAAGAGGTATTTGATCTAATTAGGTCAAGTAGAACCCTAAAAGGGGATTATGACATGATATTTGACCTAATTAGAGACAACAAATTAGGGGTATTAATATGGCTAAGAACACTATATGTTAGATGATAAAGAAATTAAAAGAGGACTTCTCTTCACTCCAAATAATTATTTTGAAGCTAGGGAAGCAAAATTGGCTAGGGCGTAATGTTTCCTCGCCAATTGGACCAAAAGCCCCTTGCTTTCTAGATAGGATAACCAGCAATGAACCCCCTAAATGACTCCTTGACCTAATTAGGTCAAGTGGAGCCCGTCAAGAACATCTTGAAGTGGTTGACCAACTTATGTCTTTAACAATATTGCTGATGTAGGATATGGCTTCTCGAGGCAGTGGAAGGCAAAATGACGATGGTGGTCGCAGAGATAAAGGAAAAGGGGTGGAAAAAGTGAGTTCTTACCCTTTGTAATCACGTAATTTTCATGTTTATTCTTCATGCTTATATTTTTATGTGTATGTTATATGAAAAGAACAATTAAAATTAAATATACAATGAATGAAACTAAAGTAAAGAAAGTAAAGAAAAGAAAAGTAGAAGAATAAAGAAATGAAATGGGCTAAGTTAGGGGTCAACCCAACAGTGGAGGTGGGGTGAATGTCCTACCAATGATGATGAAATGAAAGGAACGTGCGAATATGAAAAGGCACGTTAAGAAATGTGTGTGAATATAAAAAGGCACGCAAACGCGCTATATAAATGATACGAAACGTTAATATTCTCTTAACACTGTCCAATAACAACATGAAAAGTCTAAAAGAGACTAAGAAATTCCAACCCATGAAACAATATATATATGTAAAATGATATATAAAGAAAAAGGATGAGTAAAAGATAAACCAGAGAAGAAAATGATTCATAATAAGAAGATGATGAAAATGATTAATGTGATATAACGAGAGAGAACGTAATCAAGATAATAAAGTATGAAATCCATAAAATGCAAATAAAACATCATAGTAAAAAGGGAATAATGGGAATTCATTTAGTCTTTGACTAATAGAAAATATAACTAAACAGGTAAAGGCGGAGGCTTCCCCTGCTAGCTCTAGCAGGCCCCCTACACGCCGGGAAAAGATGTACAAGATCTGGGTGGATGACATCACAGCTGTCTTCGAAGTCATGGATGCCCACAAGACGTCTTGTCGCGACCCCGACTGCCCCCACGACGAGTTTCAGTTTTATTTCAAATAGTTTACTCATGGTTGTCACATGTTACAGTATAGCTTTTGGTTCTGAGTTACATGTATAGTTTTGAGTTGATGTGATAGTATCTTTATAATTGTAGCTCGGATATTTTGGTGACTCCTTTTTGTTATATATATATCCAGTCACCTGTCAGTATGTACTATATTGTATTAGATGTATGATAAATAAGATGGGATGTACTTTTCAGCATTTCTTTTACTCTGTCATGATACTTATTTATATATATAAGCAATGATGATTATATAACTGTCATACTCTGAATTGCCTAGTGAATATAGTAGATGAATGAAAATTGCGACGGTAGCCTAGTAAGAGGGGTCGTTACAATTAAATGGTATCAAAGGGACAGAATATGGATTTCTCGCGAAAGAGTGGAAGTTCAAACTGGAAAAGGAAGAAAGGAGGTCCTCCATCACAAACTCGAAGTGAAAGTGGGGCTAGTAGTAATACGATGAAGCCATTATGTTCGAAATGCGGGAAGAATCACTTTGGCGATTGTTTAAAGGGTACCGACGTTTGTTTTAAATGTCTGAAGTCGGGACATTGCCGCCAAGATTTCCCGTTGTGGAAGACGGTATCTGAAAGAGGTGGTCCTAGTCAGGTATCAACATTTCATCACCTTGATACCAGCTCAGTTAGTAGAATGGATAAAGGTAAAGGAATTGATACATCAGGATCTATGGTAGAAACTAGAGAAGACAGACAGGTGCAGCCTAGAGTCTTTAATATGAACAAGCAAGGAGCGAAAGCTGATGATACTGTTATCACAGGTATGATCTATGTACACAACCACCTTTTAAAGGTATTATTTGATACAGGGGCTAGCCAATCTTTCATCTCTACAAGAGCAATTAAACAATTAAGGTTGGAATCATATATATCGCTGGAAGAGGTGAAAGTTAAAATGCCTAATAATACTGAGATGACTACAAAGCTTCGATGTACAGTATGGCTAACAATTGATACCAACCCAGTGGAAGCAGATGTTGCGGTTCTACCCCTATCTGAGTTTGATATAATATTAAGGATGGATTGGTTATCAAGACATGAGGCTATCATCGATTGTAAAAAAGAAGGAAATTACACTTAAGCTGGACAATATACAGTGTACTTTTAAAGGACTAAATGAAGTTACAAAAATTATGATATCTTCATTAAAGGCACTGAAGAAACTACGAAAATATTGTGAAGCAACCTTGGTAATAATTAAGGGAACTAGTGTGGTGACACGTGAGCCAACTGCAGTTCCTGTAGTATGTGAATTTCTCGAATTGTTTCCCGAAGAATTATCAGGATTACCCCCATCAAGGGATGTAGAATTCACTATTGATTTAGTGGAAGGAGCTAAACCAGTAGCAAAGGCACCATATCGCATGACTCCTACAGAATTGGCAGAACTAAAAAGTCAATTACAGGAATTACTTGATAAGGACTTCATCAACCAAGCACCTCACCTTGGGGAGCTCCAGTACTTTTCGTTAAAAAGAAAGATGGTTTGTTTCGACTATGTGTCGACTACCGAGAACTGAAAAAATTGACAGTTCGCAATCAGTACCCTCTACCTCGCATTGATGATTTATTCGATCAATTAAGTAATGCAAAAGTTTTTTCCAAAATTGACTTAAGATCAGGATACCATCAGATGCGAATAAAAGAAGACGATATTTACAAAACTGCCTTCAGCACAAGATACGGACACTTTGAGTTCGTAGTCATGTCGTTTGGATTGACAAACGCGCCAGCAGTTTTTATGGACTTAATGAACCGGGTATTCAAGGAATATCTAGATAGGTTTGTTATCGTATTTATCGATGACATCCTGATATATTCGGCAAGTAAGGGTCAACATGCAGAGCACTTGAAGATTGTGTTGCAAACGTTGAAAAGTCATGTTTTATACGCAAAATTTTCTAAATGTGAGTTCTGGTTAAATGAAGTTTCCTTCTTGGGACATGTAATTACAGAACATGTATTATTTGTAGATCCAGCAAAAGTAGAAGCAATTGTAGATGGGCCAAGACCGACTACAGTCACAGAAATCCGGAGCTTTCTAGGATTAGCAAGTTATTACAAAAAATTTGTAAACGGTTTTTCCGCAATTGCACTACCGCTTACGAAACTAACCCGAAAGAACGTTCTATTTCTCTGGACTGATGAATGTCAGGAGGCATTTGACGAGTTAAAAGTAAGATTACTACTGCACCAATATTGGTCATGCCCTGTGGCATAAAAGATTTTCAAATTTATAGCGATGCATCCCTGAAATGTCTTGGTTGTGTCTTGATGCAGAATGGCAAAGTCATAGCGTATGCCTCGAGACAGTTGAAAGATTCTGAGCGTAATTACCCAACACATGATTTAAAATTGGCAGCAGTCGTAGCACCTCCTCAGGGAGGGGTTGCAATCCCCCCTCACTGGTTGCTTCTGGGAGGGTAGAGCACACATGAGTTGTTTGCTCGATTTTCTTCTTTAACAAGGAGACAGGGAATGTGGAATGAATATGCGAGCCCACGGGAAGGTTCAAGGTGTAAGCAACCGGTCCCATTTGCAGAATGATTTTAAAGGGACGCTAGCAGAAGCACTGAGGTTTGTCTGTAGGGATGTAGTTTTAAGAAGACTTCATCACCGATTGCAAATTGACGTTCGGACTGATGTTTATCTGCTTGTATTTTCATTTTGTTTTGGGCGGTAAGGAGGTTTTCTTGTAATATGGTGACGGTACGGCCGCGGTCGCGCAATTAACGATCAAGAAACGCTAGCGCCGTTCCTTTTGGCTCATATGTACCCATACTTGGGGCGGAACGCCCATAGACAATTTCAAAAGGAGTAAACTTACTGGTCGTGTGGTAGGAGGTATTATAGCAGTACACTGCCCAGTGCAGCCATCGCGACCATGTGCGGGGCTCATCTATCATGAAGCACCGTATGCATGTCTCAACTCCCCGATTGAGTACCTCGGTCTGACTGTCTATTTGTGGATGGTTTGTGGTGCTCATACATAGGCGCGTACCCAGCTACTTGAAGAGTTCCTTCCAAAAATTGCTCACAAATACTTGATCCCGATCATAGATGATGGACTGTGAGATTCCGTGAATTCTGACTATCTCCTGCACGAACAAGTCTGCTACTAATTCACCGGTGTAAGGATGGGTCAGGGCCAGGAAGTGTCAGTACTTGGATAACTTATCCACCACTAGCAAGATGATTGTCTTCTCCGGGGACTTCAGTAGCTCGTCGATGAAGACCAAAAAAACTATCCCAAATCTGTCGCGGTATCTCCAGAGGAGTGAGAAGGCGCGCTGGTGAGGTAGTTTCGTATTTTTGATGTTGACAAATGTCACATTGCAGACTTGTTCGTGCAGGACATCCCTTCGTTAGCCTTTCCAAAAAACATTGGCTCTAACCCGCTGTAAGGTATGTAGAACTCTTGCATGTCCCCCCACTAGTGAGGAGTGGAACTCTTGAAACATAATGTCCTTCCATGGCGATGACTAGGGTATGACTACCTGGTTGTTAAAGTATAAGTGCCCGTTTTGCAATCGACACCCAGAAGGAGCATTTTGTCCCTGCCGAAGTGCCTCTACGACAGGATGCAGCTTGTAGAAAGTAATGGGCATACCTCGTAGATCCTTCTTCATGTGTAAAATACAAAAGAGAGTACAAATATATAGGAGAAGAGAGGGAGAAATAATCATATACAAGAGATGTGGGACTAAAGAAGAGTAAGGAATTGGGCATATAAATGGGTCTTTACATCAATATTTCCTATATCATCTAACACTCCCCCGCAAGTTGAAGCGTACAAGTCGTAGGCACCAAGCTTGGACAAGAAATGGTAATATAACTTGCGAGGTAAAGCCTTGGGGAGGATATCAGCAACTTGCCCAGATGCGGGGACATGTTCAAGCTTCAGCTCTTTTTACTGGACCTTTTCCCGAACAAAGTGACAATCAACCCCAATATGTTTTTTTCGCGCATGGAACACGGGATTCTTTGCAATGTGTATTGCAGCTTGACAGTCACAAAACAAGGTTGAAGGTGAGGTCAATTTAACTCTCAAATCTACTAGGAGACTTTCAAGTCAGGTTAGTTCAGAAGTAACAGCCGTCATTGCACGGTACTCAGCCTCAGCAGAAGAGCGAGCAACTACAGTCTGCTTTTTAATCCGCCATGTGATGAGATTTCCTTCAAAGTATGTACAGAACCCAGTAGTAGACCTCCGATCATCCAACGAGCCCGCATAATCGGCATCCGAGTATGCAATAAGAGAAAGGGAGGAAGATGGCTTATACACAAGTCCTTGCCCAGGAGAAGTCTTCAGATATCTGAGAATGAGCTCCACAGCCTAGAGGTGAGAGATACGTGGGGTATGCATAAATCGGCTGACCACACCAACCGCAAATGATATATCTGGTCTTGTAACTGCTAGGCAGATAAACTTTCCCACAAGACGACGATAGTATTCTGGATTCGGGAGTAGAGAATCCTCCTCAGATCCCTGAGCACGCAACATGTGGTTTACCTCCATCGGGGTATCCGCAGATTTACAACCCGAGAGACCAGCATCATGCAGAAGGTCAATGCAATACTTACGCTGAAACAAGACTAAGTCATCAGGTCTCCGTGCTACTTCTAGTCCAAAAAAGTATCGAAGATTTCCCAGATCTTTGATTTGAAAGATAGAGTTTAGGTGTTGCTTCACATGTTGTATCCCGATGGAGTCATCACCAGTGATCAGAATATCGTCCACATAAACTAGAAGTATTATGGTCCATGTTGATTGGTGACGAGTGAAGAGAGAGGAATCTGTCAAACTTTGTTTGAAGCCAACCTCAGAACGGGCTTGCTGAATTTCCCAAACCATGCCCGGGGAGACTGTTTGAGAACATAAATAGATTTGCGAAGCAAGCATACACGAGACTCCTTCGCGGTCTCAAACCCGGGTGGTTGATGCATGTAAACTTATCAAGAAGATCGCCGTTCAAGAAGATATTCTTGACATCCAGCTGATGGAGGGGTCACTGACGATGAACAGCTAAACAGAGAAGGACCCGAACCGAATTCAATTTGGGGACCGAGGAGAAAGTTTCCTCATAATCAAGATCATATTGTTGAGTAAAACCACGAGCCACAAGCCGAGCTTTCAAGCGGTCAACTGTCTCATCTGCAGCATGTTTGATAGAGAAGATCCACTTGCAGCTAACGCAACTGTGACCAGGAGGAAGATGCACAAGATCCCAAGTGTGATTACCTCACAGAGCCGTCATTTCTTCATCCATGGCGGCCCGCCACCGCGGATGTCGGAGGGCGTCCTGCACAGAGATAGGTATAAAAAGAGAGGAGAGAGAGAGCAAAGATAAGAAGAGGCGGAGAGAGACGATGTAGAGAGACATAGTTGGTCATGGGATGTGCTGTCGAGGAGGTCGGATCAACAGGCTGCGAGATTTCACCAGTAGAGGGAGGCTGCTGCAGGGAGTCTGGACGAGAAGGACGACGAGTGTAGACTTGAATGACAGGAGGTTTGGAGGGGACTGGTGGTGTTGGGGAAACCGGGATGAGAGATGTGGACTGGTGTTGCAGAGGGGTTGGGAGAAGGTGGAAGTGGAGACGTGACGGGTATGATGGGCCGAGGTAGCGGAGGAAGAAGAAGGGGATCAGAAGGGCTGGTGTGATATGGTTGGTCTTATTGAAAGGAGACATCTGCAAACACAACCACCTTACCAGTGGTAGGATAAAAGCAGACATACCCCTTCTGAGTGCGGGAGTACCCAACAAACATAGTTTCAGTAGCACTAGGGGCCAGCTTGTCATTGGAAGGACTAAGGTGGTGTACATAACAGGTACACCCAAACACACGAGGTGTGAGAGAAAAGATTTATGGATGGATAAAGGAGAGTAATGGGCGCCACAAATTTGAGGACAGATGAAGGCATGCGATTGATGAGATAACAAGCATTAGAGATGACAAAGTTCCAGTAGAAGGGAGGAACCTGCATTTGGATCATAAGAGAACGAGGCACATCAAGGAGGTGGCGATTTTTCTGCTCCGCTACGTCATTCTGTTGAGACGTATAAGCACATGAAGTCTGATGTATAATACTGAACTCAGCGCATAGGTTGGAGAAGGTGCGGCCAGTATATTCTTGAGCATTGTCCGTACGAAGGATAAACTGAGTGCGTGTTTCGGTAAGAAATGCACGGAACGTAGTCGTGAATTCGGTACGATCACGAAGTAAATACAACCAGGTAACCCGCGAGTAATCATCTATAAAGGTAACAAAGTATCAATGCCCCAAGACCCTCGGAACCTTATAAGGCCCCTGAATATCAGAATGCACTAGGGAGAAAGGAAAATCGCTCTGAGTGCATGAAGGAGAAAAGGAGACACGGTGTTGTTTACAGAAGATACAAGATTCACAAAAGAACTCTTGCAGAGAGAGAGTACGAAGAGCTTTCTTGAAATTGGGAGAGGGGCATGCCCACGACGGCGATGTCAATCAGTGGTGGAGACAGAGGTGAGACCAGTGGGAGGAACGTCGAGAAGATATAGCTCATTAGACAGTCGCCCCCTACCAAGTATTGTCTGCGTCAGTCGATCCTGGACCACAAAGGAAGAGTGTGAGAAAGTAAGACAAGAATCAAGGTCTTGTGTAAGACGACTAACAGATAGACGGTTAAAAGGAGAGCTCAGAACATGAAGAACCGAGTATAAGGAAAGAGAAGGAGTAAGGGACAGATTAGCAACACCAGAAACCGGGAGCGTGTCACCATTGGCCACAATGATGTGCTTGGGGTAAGCAATATCCAAATATTTGGGCGGCAGCTGTGGAGAGAGATAGTGTGTAGCACCTGAGTCCACAATCCAGTGAGAGTTGTTTGAGGCACGATATACCTTCCTGGAAGATTGAGGCCACAGAGCCAGAGGGGCGACTAACCACCGCTTGAAGCTGATGGAGTTGAGCACGCAACACAGCAATATCATCAGCAGTGTCCAAGGCGGATGCCATAATCCTGATATGCGGCAAGGCACGGAAACCGGTCGGCAAGGATGTATGCGGCTTGCCGGACAGAACCAGCGGCTACAACGGAGGAAGCACGGAGAACTGTGATCAACTACGAGAAGATGCAGGCCGCAGCCAGAAGCAGAGGCCGCAACTAGAACCAGGCCGCAGCGGCCAGCAGCAGCGGACTGAAGCAGGAGCCCGCTGGGAAGAGAGCGAGCAAGAACCCCGAAGGGAAGGCCGCGGCGACTAAAGTAAAAAACCGAGCAGGCCACAACGAACTGGAGCAATCCGCAGCGATGAGAAAGGGCAGGCCGCGGCGGACTGGCAGGTCGCGGAGAAGCAAGGCGTGATTGTAAAGGGCAGGCTGCAAGGCGCGATTGTAAAGGGCAGGTCACAAGGCGCGATTGGAGAGTCCGCAAGAGGGACTAGAGCAGGCCGCGGCGGACTGGAGCAGTCTGCAAGAAGGGAAATCACAGGGCAGGCCGCAAGACACGAGTGGAGATAGTCCACAAGAGGGACAAGAGTAGGCCGCGGCGGACTGGAACAGTCCGCAAGAAAGGAAAGCGCAGCCCGCGAGAAGAGAGACCGTAAGAAGAGAGCCCGCGAGAAAAGAGCCCGCGAGAAGAGAGCCCGCAACGGTTAGGAGCAGTCCGCGGAGAGATATAACAAGAGACCGTGAGCGAGAAGAGAGCTCGGTCTGGACTGGTAGAAGATCGCAAGGTAGGAGAGAAGCAGCGGACAGGAGGAGCAGTTCGCAAGAGGGTAAGAAAGTCTGCAGCGGACTGGATCAGTCCGCAAGAAGGGAAGAAAGCCTGCAGCGGACTGGAGGAGCTCGCAGCGGACTAGAGGAGCTCATAGCAGACTGAATTAGAACAGCAGGGAGAAGTGGACCCCACAAGACAGAGAGAGGAGGCTATAAGAAGCTCGAGGAGGAGGGTGGAACCACGGAGATGAAGAGGAAGCAGAGGCAGAAAAATAGGCTGCAGAAGACCACAGGCCGCAGGTAGCTAAGCGGAGAAGAGCGGATAGACTGAGCAGGCCGCAGGAGAGCGCAGGCAGCAGGAGATCAGAGGAAGGCGGATAGAGCGTGGAGTCCGCGGGAGTCTGCCGGAGGCCGCCGGAAATAGCAGGCCGCAGGAGATCACAGGCCGCAGGAGAGCGCAGGCCGCAGGACAGATTGAGGAGTTCGCGGGAGGCAACGAGTGCCTCTGATACCATGTAGAAATTAATGGGCAAACCTCGTAGATCCTTCTTCATGTGTAAAATACAAAAGAGAGTACAAATATATCGGAGAAGAGAGGGAGAAATAATCCTATACAAGAGATGTGGGACTAAAGAAGAGGAAGGAATTGGGCCTATAAATGGGCTCTTACATCAATATTTCCTATATCATCTAACACAGCTCAGGGTCTTGTAGGACCTCCTTCTGTATGTCATCCAAAGCGCCGATCAGCGGCCCTGAGATGTATTGGAGTGCTCCATCTGGTATGCGGGATAGTGTGTCAGCCGCAACATTCTCCTTTATAATGCTTATAAAATATCTCGTAGTCATAACCAAGCCACCTCGTCAACTATTTTTGTTGCAGAGGAGAGGCCACTCATTGCTCCAAAAAATGTTTCAAACTCTGGTGATCGGTCCGGATCTTAAAGTGCCTGCCCAAAAGGGTGGGGTCGCCACAAGGCCACAACATGTAAGATAGTCACATTTCCTTCTCGTAAGTCAACAAGTCTAGCGATTGTGGAGCCAAAGACTTGCTGAAAAATGCTATCGGTCGACCATCTTGCATGAGCACGACCTTGATCCCTACGCCTGAAGCATCAATCTCCAGTATGAATTCCTTGGTGAAGTCGGGAAGAGCTAGCATTGGTGTCGTCGTCATGGCTGTCTTGAAAGCTTGAAATGCAGATTCAGCTTCCTCTTGCAAGCCAAAGGCATCCTTATGTAGTAGATGGGTTAACGGTCGAGCTATCTTCCCATAATCTTTCACGAATCGCCACTAGTAGCCCGTCAACCGAGAAAACTCCGGAGTGCACGAACAGTGCGCGGCTAGGCCATGTTTGCATACTCTTCACCTTCTTGGGGTCCACCTCTTCTTGAACAAATGAGCATTTGGAGCACTTGACATAGAGTTGGTTCTATCAGAGTATCCAGAGCACTTGTTCCACATGTTGGAGATGTTGTTCCCAGTTGGCACTATAGATTAGAATATCATCAAAAAAATTTAATACACACTTGCGGAGGAGGGGCCAAAAGACCTTGTTCATCATTGCCTAAAATTTCGAGGGTGCGTTGGAGAGTCCGAACAGCATCACGACAAACTCGTAATGACGATCATGTGTCTGGAAAGTTGTTTAAAGATATCCTCATCCTTCATCCTGATTTGGTGGTACCCCAAACGCAGATCCAGCTTAGTGAACAGGTGTGCTTCGTGTAGTTCATCTAGGAGTTCCTCGATCATAGGAATAGGGAACTTTTTCTTTGATGGTAGAGCTGCTTGGAGCGCGGTAGTCAACACAAAATCTCCACGACCCGTCCTTTTTTTTCACCAGGATGATGGGTCATGGGTGAGAAAAATGAACTAGTGTTTGGTCGAATAGTCCCAATGGCTAACATCTCCTTCACGATCCATTCTATCTCGAACTTTTGTATATATGGGTAACAGTAGGGTCAAATGTTGGTCGGCTCAGTTCCTTCCTTCAGGATGATCTGGTGATCTTGGAATCGTCGAGGAGGTAATGATCAGAGCTCCTGGAAGACATCAGGACACTGAAGAAGTAGTGACTTTATCTGCTCCGGGACTTCTTGTGTGGGCATAGTCTGAGACACGATCTCCATAATCATAGCCATGTTGTTCTCTCGTTACCACAACCTCTCTAAGCAGCGAAGAGAGATCTCCTTTACCAGTGAGGTTTTGATCCCATGCAGGCGGTACTCTTTCCCACCCTGAGCAAACTCCATGGTCAAGATGTCCCAATCCAGGGTTACTTTATCCATCTGTCGTAACAATTAGATCCCTAGAACCATATCTGACCCCCGAATGGACAACAAGTAGACATCCATCCTGTAGGTGTGCCCTTGCACATTGAGCCCCATTCCCTTTAACACCCCTTCACACTGCAGCTTATTTTTGTCTGCCACCATGACCTGGAAAGAGGCATCCTTGGTGATCTCTTGTCGTAGCTTCTGCACCAGAGCGGGGTTGATGAAATTAAGAGCACTCTCGTTGTCAACCAAAATAGTCACCTTCTGTTGGCAGATCGACCCTGCATTCCGCATAGTGAGCGGTGTAGATCCTCTATCCATGGACTTGATAGATACCCCGAACTCGGGTATATCTGGGAAGTGCTCCTGTCCCCCTCCTTCATATGGTATCTCGCCTTCCTCCCATAATATGTACACCTGGATCATCTGACATTTGTGACCTGGGGTGAATTTCTCATCACAGTTGAAGCACAATCCCTTCTCCTTCCCTGTCTGTAACTCGGACCATGTCGATTTCTTCAGAGTCACCCTTCCAATAGCTCCTTGATCTTTCTTGGTGTCTGGGGGGCTCGTAGTGTTCTTCATATTCCCCCATCTAGACTTTTGTCAATTGAATCGCTTCTCTTGTTGGTGCTGAAAAGGACCCCCACTATCACACACTAGGAGATGGGGGAAGGGACCGCGAGTAGCCTGATACTGTCGGTTAAGAGAAAAAGACAACACGGGCCGCTAGGCGGCAACACCGGAGTTCACTTGCCACGGCGAATCCCTCTCATGCGACGAGCTTTCCATTGAATGAAGAGTTGATTACAACGATTAAAAAAGAGCTGTCCGGCGAGCTTGGGCAAACAGGAGACTGTTAGGCAGCAGTTTCGAGACCGCTTGTCACAGGTCAACAAGCTTGAGGATTGGAATCAGCGTGCCTAAACAGTACTGTTCACCCCCTATATATAGGCTCGGCGGCCTGCCCAAACGAGCAGGTTTAAGATTACCGGCTGCCCGGGTACAGGAGAATCGGGTAGCTGTGACGAGATATTGGGGGAGGGGGGCGAATAAAAGAAACGACAATCTAACCATGTGGTAGACATGATCTAGTCGGCTTCTTCCAGGGGACATGGCAGTTGCGTGGAGCGAGGCGATTAGGCAGTTAGATCAATTCTAAAAGCCCAGACTTAGGCGAAAACCATGAGTCGGTTTGATAGGTAAACATGATCCCCGCACATTTTCAAATTTCCTGGGAATTTTGGAAATGTAAACTTTAACCGCCAGACCGCGACTGCTTTAAATGTCTGAACAGCTATAAATATTTCGGAGGTTCCTGCAGGTTTTCAGAAAGTTCCGGTCGACACGGGTCACTACTCCCCCCGTGTGGTGAGCACTTTTCTGTCCACCATGTCCGGAAGAAAGCGGTTATTTAATTTGATCAACCTCAAAGCCCGCCAGTCAGCCGACAAGAAATCTCCGGCAAAGGAGAAAAAATCTGCCCGAAAAGAAGGCGAGACTTCCAAGGTGGCTGAAACCGCACAGACTATAGCACTCAAACCACAGCCTCTAAGAAAGGCGGTGATAAAAAGGCTGGAGGCCTCCGAGCATGCGGATAATGCGAATAAGATTTCTGAGGAGCTGACCAGGAAGAAGCTGGAGGAAGTCGCTGCCACTTCTCTTCTCTTGCCCACTAATTCTCCGGATGTTGATATTACCTCCAATACTCCTTCAAGTGATGTTGGTGATAAGGCGGACTCATCAGTAGTTGAACTCGGTACTAAAGGGAAAGATGTCCTCGACAAGGCGACAAAGACGGCCAAGACCGCAGTCAAAAAGCACATAGAGAGCATGGAAGCTGATCTTCCCGCAGAGACCAAAAAGAGAATGAATTCGACTTCGTTGTCCGTCGAGGAGCGGGTAGAGAAAAGGCCCCGGGCCAAGAAGAGGGAGAACAAGAAACCCTTCGCTCTTATGTCCACGACCGACCGGCCCATCTCAAAGACTTCGGAGGCAGGCGAGATATCTCCCTCGTCTGATAAGGTACTCGGGCTCCCTGACGAGGTTTGTGCTCTAGCCGCGCTAGGTGATCTTAACCGCTTTCTTGACGAAGATGAGGACCCAGTGGTTAACATACCTCCTGCGGCTAACAATGATTATTTGCAGGAGCTTGTGAACTTAGTGAATTAATCCCTGGAGACTGAGGGAGTGGCGGATTCGACCTCCAAGTTTTGTCCTCAAAGCCGGCTGACCAAGTTACAATATTATTTGAGGGAGACGAGAAGAGAAAATTGAGAGAAAAACTCTTTGGCGAGAAGGCTTCTGAAGAACCAAAAGGCGGTCAGAGCAATCTGCCCGCTGAAGAAAAGGCCGAGGCCGACCGCCAGCGGGTAGCCGATCTAATGCGGTCAGGTAAATTGAAATCGGCACACAGGAATATCAAATTTCCTCCGCCCTAACGATCTCCTCCTCAAACGAAGAGGCTGGTGAATATTATCACAGAGACCGGCGACATAGTTATTTCAAGCGAGGAGGTGGTACGGATGAGGAAAAAAGGTTCACCAAGATTGGGGCGATTTACTCAAGCGGGCTGACACTGAGCGATTAAGGCGGCATACAATTCCTAACTGAAAGGTCGCAGACATAGCCGGTTAGGATGATACTCCGCGGCTATGGGGTTTTACCGCTCGACGAAGTCGGAAAAATAACTTGCTTTTATCTTGCAACTCCAACTGAAATGACGACCCTTCCTGAAGTCGAAGAGACCTTGCCACCGCCTTCTCCACACCTAGGCTATTCCTATTGAGCCTAATAAGGAAAGCTTCTGGGGAGCGAGAAGCAGGCGCGGTTTGAGCGAGAAAAAGCTCTATAAGACCAGATTGTCACCTTAGCCGCATCTTCAGAGAGAGAAGAAAAAGCAAGGCCAACGAATCCGGTGACTAGAAGATTGTGTTGTCTACTATAAGCAGAAATGCCAAGAATGCCGCTGAGAAAAACAAGGGTCAGCGGCCTGATATTCCTTATCCAGAGAGGCAGCGGCAGTCCGATGATGGCTCGGTCAGGGGGGGGACCTTCTGCTCCAGTGACCGAACAAGCAGTTCTTCCCGCACGGCCGAGCGAACCGATTGCACCTTTGGAGCATATGGTGCTACTTAGCCGTGTGGATCGAGACGCTTCCCGAGTTCACCGGAGCCATAAGTTTGTGCAACACCACTTGGTCGTTGCGCTTTATGTTCTCTTGCAGGCCGGCGATCAAGTCGCGCAGATTGGAAGGGACCAGCTTGATCAGAGTGGTCGCCAAATAGATTCCTCTAATCGCTTTGAGTTGATGTTGCGATACTTAATAAATTTGACTGCTGCCTTCTGCGATCTGTCCGGCTAAATTGATTTATCCGCACTAGGGTTTTAATGTACTTAGGCATTAGTGAGATTATGACAAAAGATAGGCCATAGTGACGACAAAGGATCCATATAGCCGACCACACTACAGTGGGATAAAGGCTTGAATGTTGTTGTTGTGTAGGGTTTGATAAATGGAAATAATTTCTTGTGTGCAAATAGACGGCTATGCGATTAGGCGAACAAATGTTGCGGTTAACTGTTTATGCGAAGTCCAAACAATCCTATAAATAGAGCTGATTTATGCACTTTTTGGAAGAAGAACTTGAATGCGACCCAAGCAGAAATCCCGGCGGTTAGATATTATGGCATCCGCGTGCACCGTAGCGGCCTCTGGTTTTCTCTCCGCCGAGCACAAAAGATCCAAGATAACTCAGAGCGAACTGGACCATTTTGTTGCTAGGCATATGGGCGTTGCGGGTATTGTCGCGAGACTTCCCGAAGAAGACGAACGAATAAAAATTGTTAACCGCAACTTAGTCGCCATTCCTATAGATCATTTCGAGTTTGGGTTCTCCTTCCCGCCATTGATTGAATTGACTAAATTTCTAGAATTTTATGGAACAGTACTCGACCAGATGTATCTGAACATAGTGGCCTCTATTATGAGTTTTATCATATATCTACGGACCGAGCGGGTAAGATTTACTATGAATCTTTTTCGCCAATGCTTTGTTGTTCGATCGATCACTTCCGGTAAGGGGGTGAATAAGGTCATCCGAGTTGTTCTCTATTTCAGATGTACTGGGATGAAGGTAGTAAACTTATCGAACAAGGTTCCACATTGGGCGGAAAGATATCATATGTTTGAAGGTAACTTAGGACTTCTTCCCTTCCACCCGCAATCACAAGCAGACATCATCTTCCAGGACGGTCCCCTGGGGGAGATTGAAGAGAAGATTATCAAGTTCCTGGCCGAAGAGCGACTAGATATAAAGCAGTACATTCTGCAACTACAGTCAGTGACAGATTTGACTGTTGAGGATAGTAAGTCTTCTCCCTGCGGTCAGAAATTAATTAGTCGGTTTAACCGTCCTTGACTTTATTTTATCTACTACAACAACCCTCAAGGTGCTCACAAACAAGCCGACAACCCTAGGGCCCGTGCTTACTTAAAGTTAGGAGTGGAAACAATGGGAGGTTGACCGTCGGGAAAGAAACGATCCCGCTGCGGATTATGCCTCTGATGAAAACCATCTCCCCCAAGGGATTGGGGAGATAATGAAAGACTACCGCGGCAAGTTGCTTATGAAGTGGCATAGCCGCAATAAGCATGTCCAAGGCTCTGTTTGGCGCAGCTGCAGCGACTGCAGAAGCAGTGGTGAGAAGCAGTGGTGGAATAATCAGCTGTTTTGCAGAGTGGTGTCAGAATCTGTGAAACTGTTTGGATGAACAGCTTTTGCAGAGCTGTTTCAAACAGAGAAGCTGTTTAATCTGTTTGGCAAAACAGCTGTGCGGTGCACAGTTCATTTTTTTTTGAACTTAAACATAGTAAACAATACATTTAAAAACAGTTAAATTTAATGCATTCTAAGTGTCCATTAACCAAATTGAAAAAACAACTGTTTCAAAAACGATTATTCCAGTCATGAAAATCATAAACGTGTTCTGCCATGCTGATGAAACATATCCCTCGATCATCGTTCGTTAACTGCACACCAAAAAAGACATGTAATTAATGATCTTTTTATATATGTTTATAATGTAAAAGTCATTATGGTGTATACCTGTGATACTCCGTTAGTTGATCTGCAATGTAGTCCCTAATATTTGTCATTTCTGCAGCTCCCGTTCCCTCGAATGAGCTTGGTGTTGTGTTCGGATTGAATCGATAATTCTTGGACGATTGTTTGGACGCAACTCATATGCCTCTGGATGAATAAAGATTTCATTTCCGTCACATACATCAAACTCTGGGTCAGCCCTCGATGGATGTCTTCTAATAAAGTTGTGGAGCGACATCGTAACGACGACAACAACACACTGCTTTGAGAATTCAAAATGAGGCATTTTGCTAAGTATGGGCCACTTTTTTTTCCATACACCAAAGCTCCTCTCGATGACACTACGCAGCGATGAGTGTGCTTTATTAAATATTTCACGTCGTCCTTCAATTGGCCTATTTCCCCGAGCAAAGTCCGGCAAGTGATATCTCCAATGGGTAACCAGCATCGACGAGATAATATTTACCTTTAGTACCAAAAAAGATTTTAAACATTTGAAGATATGATTAATAAATCAACTTAACGTAAAAGCTCGTGGTACATACCTTCCGGTGGAAAAGGAAATTTACTTAGCGGATCCCGTACTGCACGATGATATATGCGTGTGTCATGTGCAGACCCTTCCCATCCAGGTACAACATATGTAAAACACATATTGAAATCGCAGACGGCCATTACGTTTTGAGTCGTGCTTCCATGACGACCAATATAAGGAACTTGATTTTCCACAGATATTCGTGCATCAACATGTGTACCGTCAATTGCACCGATACAGTCTTTAAAAAATGGCATATATCTATCATCATTTTGTATGTGCGCTGGAGTTGTACGAAAATGGGGATCAATCGGAGCAATGTTATGCATGGACAAACTTGTCAGAGCTTCTAGACCGATCATAAACAACCGACTCAATGTCTCCGTGGAATGTTGGAATCTTTCACCAGATTTTCTGAAAGTTTCATTATGCCCCAATATATAAATCGTTATTGCCAAAACCTCGCTTGACTGTGTCCTTTGTGTTCCTCGTAAACCGTGACTTTGTTCTAACAATGCTAGCAAGTCAAAAAAAATGACCTTAGTCATTCGGAACATATTGTGAAAACGTCCAGGATGTCCTTCAAATAACTCTCGAAGCCATTTATGTCCGGTTTGAGATGATGTCATGCACGGTGTTTTATCACAAAACAACGTGACATAATCACTAATTAAACATGCAGTGGTGTTAACAAGTTTCACATATGCGGTGCAATCTTGTTGACGAGTTGCACAGTAATTCACCACCAACTCTTCGTCATCGTCTATATTATCTTCTCTATCATCATCTATGTTAGACATTGTATTGACCTACAAATATGACACAACAGTCAGTATAATAATTGAACATACATTACTGCATAAGAAATAATAATAACAATAATTATGTTCGTAACAGTCACGAAAAGCACTGCTTCGAATAGTAAATAAGTTCCACATATAAAATCATAAACAACATATAAGAGAAATCACAAATGTGAATTCATGTAGTGGGTCTTCAGCCATTCCACCCTCCTATCCTCTGGGATGCTCAGGAATGTCACTCGATTCACGGGTGTTTGAAAATGAACTGTAGCAAAATGATACAGCAACCGGTCCTCAAAGATTTCTGGGTACTTCTCCAATTCTTGAATCGCCTCTCGCAGCAAATATATACTAGGGGGAATAATTGGTGCTGTAACGCGCTGCATAATTGCTTCTGAGGAGGAGAATAATTTTTCCACATGTGCCAACATAATCTGTTTTGTCTCCATTTCATGTCTCTTCCCCTTTCGTTTTCGTTTTGAAGCTGCACCGCTTTGAGAACTCTGCCCAGGTGTAGTCGAGTCAAGATCTTCATTTGCAAAAGTCTGTGTATTATTGCTCTCATTGATGTGATCTTCAGCTTCTTCGGATAAGGTGTTTGCATGCGAAAAAATTCCTGGAAGTTCTCCAGAAGAAGGCATCCATACATTTTCTCCTGTCGCCACAACCAGACTGAACATTTTGTCTAGTTTTTCCTCAAGCTCGGGCGCTATTCCACCAAAACGAAATTTCTTCGCATTGGGAATCATCTACAAAATAAAAGGAGCTTCAAATTAAATGCACATTCTAATCACATGTTCATTATTATAATAAGAAAATTATATATATAAATCTAACCTCAATACGTTCTTTCCACCAATCATCGGACGCGTCAATTGTCCGCTTAGTGGGATTCCAACCAAGACCGGTCTCACCTCTTTTGAGTTCACGCCATAATTTCCAATCACGCTTCAGTTGATCCCATTTGTTTTTCATTTGTGCCCGACTGTACTCCAAACCTGTGCGCTCCTTGAAGTTTTTCACCAAATTGCACCAGCCTTCCTTATTGAAATGGGTGGTAGGTCTATTCCCTAAATCTATCTCTCGGCTACAAAGATCACAAAAAAGCAAAACATGCGATGTCTCCCAATTTGCAGAAATTCCACCTTCCGTTGATTTACCCATCTATGCAAAAAAATAAAATTAATGCAAACACACACACAGGTAAACACACACACATTCAAAAAAATACACACACACATGCAAACATACAAACCCTAAACACACACAATTCCCAATCACACACAATTATACACAAACACACACACATTCAAACATTCCCATCCATACAAATACACACACACATGCACACATTCATACACACACAATTATACACAAAAATACACACACAACAATTCAAAAAAAATACACACACACATTCCCAAACATACAAACATTCCCATCCACATAAACACACACACACACAAACACACACACATTCAAACATACACACACACAATTATACACAAACACACACATTCCCAATCACCACAAACACACACACACATAAACACACACATACACAAACACACACATTCAAACATACACACACACACACACAATTCAAAAAAATACACACACACATGCACACATTCATACACACACAATTATACACAAAAATACACACACAACAATTCAAAAAAAATACACACACACATTCCCAAACATACAAACATTCCCATCCACATAAACACACACACACACAAACACACACACATTCAAACATACACACACACAATTATACACAAACACACACATTCCCAATCACCACAAACACACACACACATAAACACACACATACACAAACACACACATTCAAACATACACACACACACACACAATTCAAAAAAATACACACACACATGCACACATTCATACACACACAATTATACACAAAAATACACACACAACAATTCAAAAAAAATACACACACACATTCCCAAACATACAAACATTCCCATCCACATAAACACACACACACACAAACACACACACATTCAAACATACACACACACAATTATACACAAACACACACACAATTATACACAAACACACACATTCCCAATCACCACAAACACACACACACATAAACACACACATACACAAACACACACATTCAAACATACACACACACACACACAATTCAAAAAAATACACACACACATGCACACATTCATACACACACAATTATACACAAAATACACACACAACAATTCAAAAAAATACACACACATTCCCAAACATACAAACATTCCATCCACATAAACACACACACACACAAACACACACATTCAAACATACACACACACAATTATACACAAACACACACATTCCCAATCACCACAAACACCACAAACACACACACATAAACACACACATACACAAACACACACATTCAAAAATACATACACACACACACACACAATTCAAAAAAATACACACACACATGCACACATTCATACACACACAATTATACACAAAAATACACACACAACAATTCAAAAAAAATACACTTGAAGGAAAACCTCGAAGGGTTGAAATTGAGTTTAAGAGTGTAGGAGAGAAGAATAAGGGGGAGGTGAATACCCTTTTCTATTGATGCAGAATCTGTTCAGGAATAGGGAACTGAAGATAGCTAGAGGGTAAGCCTTGGAGCACCTGAAGGAAAACCCAAACACAGAGTAAGAAAAAAAAAAGAAATCGATCATAGAAGCCACTGCGGGAAGCAGAAATCGAAGCAGGGATGCTCGCTTACCTGCGGTAGAAGAGAAGGGGGCTTGTCTGGAAGATGGCCGGCGTAGAGGCGAGCTCGGCGAGGGCGACAATTGCACGAGGAAGAAGAATCGCGCGAGCGGCTTTGCCGTGGAAGAAGAATCGCCCCTAGGGCTTGCCGTGGCCGTGGAAGAAGAATCGCGCGAGCGGCTTTCCCGTGGAAGAAGAATCGCCCCTAGGGCTTGCCGTGGCCGTGGAAGAAGAATCGCGCGAGCGGCTTTCCCGTGGAAGAAGAATCGCCCCTAGGGCTTGCTGTGGAAGAAGAATCGCGCGAGCCCCGCGATTCCAGAGTCGTGATAATTTTTCACGACTCTGGAACGCGCAAATATCACGATTATCAGGCGGTGGCGACTCCAATCGCGGGCGTCTATTTTTTGTTTGGCGCGGCTTATTGAAAAACAGCGGGGTGCTGCTGTTGAAACGTGGAGCCAAACAGAGCCCAAGTCTCAACTGCCCTCCCCTCTTGGAAGGATGATAGATCTGCCTGATATGCCTGGGCGACTTTCTAGGCAATGTATGGAAAAAGAAACCTAGCCGAACTGCAGGAAGTTCCCCTTGCAAAGCTTCCTGGTATAGCCGCTTTGGCCCGAGCGAGAAGTGTTATCACAGACCACTTTGTTGCTGAGGCCTTTAGTGAAGTTCTTAAGGATAATGCCCGGCTAGAGGAGGAGAACAAGAAACTAAAGAAGGCTCTTAAGGTAAAAGCGTACCTTGAGTTCTTGCGGTTTGTTATATTCCTGATTCTTTACCTTTTTGCAAAGAGCTTATGATGTTGAGAATCCGGTCTTCCTAAGTGAGATCAACGGCCACTTGCGGGAGAGTGGTGAAGAAATCTTGGATTTTCTTAAGGAGCGGGAAGCCTTCAACACTGAATTTAAGAATGTGACCTTTGACGACCTCTATCCCGACTTCCAACATTTTACGGTTGACGAGGACGAGGCAGCTAGTTCTGTTGATGAGGATGATGAAGAGGAGGAAATAGTAGAAGAGGGAGGAACTTCCGACGAGAAGAAAGATGTATCTAGTGAAGCCGTTGGAGATGAAGAAGAAGACGACGATTCCGAGGGCGAGTACATAGCGGATGTCAAGGAAAGTGATGAGTCTTCTAGCTCTACAAGCTCCTCGAGTTCGGCGAGTTCTTCTGGTTCGACAGCTTCAGCGCGCTCCCCTGGCGGGAAGAAAAAGAAAGCAAAGCTTGTATAATTTTTCTTCTTAAGACCCTGCGGTCTCTTTTTGTAAACCGCACGGGTATATATGACGTACCGCTTCTGATATATACATAAAGATGATTTTTCCCTCCATCTACTTCATTTTTCAACATTTTTTGCGAGTAGTAATTCAAACATGCTCGGTTAAACCAATCATGCCGCATAAATATCAGGTGAATAGAGCAAAAGATATTATTGTTCTTCGATGAATATCATAAGAGTCCAATCCGTGATTATTGATCGTTTTAACTGCGAGGTATATGCTTCAAAATATATACAAGTCCAGGAAGAATCAGATTGCCTCAAGAATAACCAAAATCGAACAAGTGAATACTCGAAAATTGATCCGCATCATTCATTCGTGATTTCTAACCATGATTCCAAGGACGAGTAGAGAGGAATAACACTGCGGGCTGGTGGACTCGAATTTTAGCCATATCATTTAACCGCATTACCCGTAGCTTTAGAACTATGAAGATTAATCCAGAGGAAGCCAGATAGTCTTAGAAAAAACCACAAGTAATAGGACCAATATATATACATATTAGCCACATTATCTATCCATAGTTAACCGCATCTTATGAGGATGTCCTGGAGCATATTGTCAGTCAGACTTGAAGAAAACTGAGCTGGTCTAGAAGGAAAATATCATGTTGAATGATACAAGATATATGCTAGCCGCATATTTTAATCGCATTAACCGCGACCGTTAGCTATTTTCTTGAAGATAACTCCTCAAAGAAGAATAACCTGGGGATCGATAGATATGTGCTATCCGTAAACGCTATTCGCGCTAGCCGCAATCTTTCACTTCCTGAATAATCTTTCAGCACATATAAGAATTATGATAGCCCTCTGCCCTTGTTCGTAAAGTTAGCTTTTCTAGCTGATATGCCAGAATATTATACTTGCTCCTGTTAATTCCTGACCGTAGTAACGGTCGTACAAGAGCTGAGCAGCTCTGCTTCAGAGACTGTGAAACCTGTCAGCCCACCTGTAAGCATTGTCGCTATGCGGCCAAGGTTTTCAAGATCGAGATCCTAGATAGGATCGTTTCGAGTTTGGATCAGATCGGATCGGATCGTAGGATCGGATCGATAATCGCAAGATCCTACACCATTTATTAATTAAGACAAAAAATAAACTTGAATTTTGTATCATTCAATTTACATGCTCAATTAAAAAAAATTAATAAATAGAACAGTACGTGAAAAATTATATTAAAAAATTTCTAATAACTAAATCAAAAAAACAATATCATACAAAGTTCACTTTTAGTTTCAGGTAGGATACCCAATGTCTACTAACAATAAAAACAAATCAGAACTGATGAATTAATAAAAGCCTAGAAACAGGAAGACGAACCCAGACTGATGGATTGCTCGTACGCTGGAAGCAGGAATCTTGAATTGCTCATATACTGGATTTTTAACCGCTAGATTGCTTGTACGCTAGAAAAGAAGAGAAGACATCAGCCTAAAAGTAGGAAGCAAGAAGCCACCGGATTACGAACCACTAGATTGCTCCGCAGAAATATATATAAGATAAGACACTGACACCACATGAAATGGAACCTGATAAGGAAGGAAAAGGAAGGCATTGTCTGGATTGAAAGCAGCTAAAGACGTTGCTCTTGACCTCCGTTTGGAGTTGACAATCGACATTTGAGATACGGTAATGCAATATGATATGATTCTGTGATGGGGGTATGGGGCGGGATTGAGATAAGGTTAAATAATGAGTTATGAGCATTGGACCGGTTAAATGGGATCGAGATAGGGTTGGACATGTTTCTAATTACCTTTGATCAGGTCGGTAGAATCGGGTTGGGATCGCGATCCTAAAGATCCTAAGATCCGGATCGCGATCCCAGTCGTAAATGTGCTGATTTAGATCCTAGATAAGATCCAGATCGATTTACAAAATCTGGATTGTGAGATCGTAAGATCCTACGATACGTATCGCGATCCTGATAACCATGCATGCGGCTAAACATGAACCTGTGAGCTAGCCGCGATGCGGCTAAAACGGCTTGTAAAATCTAACCACAAATAACCAGAAAAACAACACAAATTATAGTCTAAGGTGACCATGTGGGCAAGTGCACACAAGGCATCATTGCTTTCCTCAGTGAGGTCACAGAAACTATAACGTCCCCTTAAACACTCGACAGAGCGGATCGGTCGCCTAGACTTGAACGACGTGCAGGGGCGTGTTAGATGTCGTTGGGGACAAAAAGATGTACAGCGTAGGATGATCAAATAGTCAGGTGCACACGGGGTTGAATTGCTTTTCTTAAGTGATCATGAAAATTGTAGTATCTCCACTACCGAGATGGGCACACTGCTCTCATGCATAGTGAAACAAGCTATGTTGATCAGTTGGGCAAGTACGCACGGGGCAGCATTGCTTTCTTTAGAAAGATCAGAAAAGTTGTGGACCCCCTGTAGGCACCGCTTGAGAGTACCTAGGAGTATTTGATGGTCAAGACTAAGATGATCAGTTGGGCAGGTGCGCCGAGGGAAGCATTGCTTTCCTCAGAAAAATCATCAAAACTGTAATAATATCCTTGTTGAAGCACGACAGCGCTAACAGTCACCCAGACCTCCTTTGATGCAAGGGTGTGTTAAATACTGGCTGGGATCCGAAGTCCTGAAGTCCGCCGCACGGGAATTGGCAAGCTTCCACAACATGTGTGCAAAATCTCCCCGCTACATGTGGTTCTCGTGGTATTACGCTAATGACTACAATTCGTGGGGGTTTAAGCATGATCCAACGAGGTTTCCTTGGTCCAGTGATCCTTACACTCAAAAGGAATGAAAAATATGATCACCAGACAGGTAAATGTGTCAGTAGAAGGTTTTTTATTAAAATATTACTGAAAAGAGTACAAATATAAATGAAAAAAGGAGATGTCGATTATGAGTAGAACCGCTTTTGGTCGTTGTCGCTCCATGTATGAGGAATGTATTCTCCATCATAAGTTTGCAGACGGTAGACTCCACTCGGCAGGACCTCTTTGACGATGTATGGGTCGGCCCAATTGGGATTGAGCTTCTTTACCGAACCGGCACTAGCGGCTGCATCAACTTTCTTTAAGACAAGATCGCCCCCAAGGAAATGCTTGATTTTTACGTTCTTGTTAAAGTATCTCGTCACTCTTCTCTTCACCTCCTCTTGCCTGATAATTGCTTTATCTCGGAGTTCTTCAACTGAATCCAGGCTAAACTTCATTTCCCCGTCATTGACATCCATCCAGTCTTCCTCTCCTAGCTTTGCCGGCATGACCCTTGGACTGGGCACCTCAAATTCTATCGGGATAAGAGCCTCTGATCCATGAGAGAGTTTGAACGACGTCTCCCCTGTAGCTGAAGACGGCATAGTCTGAAGGGTCCAAAGAACAGAAGGAAGCTACTCTGCCTAATTGCCTTTATGATTCAAAACCTTATTCTTCAAAAGGTTGAGAATCTGTTTGTTAGCAGCTTCGACCTGACCATTACTCCTTGGATGATGCACCGATGAGAATCGCAGCTCAGTTCCGATCTGACTATAGAAGTTGATCATCTCTGCTTTATTGAACTGAGGACCGTTGTCTGTAATAATGGCCATCGGAACCCCATATCGACAAACGATCTCTCCCCAGATGAAATTTCTAACGATTTGAGTAGTGGTTTCGGCCAGCGCCTTAGCCTCGATCCACTTACTGAAATAGTCAATCATGACAATGATGAAACGACGTTGGCTACTTGCAATTGGGAAAGGACTAAGGAGGTCCATCTCTCAAACAGCGAATGGTCAAGGCGTTGCTATTGACCTGAGCACCCAAGCTGGTTGAAGTTAAAGAGGAGCAAATCTCTGACATTGAACACATTTCTTCGCATATGCTTCCGCATCTTTCCTCATCGTGGGCCAAAAATAACCCTGCCTGAGGATTCTCTTCTCTAAAGTTCTTTCCCCCGAGTGACTGTCACACTCGCCAGAATAAACTTCTTGAAGTACAACAGGAACTTCTTCTGATACGCACCTTGCCAAATGAGAAAGAAAAGTCTTCCTATAGAGAACCTCCAACACCAAATAGTAGTAAGTTGCCTTTATCCCAAACCTTCTTTTATCTTTGACTGAAGGATGAAACTCTCCTTTTGAAATATAGAGAATAAAAGGATCTATCCAGGATGGGTGTTGATCAACTGGTATCAACTCGTCTTCCTCTACTGCCGGACGAAAGAGTTCTGAGGTAGTCCCTTCTGATAGAATACCAAACTTGGCCAATTCATCTGCCTCTGAGTTCTCAGTCCTCGGGATATGCTGAATAAAGAAACTCTTGAATTTTCCAATTTCCACCTTCACTAGCGCTAGATACTTCTTCTACATGGGAACCCTTGTCTCAAAATTACCCAAAACTTGAGACGTCGTCACCAATGAGTCTGTCTTCACTTGAATATCATTGATGCCAAGTTCTTCTGCAAATCTTAGGCCCGCCAAAAGTGCCTCGTATTCTGCATGATTGTTGGTAGTTGGGAAGTAAAACTTCACTGCCTGTTCAACTTTTACTCCATTTGGGTTGATGAGAACAACTCATGCACCTGAAGAATCTCTCTCTGAGGCTCCATCTACATACATTGTCCATGCCAGGGGGGTTTCTTCTTTCGGAACCGGGCAAGCCTCCACTGTGTCTAGCAAGAAATCTGCCAAGACTTGTGCTTTGATGATTGTCCTGGGTACATAAGAGATTTCGAATTCGCTGAGCTCTATGGCCAATTTAGCCAGCCTGCCTGAATGTTCCAGTTTTTCTAACACACTTCTCAGGGGGTGATCAGTCACCACCTGTATTGAATGAGCTTGGAAGTATGGCCAAAGTCTTCGGGCAGACATCACCAGAGCCAAAGCCAGCTTCTCCAAGATCGAATATCTGGTCTCGACACTTTTGAGGATATGGCTGACGTAATAGAGAGAAAATTGCCTCCTCTTTTCCTCCCTGACAAGGACGGAACTCACTGCATCTGAGCCAACCCCCAAATAAATGAACAACACTTCCCTTGTTCGAGGACTCTGAAGCAAAGGAGTTGACTTGAACTGCTTCTTAAGTTGCTCAAAGGTCACCTCACACTCCTTAGTTCACTCAAACTTGAAGGCTCCTCGGAGCGTCAAAAAAAAGAAGCACTCTTACTTCCCGCCCTGGAGATGAATCTGCATATTCCTGCTAACCTTCCTCTGAGTTGTTGTACTTCCTTTGGACCTCGAGGGGGTGCCATGTCAAGAATGCCTTAACTTTGTCAAGATTTGGAGCTAGGCCTTTGGGAGTAAGAAGATGGTCAAGGAACTTCCCCTTACTCGCCCTGAAGACGCATTTCAATAGATATAATCTCATTTTGAACCTCCATAGAGTAGCGAACGTCTCTACGAGGCCTTCTAAATGGGATGTGAAGGACTTGTTTTTGATTAGGAGGTCATCAACATATACTTCAAGATTCCTCCCTTTTTGCCGCTGCATTCCCTGCTCGTTGCCATTGTACTCCCTCCACAATAGCTATCTTTGTTATCACGGTGTTTTTTCAACCCCCCCCCCCCGGTCCGTCTCCCTTGTTCATCTTGTTGATGTCCAAAAATTTGCACCATCCACAAAGAGTCTGAGACTACTCGGGCAGAACAACTTTCCAATCAGATTATAGTAACGACCATGCCTATTGATGGTACAAACTATCACAACTTTCCAATCAGGTTATAGTAACTACAATGCCTATTGATGGTACAAACTATCTTGCATGGTAATGATCCATTAACCTAGCTTCAAGTGCTTTCTTTGCTCATAATAGATGCACCACCACCGTTTTTAGTGCCCAGTCATCCACTCAGACTTCCAATGTGGATCATCAATTCAGATACCACCAACCACATGACATGTTATTCTCAAAGATTTCCATCTTACATTCATCTTTTTCGGTGCCAAAATTTTAACGTCGCATTGTTTTTAAATTTCAGGGTCCGATCATGAGTGAATTTAATTGAGTCGGCAGTTTGTGGAGGTAATGATCTATTTTTAATTAATTTATTAAGCATGGTAAAAAAAATGAAAATGAAGAGTCGGCGTGATTTAGAGGTCTGCGGGAATTTTATGTGTCGCGATATTCATGTTGTTTGGTTTCAATGGCATATTAACAATTGGAAGAAAAACCAAAATTTACACCCATCTATTAAAAATAGCGCCGGTTCACACCCCTCACACTCGGTTTGGGTACTATAACCGCACCCTCTCACGATACCACTCCCACATAAATCCCGTGCCCCTTCTATTGCATAACCCTCATCCTCCGCTTTTGCACGCAGAGAAGCAGCTGACTCCCCTTACTGCACGCAGCAACAACAAACAGAGGCAGCGGCGACCCCTCCTCCGCCCATAGAAGACCTCGTTGATCTCTCTCCCTCTTCCCAACGCCATGGGAAATTCCTTTTCCAACCCTAGTCGGTGGAGGATATTGCCTATTTCGCCCATTTGGTTCAGGTGAGTGTGTTATGTCATTTCTCCTTCTATTCTAGGGTTTTCTCCACTACTATCTTATCCTTTTCGATTTCAGATTTTGAAGGGTTGACATTTCCGTATGCTAAGGCTTGATTAATCCGAGCAAACCCATCATCGTTAGGTCAAGGTAATAATCTCTTGTATGATTTCTCCTTCCGATTCAGTTTTGTCTCGCTCACTTAGGGAAGTTTCATGGTAACCCTAATGTTGTGAAATCTCGATTAAGTTTGTAGGAATGATGAATCAAAAGGTTGTGCGCCCCCAAATAAAAAATCTTGGTGGTAGAAAGAGGAAATGCCAGAAACATTGAGGGCAAAATATGGTCACCAATAAAACATTATTGTAGGAATGATGAAAACTTGACAAGGTATAGATTCGTCAAGAAAAAAACTAAACATGCAGTAAGTAAAACAAGAATTCAAGCTTATGAAGAATTTATAAGTGACTAGATACCAAAGATGGAGAACGTGACATATATAAAATTTCTCGAGCTAGAGAAAGGAAGACAAGAGATTTAAACAAAGTTAAATGCATAAATGATGAAACAGATATAATTTTGACGGATGATGTGACTATTAAAGAGCGGTGAAAAATATATTTTTATCAATTTTATAATGAAACAAAAGAAAAGAAATTGAACTTGGGAGAGTTGAGTAATTCCGTGGAATATAGAAACAATATTTTTATAGTATAATTCGGGTATCAGATGTAAATGATGTTCTAAAGAAGATGACAAATGGAAAGACGGTTGTGTAAGACGATATACTCATCAAAGTATGAAAATGTCTAGGAAAAGAAAGAATTTTATGTTTTCATGTTTTTTCAATAAGATACTGAAGTTAAAGATGATGTCGAACCAATGAAGAAAAAGTATCTTGATATCTTTGTATAAGAACAAAGGAGATATACAAATTTGTGTTAAATATAGAAGAATTAAAATAATGAGACATGTCGTGAAACTATAGGAATGAGTTATAGAAAGAAGAGTAAGACGAGAGACTAGCATCTCGGAGAATCAATTTGGATTCATGCCAGGGACCATGGAAGTTATACATCTTTTGAGGAGACTCGTTGACAACTATCTAGAATGAAAACAAGATTTGCATTTGAAATTTATCGATCTTGAGAAGGCTTATGATAGGGTTCCAAGAAAAATCTTATGGAGAATCTTAGAAAAAAAGGGTGTAAATGTAGCATACATTGACATAATCAAAGATATGTACACAAATTCAGTGATGAGGGTGAGGACATCAAGAAGAATAACACAGGAATTCTATATCACTGTTGGCTTACATCATGGTTAAGCTTTAAGCTGTCATCTCTTTACCCCCATCTTAGATGAGCTCACCGAACAGATCCAACAAGCAAAACCTTAGTGTTTATTGTTTGCAAGAGATATCGTTTTGGTCGATGAGACGCACGAGGGCGTAAATGCAAAACTTGAATCTTGGCGAGACATTTTAGAAAAAAAGGTTTTAGGTTGAGCAGGGCAAAGATAGAGTATATGGAGCTTAAATTTAGCAATGCAAGAAGGACAGATGACTTCGTTATTAAGTTGGGTGATCAAGATATTTCCCGCAGGTTGGTTGAAGTGGAGAGGCAAGTCAGGGATCTTATGTGATCGTAAAGTAGCATTAAAAATTTAAAACATAAAGGCAAGTTTTACTATACTGCAATTAGACCAGCAATGCTCTATGGTTCCGAGTGTTGGGCAGTGAATTGTGTAAATAAGCAAAAAATGGGAGTTACAGAGATTAGAATGCTTAGGTGGATGTGTGGACACACGAGACTGGATAAATTTGGAATGAATGTATCATGGATAATACAAGAGTGGCACCAATGCAGAGATGATGCAAGAAGCTCGACTAATATGGTTTGGACATGTACAAAGGAGACCATTACGGCACCTGTTAGATGTTGTGATAGTTTAGTCACTAGGCATGTTAAACAAGGGAGGAGTAGACCAATAAAGACTTGGAATGAAATTATAAGGAAAACATGATGTACTTAGGTATTAGTGAGATTATGACTAAGGATAGGGCACAATGGTGAAAAAGGATCCATATAGCTAACCCCACTATAGTGGAATAAAGGCTTGAGTGTTGTTTTTGTAATGTAAATAATCTAGGGAGGGTGTTGAAGTATCTAGGAATGTCAAGGTAAGAGAATTAGTGAAAATGTGGAGGAGACTATAAAAGGGAAATGCTCCACTCATTTGAACTCACATGAGCTTTTGAAGCAATAAGTTTTTTCACTTCTAACTCTCCCACTCTCCCTGGTTGTGAGCATTTTTGCATTCTGATACACAATTACGGGTAAGATTGACTTGGGAGTGCAAGTTCTAAGGTTTTTAAGGTGTTGAGTGCAAGAATCCTAAATGTAGTGCAGGTCTTTGAGCATAAATCCATAGTCTCGTGACACTAGAATGCAGATCCAACACTAGAATGCAGATCCATAGTCATTAGTAGAGGCAAATCATAATATTGACGGAGATAATGAAGTGCCCACTAAATAAGTATTCAAGATACCAATGTCCAGTGGGGAGAATTATATATATACCTCATAGGAGAAGTCATATCGCTTATGCAATTACAGTTCTTTGTCAGTTCATGCATGCACCATAAGTTAAAACACTGAGAGTTGTTACAGGGTTCTTGAATATTTAAAGGCCAAGACCGGTGAAAAGAATATTGTTCCCATTAGCTGGCTTGAGTGATTGCAATATGTTAGTGTGGAGGTCCTGATGAAGATCGGGCTGGTTATACCATTGACAAACATTCAATTGTTGTATGTTATTCATTAGTAGATGATAATTGTTAGAAAAGCTCAATTAAGGGCCCATGTTTTCCTTTTTTCTCTCTCCTTGTTTTCTTCTTTCTCTCTCCTTGTATTAGTCCCACATCATGTATTAGAATTTCTCTCTTCTTTCTTCTCCTATATAAGTGTGTGTATACTTGTAACTATTCAATTCAAGAAATATATACAAGGTTTTGAGCCTCTCTTTACATGGCATCAGAGCCACCGGTCTCCACCTTGTATTCGGTCTATTGCTTGTCCGGCCTGTTCTCCTGGAAACCGCCCGGTGTTTTTCTTCTCCCTCCTAGCCGCCATATCGTGCGGTCTGCCCCCTTTTAACCGCTCTCTCTCCTCGTGGCTTCCACTTCTCCTCCTCCTCTCTCTCTTTTATAAACTCTCTTGTGGGTCCCACTTTATCTTGTATCTATCCGCGCGGTCTTCCTCCGCATCCGCGCAGCCTGTTTTATCTCTTCCCGCTTGTGGCCTCATCGTGACCGTGCGGACTCTCTCCTTAGGCTAGCTGTTGCGCCTTGTCTTGTCAATTAGCGGTCTCTTCTTTTGCTGCAAGCCGCCTCCTGGTCTCGACTCTTCTTGTCGCTGGTGTGTCCATCGAGACCGTGCAGCTTTTGCCTCTACCACACCTGCTCTTCTCAATTCGGCTTCCCTCTAGCCGCCCAGCCTCCTTATGCTAACCGCCCGGCCTCCTCTCTGCTAGCCGTCCGGCCTCCTCTCTGCTAGCCGCCCGGCCTCCTCTCTGCTAGCCGCCCGGCCTCCTCTCTGCTAGCCGCCCGGCCTCCACTCTGCTAGTTGCCCGGCCTTCTCTCTGCTAGCCGTCCGGCCTCCTCTCTGCTAGCCGCCCGGCCTCCTCTCTGCTAGCCGCCCGGCCTCCTCTCTGTTAGCCGCCCGGCCTCCTCTCTGCTAGCCGCCCGGCCTCCTCTCTGTTAGTCGTCCGGCATCCTCTCTGCTAGCCGTCCGGCCTTCTCTCTGCTAGCCACCCGGCCTCCTCTCTGCTAGCCGCCCGGTCTTTCCTTCTGCTAACCGCATGGCGTCTGATGATTCCGCTGCCACCTCTGTTGTGTCCTTCTCTGCGGAAAGTATCACATGTCTCTCTCATAATCCTTGTTGGATCGTTGATTCCGGCGCTACTCACCATATCACCTCCCAGAAACTCACAGAGTATCTACAGACGCCTCATCTTGCTCGCATGTTTAATGACATAGACCCATTTGCAGCTAACAGAGGTGTGGCCAGCAGGAAGAGAAACCAGATCCCAGGTCTGGTTAGCCCAGAGAGCCCGCATTTCATCGTTCATAGCGGCCCGCCACCCTGGGTGTTGAAGCGTCTCCTGCACATTGTTAGGTATAGAAATAGAGGAAAGAGAGGGGGCAAACGCGTAGAGAGGTGGCGTTAGCCGATGTAGAGAGACGTAGTTGGCCAAGGGATGAGCTGTAGAGACAGGAGCGTGATCTGCCGTAGCCGAGGTATCCCTGGTGGCGGGGAGCTGGGTCACGGGAGCATCCTTGGATGGGCGACGAGAGTAGACACGGATAAGTGGTGGAGGAACCCGAGGAGGAACGGGGGGAGTGGAGGAAGAAGACGACACAGATGGCGTGACCGGTACAGCAGGCCGGGGAATAAGAACAATGTTGTTATTCCTGGGCAACCTGCGGTACTTTCTTGGGCACGAGGTCGCACGACGCCCTGATGGTCTCGTGTTATCTCAAAGGAAGTACTGTATGGACTTCCTTCATGATGCAGGTTATTCTAGGTGCAAACCTGCGGAGACTCCTATGGACGCAAATCACAAGCTCTCGGCCCATAGCTCTGACTCTGACAAGCTGCTTACAAATCCAGAATATTATAGACGCTTGGTTGGGAAGCTGATCTACCTTACGGTGACTCGACCAGACATCTCATTTTTTGTGGGAGTTGTGAGCCATTTCATGCACGCTCCTCGGACATCTCATCTTCAAGTTGTCGAGCGCATCCTTCGATATCTCAAGATCGCCCTTGGACAAGGACCTGTGTACAAGCCATCCACATCTCTATCTCTTGTCGCGTATTCTGACGCTGACTATGCAGGATCTATTGATGATAGGCACTCCACAACTGGGTTCTGTACTTACTTTGGTGGACACCTCATAACTTGGCGTAGCAAGAAACAGACTGTGGTTGCGCGTTCCTCTGCTAAAGCCGAGTACCGGGCTATGGTTGTTGTTTCTGAGCTAACCTGGCTTGAAGGTCTTCTAAGAGACGAACACCTAAGTCTCCCAGAAGCCCACAGAGTATCTACAGACGCCTCATCCTGCTCGCATCACTGTGACCAACGGTGACACCCTACCAGTCTCTGGCTCCGCTGCTCTTCAGCTTACGCTGACCCTTTCTCTTTCCTCGGTGCTTCATGTTTCGGGGTCTCCTTTCAATTTATTATCTGTTAGTCGTCTCACACACGACCTTGATTGTTGTATTACCTTTTTACCTTCTTTTTTTCTTATGCAGGATCGTCGTACCCGGAGTACCATTGGTAAGGGGCAGCTGTTGAATGGGTTGTACATCTTGGATATCCCACCACCTCTTCTCTCTGTCATCTCCAATGTTGATTGGCATCGCCGCCTTGGACATGCTCCCCTTCCGATTCTCAAGCGGGCTCTTCCAGATATACCTTTACGGGAGTTCTCTTGTGAATCTTGTATCTCCGGCAACCTTATTTTATGACAGTCAGGAAGCAATTCATATTGCCAAGAATCCGGTTTTTCACGAACGAACAAAGCATATCGAAGTTGACTGTCACTTTATCCGGGAAAAGGTACAGTCAAAGAAGATAAATTTGGAGCATGTTCCTGCTACCGACCAAGTTGCGGACATCCTGACGAAAGCTCTCTCTAGGCCGCTATACTATCAGTTCTTATCCAAGCTTGGTTCCTACGACTTGTACGCTCCAGCTTGCGGGGGAGTGTTAGAAAGGCCCAATTAAGGGCCCATGTTTTCCTTTTTTTCTCTCTCATTGTTTTCTTCTTTCTCTCTACTTGTATTAGTCCCACATCATGTATTAGGATTTCTCTCTTCTTTCTTCTCTTATATAAGTGTGTGTATACTTGTAACTATTCAATTCAAGAAATATATACAAGGTTTTGGGCCTCTCTTTACAATAATCATGCAACTCGGCAAAGCAAAACAAAATGTTAAGGAGATAAGAACGAGACGGGATTTGGCAGGGAAAGGAGAAATCTGGGATTTGAGAAAAGCGAGAGGAAATACCTTGGAATATTTCCTCGGGTCTAGGAGGGCCCCCATAGGGGCTGAACCCGTAAGGTTCAGCCCCGATCGCTTCTTGTTTTAATTAGGGAGGGCTAAACCGGATGGGTCAGCCCTACTTGATGTCGCATCCTTCTGCCGCCTCTGGTATGTCTATCCCGTGAACCGGCCGTTAAGAGAAATTTTGAACATTCTATTCCCCTTCAAGAACCAGTTTGTCCCCAAGGTGAAAATCTACATATAGTTCCTGGAACTCAACCAGGTCTGCCCAAGTGTTTTGTGATGTAGATAAATTCTTCCATTTGACAAGAATTTCCAGACGGTATTCCATGGCACGTTTCTTCCACTTGGTGAGTAGCACCTCCTCAGGGAGGGGTTGCAATCCCCCCTCACTGGTTGCTTCTGGGAGGGTAGAGCACACATGAGTTGTTTGCTTGATTTTCTTCTTTAACAAGGAGACAGGGAATGTGGAATGAATATACGAGCCCACGGGAAGGTTCAAGGTGTAAGCAACCGGTCCCATCTGCTGAATGATTTTAAAGGGACGCTAGCAGAAGCACTGAGGTTTGTCTGTAGGGATGGAGTTTTAAGAAGACTTCATCACCGATTGCAAATTGACATTCGGACTGATGTTTATCTGCTTGTATTTTCATATTGTTTTGGGCGGTAAGGAGGTTTTCTTGTAATATGGTGATGGTACGGTCGCGGTCGCGAAATTCACGATCAAGAGACGCTAGCGCCGTTCCTTTTGGCTCATATGTAGCCAGACTTGGGGCGGAACGCCCATAGACAATTTCAAAAGGAGTAAACTTACTGGTCGTGTGGTAGGAGGTATTATAGCAGTACTCTGCCCAGTGCAGCCATCGCGACCATGTGCGGGGCTCATCCATCATGAAGCACCGTATGTATGTCTCAACTCCACGATTGAGTACCTCGGTCTGACTGTCTATTTGTGGATGGTTTGTGGTGCTCATACATAGGCGCATACCCAGCTACTTGAAGAGTTCGTTCCAAAAATTGCTCACAAATACTTGATCCCGATCAGAGATGATGGACCGTGAGATTCCGTGAAGTCTGACTATCTCCTGCACGAACAAGTCTGCTACTAATTCACCGGTGTAAGGATGGGTCAGGGCCAGAAAGTGTCAGTACTTGGATAACTTATCCACCACTAGCAAGATGATTGTCTTCTCCTGTGACTTCAGTAGCTCATTGATGAAGACCAAAAAAACTATCCCAAATCTGTCGTGGTATCTCCAGAGGAGTGAGAAGGCGCGCTGGTGAGGTAGTTTCGTATTTTTGATGTTGACAAATGTCACATTGCTGCATTAACCTCTGGACATCCCTTCGTTGGCCTTTCCAAAAAACATTGGCTCTAACCCGCTGTAAGGTATGTAGAACTCTTGCATGTCCCCCCACTAGTGAGGAGTGGAACTCTTGAAACATAATGTCCTTCCATGGCGATGACTAGGGTATGACTACCCGGTTGTTAAAGTATAAGTGTCTGTTTTGCAATCGAAACCCAGAAGGAGCATTTTGTCCCTGCCGAAGTGCCTCTACGACAGGATGCAGCTTGTAGAAAGTAATGGGCAAACCTCGTAGATCCTTCTTCATGTGTAAAATACAAAAGAGAGTACAAATATATATGAGAAGAGAGGGAGAAATAATCATATACAAGAGATGTGGGACGAAAGAAGAGGAAGGAATTGGGCCTATAAATGGGCCTTTACATCAATATTTCCTATATCATCTAACACTCTCCCGCAAGCTGGAGCGTACAAGTCGTAGGCACCAAGCTTGGACAAGAAATGGTAATATAACTTGCGAGGTAAAGCCTTGGTGAGGATATCAGCAACTTGCCCAGACGCAGGAACATGTTCAAGCTTCAGCTCTTTTGACTGGACCTTTTCCCGAACAAAGTGACAATCAACCTCAATATGTTTTGTTCGCTCATGGAACACGGGATTCTTGGCAATGTGTATTGCAGCTTGACTGTCACAAAACAAGGTTGAAGGTGAGGTCAATTTAACTCCCAAATCTACTAGGAGACTTTCAAGTCAGGTTAGTTCAGAAGTAACAGTTGTCATTGCACGGTACTCAGCCTCAGCAGAAGAGCGAGCAACTACAGTCTGCTTTTTACTCCGCCATGTGATGAGATTTCCGTCAAAGTATGTACAGAACCCAGTAGTAGACCTCCGATCATCCAACGAGCACGCATAATCGGCATCCGAGTATGCAATAAGAGAAAGGGAGGAAGATGGCCTATACACAAGTCCTTGCCCAGGAGAAGTCTTCAGATATCTGAGAATGAGCTCCACAGCCTGGAGGTGAGAGATATGTGGGGTATGCATAAATCGGCTGACCACACCAACCGCAAATGATATATCTGGTCTTGTAACTGCAAGGCAGATCAACTTTCCCACAAGACGACGATAGTATTCCGGATTCGGGAGTAGAGAATCCTCCTCAGATCCCTGAGCACGCAACATGTGGTTTACCTCCATCGGGGTATCCGCAGGTTTACAACCCGAGAGACCAGCATCATGCAGAAGGTCAATGCAATACTTACGCTGAAACAAGACTAAGCCATCGGGTCGCCATGCTACTTCTAGTCCAAAAAAGTATCGAAGATTTCTCAGATCTTTGATTTGAAAGATAGAGTTTAGTTGTTGCTTCACATGTTGTATCCCGATGGAGTCATCACCGGTGATCAGAATATCGTCCACATAAAACAGAAGTATTATGGTCTATGTTGATTGGTGACGAGTGAAGAGAGAGGAATCTGTCAAACTTTGTTTGAAGCCAACCTCAGAACGGTCATGCTGAATTTCCCAAACCATGCCCGGAGAGATTATTTGAGACCATAAATAGATTTGCGAAGCAAGCATACACGAGACTCCCTCGTGGTCTCAAACCCGGGTGGTTGATGCATGTAAACTTTTAAAGAAGATCGTCGTTCAAGAAGATATTCTTGACATCCAGCTGATGGAGGGGTCACTGACGATGAACAGCTAAACAGAGAAGGACCCGAACCGAATTCAATTTGGGGACCAAGGAGAAAGTTTCCTCATAATCAAGATCATACTGTTGAGTAAAACCCCGAGCCACAAGCCGAGCTTTCAAGCGGTCAACTGTCTCATCCGCAGCATGTTTGATAGAGAAGATCCACTTGCAGCTAACGCAACTGTGACCAGGAGGAAGAGGCACAAGATCCCAAGTGTGATTACCCCACAGAGCCGTCATTTCTTCATCCATGGCGGCCCGCCACCGCGGATGCCGGAGGACGTCCTGCACAGAGGTAGGTATAGAAAGAGAGGAGAGAGAGAGCAAAGGTAAGAAGAGGCGGAGAGAGCCGATGTACAGAGACATAGTTGTCCATGGGATGTGCTGTCGAGGAGGCCGGATCAACAGGCTGCGAGATTTCACCAGTAGAGGGAGGCTGCTGCAGGGAGTCTGGACGAGAAGGACGACGAGTGTAGACTTGAATGACAGGAGGTTTGTAGGGGACTGGTGGTGTTGGGGAAACCGGGATGAGAGGAGATGTGGACTGGTGTTGCAGAGGGGTTGGGAGAAGGTGGAAGTGGAGACGTGACGGGTATGATGGGCCGAGGTAGCGGAGGAGGAAGAAGGGGATCAGAAGGGCTGGTGTGATATGGTTGGTCTTATTGAAAGGAGACATCAGCAGACACAACCACCTTACCAGTGATATGATAAAAGCAGACATACCCCTTCTGAGTGCGGGAGTACCCAACAAACATAGTTTTGGTAGCACGAGGGGCTAGCTTGTCATTGTAAGGACCAAGGTGGTGGACATAACAGGTACACCCAAACACACGAGGTGTGAGAGAGAAAAGAGTTATGGATGGGTAAAGGAGAGTAATGGGCGCGACAAATTTGAAGACAGATGAAGGCATGCGATTGATGAGATGACAAGCAATAGAGATGACAAAGTTCCAGTAGAAGGGAGGAACTTGCATTTGGATCATAAGAGATCGAGGCATGTCAAGGAGGTGGCGATTTTTCCGCTCCGCTACGTCATTCTGTTGAGACGTATAAGCACATGAAGTCTGATGTATAATACCGAACTCAACGCATAGGTTGGAGAAGGTGCGGCCAGTATATTCTTGAGCATTGTCCGTACGAAGGATAAACTGAGTGCGCGTTTCGGTAAGAAACGCACGGAACGTAGTCGTTAATTCGGTACGATCACGAAGTAAATACAACCAGGTAACCCGCGAGTAATCATCTATAAAGGTAACAAAGTATCGATGCCCCAAGACACTCGGAACCTTATAAGGCCCCTGAATATCAGAATGCACTAGGGAGAAAGGAAAATCGCTCTGAGTGCATGAAGGATAAAAGGAGACACGGTGTTGTTTACCGAAGATACAAGATTCACAAAATAACTCTTGCAGAGAGATAGTAGGAAGAGCTTTCTTGAAATTGGGAGAGAGGCATGCCCAAGACGGCGATGTCAATCAGTGGTGGAGACAGAGGTGAGAGCAGTGGGAGGAACGTCGAGAAGATATAGCTCATTAGACAGTCGCCCCCTACCAAGTATTGTCTGCGTCAGTCGATCCTGGACCACAAAGGAAGAGCGTGAGAAAGTAAGACAACAATCAAGGTCTTCCGTAAGACGGCTAACAGATAGACGGTTAAAAGGAGAGCCCAGAACATGAAGAACCGAGTATAAGGAAAGAGAAGGAGTAAGGGACAGATTAGCAACACCAGAAACCGAGAGCGTGTCACCATTGGCCACGATGATGTGCTTAGGGTAAGCAATATCCAAATATTTGGGCGGCAGTTGTGGAGAGAGATAGTGTGTAGCATCTGAGTCCACAATCCAGTGAGAGTTGTTTAAGGCAAGATATACCTTCCTGGAAGATTGAGGCCACAGAGCCAGAGGGGCGACTAACCCCCGCTTGAAGCTGATGGAGTTGAGCACGCAACACAGCAATATCATCAGCAGTGTCCAAGGCGGATGTCATAATCCTGATATGCGGCTAGGCACGGAAACCGGTCGGCAAGGATGTATGCGGCTTGCCGGACAGAACCAGCGGCTACAACGGAGGAAGCACGGAGAACTGTGATCAACTACGAGAAGATGCAGGCCGCAGCCAGAAGCGGAGGTCGCAACGAGAACCAGGCCGCAGCGGCCAGCAGCAGCGGACTGAAGCAGGAGCCCGCTGGGAAGAGGGCGAGCAAGAACCCCGAAGGGAAGGCCGCGGCGACTAAAGTAAAAAAACCAAGCAGGCCACAACGAACTGGAGCAATCCGCAGCGATGAGAAAGGGAAGGCCGCGGCGACCTGGCAGGCCGCGGAGAAGCAAGGCGCGATTGTAAAGGGTAGGCTGCAAGGCGCGATTGTAAAGGGCAGGTCACAAGGCGCGATTGGAGAGTCCGCAAGAGGGACTAGAGCAGGCCGCGGCGGACTGAAGCAGTCTGCAAGAAGGGAAATCGCAGGGCAGGCCGCAAGACGCGAGTGGAGATAGTCCACAAGAGGGACTAGAGTAGGCCGCGGCGGACTGGAGCAGTCCGCAAGAAAGGAAAGCGCAGCCCGCGAGAAGAGAGCCCGTAAGAAGAGAGCCCGCGAGAAAATAGCCCACGAGAAGAGAGCGCGCAACGGTTAGGAGCAGTCCGCGGCGAGATATAACAAGAGACCGTGAGCGAGAAGAGAGCTCGGTCTGGAATGGTAGAAGATCGCAAGGTAGGATAGAAGCAGCGGACAGGAGGAGCAGTTCGCAAGAGGGGAAGAAATCCCGCAGCGGACTGGAGCAGTCCGCAAGAAGGGAAGAAAGCCTGCAGCGGACTGGAGGAGCTCGCAGCGGACTAGAGGAGCTCACAGCAGACTGAATTAGAACAGCAGGGAGAAGTGGACCACACAAGACAGAGAGAGGAGGCTATAAGAAGCCCGAGGAGGAGGGTGGAACCACGGAGATGAAGAGGAAGCAGAGGCCGAAAAATAGGTTGCAGAAGACCACAGGCCGCAGGTAGCTAAGCGGAGAAGAGCGGATAGACTGAGCAGGCCACAGGAGAGAGCAGGCAGCAGGAGATCAGAGGAAGGCGGATAGAGCGTGGAGTCCGCGGGACTCCGCCGGAGGCCGCCGGAGATAGCAAGCCGCAGGAGAGCGTAGGCCGCAGGACAGATTGTGGAGTCCGCAGGAGTGCGCAGCTAGGCCATGTCTGCATACTCTTCACCTTCTTGGGGTCCACCTCTTCTTGAACAAATGAGCATTTGGAGCACTTGACATAGAGTTGGTTCTATCAGAGTATCCAGAGCACTTGTTCCACATGTTGGAGATGTTCCCAGTTGGCACTATAGATTAGAATATCATCAAAAAAAATTAATACACACTTGCGGAGGAGGGGCCAAAAGACCTTGTTCATCATTGCCTAAAATTTCGAGGGTGCGTTGGAGAGTCTGAACGTCATCACGACAAACTCGTAATGACCATCATGTGTCCGGAAAGTTGTTTAAATATATCCTCATCCTTCATCCTTATTTGGTGGTACCCAAAACGCAGATCCAGCTTAGTGAACAGGTGTGCTCCGTGTAGTTCATCTAGGAGTTCCTCGATCATAGTAATAGGGAACTTTTTCTTTGATGGTAGAGCTGCTTGGAGCGTGGTAGTCAACACAAAATCTCCACAACCCGTCTTTTTTCTTCACCAGGATGATGGGTCATGGGTGATAAAAACAAACTAGTGTTGGGTCGAATAATCCCAATGGCTACCATCTCCTTCACGATCCATTCTATCTCGAACTTCTGTATATATGGGTAACAGTAGGGTCAAATGTTGGTCGGCTCAGTTCCTTCCTTCAGGATGATCTGGTGATCTTGGAATCGCCGAGGAGGTAATGATCAGAGCTCCTGGAAGGCATCAGGACACTGAAGAAGTAGTGACTTTATCTGCTCCGGGACTTCTTGTGTGGGCATAGTCTGAGACACGATCTCCATAATCATAGCCATGTTGTTCTCTCGTTACCACAACCTCTCTAAGCAGCGAAGAGAGGTCTCCTTTACCAGTGAGGTTTTGATCCCATGCAGGCAGTACTCTTTCCCACCCTGAGCAAACTCCATGGTCAAGCTGTCCCAATCAAGGGTTACTTTATCCATCTGTCGTAACAATTAGATCCCTAGAACCATATCTGACCCCCGGATGGACAACAAGTAGACATCCACCCTGCAGGTGTGCCCTTGCACATTGAGCCCCATTCCCTTTAACACCCCTTCACACTGTAGCTTATTTTTGTCTGCCACCATGACCTGGAAAGAGGCATCCTTGGTGATCTCTTGTCGTAGCTTCTGCACCAGAGCGGGGTTGATGAAATTAAGAGCACTCTCGTTGTCAACCAAAATAGTCACCTTCTGTTGGCAGATCGACCCTGCATTCCGCATAGTGAGCGGTGTAGATCCTCTATCCATGGACTTGATAGATACCCCGAACTCGGGTATATCTGGGAAGTGCTCCTGTCCCCCTCCTTCATATGGTATCTCGCCTTCCTCCAATAACATGTACACCTGGATCATCTGACATTTGTGACCTCCCATAACATGTACGCCTTCTCATCACAGTTGAAGCACAATCCTTTCTCCTTCCTTGTCTGTAACTCGGACCATGCCGATTTCTTCAGAGTCTCCCTTTCAATAGCTCCTTGATCTTTCTTGGTGTCTGGGGGGCTCGTAGTCTTCATATTCCCCCATCTGGACTTTTGTCAATTGAATCGCTTCTCTTGTTGGTGCTGAAAATGCACCCCCACGATCACACACTAGGAGATGGGGGAAGGGACCGCGAGTAGCCTGATACTGTCGGTTAAGAGAAAAAGACAACACGGGCCGCTAGGCGGCTACACCGGAGTTCGCTCGCCACGGCGAATCCCTCTCATGCGACGAGCTTTCCATTGAATGAAGAGTTGATTACAACGATTAAAAAAGAGTTGTCCGGCGAGCTTGGGCAAACAGGAGACAGTTAGGCAGCAGTTTCGAGACCGCTTGTCACAGGTCAACAAGCTTGAGGATTGGAATCAGCGTGCCTAAACGGTACTGTTCACCCCTTATATATAGGCTCGGCGGCCTGCCCAAACGAGCAGGTCTAAGATTACCGGCTGCCCGGGTACAGGAGAATCGGGCAGCTGTGACGAGATATTGGGGGAGGGGGGCGAATAAAAGAAACGACAATCTAACCATGTGGTAGACATGATCTAGTCGGCTTCTTCCAGGGGACTTGGCAGTTGCGTGGAGCGAGGCGATTACGTAGTTAGATCAATTCTAAAAGCTCAGACTTAGGAGAAAACCATGAGCCAGTTTGATGGGTAAACATGATCCCCGCACATTTTCAAATTTTTTGGGAATTTTGGAAATGTAAACTTTAACCGCCAGACCGCGACTGCTTTAAATGTCTGAACAGCTATAAATATTTTGGAGGTTCCTGCAGGTTTTCAGAAAGTTCCGGTGGACACGGGTCACTACTCCCCCATTGCGGTGAGCACCTTTCTGTCCACCATGTCCGGAAGAAAGCGGTTATTTAATTTGATCAACCACAAAGCCCGCCAGTCAGCCGACAAGAAATCTCCAGCAAAGGAGAAAACATCTGCCCGAAAAGAAGGCGAGACTTCCAAGGTGGCTGAAACCGCTCAGACTATAGCACTCAAACCACAGCCTCTAATCAAGGCGGTGATAAAAAGGATGGAGGCCTCCGAGCATGCGGATAATGCGAATAAGATTTCTGAGGAGCTAACCAGGAAGAAGCTGGAGGAAGTCGCTGCCACTTCTCTTCTCTTGCCCACTAATTCTCCGGATGTTGATATTACCTCCAATACTCCTTCAAGTGATGTTGGTGATAAGGCGGACTCATCAGTAGCTGAACTCGGTACTAAAGGGAAAGATGTCCTCGACAAGGCGACAAAGACGGCCAAGACCGCAGTGGAAAAGCACATAGAGAGCATGGAAGCTGATCTTCCCGCGGAGACAAAAAAGAGAATGAATTCGACTCCGTTGTCCGTCGAGGAGCGGGTAGAGAAAAGGCCTCGGGCCAAGAAGAGGGAGAACAAGAAACCCTTCGCTCTTATGTCCACGACCGACCGGCCCATCTCAAAGACGTCGGAGGCAGGCGAGATATCTGCCTCGTCTGATAAGGTACTCGCGCTCCCTGAAGAGGTTTGTGCTCTAGCCGCGCTAGGTGATCTTAACCGCTTTCTTGACGAAGATGAGAAACCAGTGGTTAACATACCTCTTGCGGCTAACAATGATTATTTGGAGGAGCTTGTGAACTTAGTGAATTAATCCCTGGAGACTGAGGGAGTGGCGGATTCGACCTCCAAGTTTTGTCCTCAAAGCCGGCTGACCAAGTTACAATATTATTTGAGGGAGACGAGAAGAGAAAATTGAGAGAAAAACTCTTTGGCGAGAAGGCTTCTGAAGAACCAAAAGGCGGTCAGAGCAATCTGCCCGCCGAAGAAAAGGCCGAGGCCGACCGCCAGCGGGTAGCCGATCTAATGCGGTCAGGTAAATTGAAATCGGCACCCAGGAATATCAAATTTCCTCCGCCCTAACGATCTCCTCCTCAAACGAAGAGGCCGGTGAATATTATCACAGAGACCGGCGACATAGTTCTTTCAAGCGAGGAGGTGGTACGGATGAGGAAAAAAAGTTCACCAAGATTGGGGTGATTTACTCAAGCGGGCTGACACTGAGCGATTAAGGCGGCATACAATTCCTAACTGTCAGGTCGCAGACATAGCCGGTTAGGATGATACTCCGCGGCTATGGGGTTTTACCGCTCGACGAAGTCGGAAAAATAACTTGCTTTTATCTTGCAACTCCAACTGAAATGACGACCCTTCCTGAAGTCGAAGAGACCTTGCCACCGCCTTCTCCACACCTAGGCTATTCCTATTGAGCCTAATAAGGAAAGCTTCTGGGGAGCGAGAAGCAGGCGCAGTTTGAGCGAGAAAAAGCTTTATAAGACCAGATTGTCACCTTAGCCGCATCTTCAGAGAGAGAAGAAAAAGCAAGGTCAACGAATCCGGTGACTAGAAGATTGTGTTGTCTACTATAAGCAGAAATGCCAAGATGTCGCTGAGAAAAACAAGGGTCAGCGGCCTGATATTCCTTATCCAGAGAGGCAGCGGCAGTCCGATGATGGATCGGTCAGGGGGGAACCTTCTGCTCCAGTGACCGAACAAGCAGTTCTTCCCGCACGGCCGAGCGAACCGATTGCACCTTTGGAGCATATGGTGCTACTTAGTCGTGTGGATCGAGATGCTTCCCGAGTTCACCGGAGCCATAAGTCTGTGCAACACCACTTGGTCGTTGCGCTTTATGTTCTCTTGCAGGTCGGCGATCAAGTCGCGCAGATTGGAAGGGACCAGCTAGATCAGAGTGGTCGCCAAATAGATTCCTCTAATCGCTTTGAGTTGATGTTGCGATACTTAATAAATTTGACTGCTGCCTTCTGCGATCTGTCCGGCTAAATTGATTTATCCGCACTAGGGTTTTTATGTACTTAGGCATTAGTGAGATTATGACAAAAGATAGGTCATAGTGACGACAAAGGATCCATATAGCCGACCACACTATAGTGGGATAAAGGCTTGAATGTTGTTGTTGTGTAGGGTTTGATAAATGGAAATAATTTCTTGTGTGCAAATAGACGGCTATGCGATTAGGCGAACAAATGTTGCGGTTAACTGTTTATGCGCAGGCCAAACAATCCTATAAATAGAGCTGATTTACGCACTTTTTGGAAGAAGAACTTGAATGCGACCCAAGCAGAAATCCCGGCGGTTAGATATTATGGCATCCGCGTGCACCGTAGCGGCCTCTGGTTTTCTCTCCGCCGAGCACAAAAGATCCAAGATAACTCAGAGCGAACTGGACCATTTTGTCGCTAGGCATATGGGCGTTGCGGGTATTGTCGCGAGACTTCCCGAAGAAGACGAACGAATAAAAATTGTTAACCGCAACTTAGTCGCCATTCCAATAGATCATTTCGAGTTTGGGTTCTCCTTCCCGCCATTGATTGAATTGACTGAATTTCTAGAATTTTATGGAACAGTACTCGACCAGCTGTATTTGAACATAGTGGCCTCTATTATGAGTTTTATCATATATCTACGGACCGAGCGGGTAAGATTTACTATGAATCTTTTTCGCCAATGCTTTGTTGTCCGATCAATCACTTCCGGTAAGGGGGTGAATAAGGTCTTCCGAGTTGTTCTCTATTTCAGATGTACTGGTATGAAGGTAGTAAACTTATCGAACAAGGTTCCACATTGGGCGGAAAGATATCATATGTTTGAAGGTAACTTAGGACTTCTTCCCTTCCACCCGCAATCACAAGCGGACATCATCTTCCAGGACGGTCCCCTGGGGGAGATTGAAGAGAAGATTATCAAGTTCCTGGCCGAAGAGCGACTAGATATAAAGCAGTACATTCTGCAACTACAGTCAGTGATAGATTTGACTGTTGAGGATAGTAAGTCTTCTCCCTGCCGTCAGAAATTAATTAGTCGGTTTAACCGTCCTTGACTATATTTTATCTACTACAACAACACTCAAGGTGCTCACAAACAAGCCGACAACCCTAGGGCCCGTGCTTACTTAAAGTTAGGAGTGGAAACAATGGGAGGTTGACCTCCGGGAAAGAAACGATCCCGCTGCGGATTATGCCTCGGATGAAAGCCATCTCCCCCAAGGGATTGGGGAGACAATGAAAGACTACCGCGGCAAGTCGCTTATGAAGTGGCATAGCCGCAATAAGCATGTCCAAGTCTCAACTGCCCTCCCCTCTTGGAAGGATGATAGATCTGCCTGATATGCCCGGGCGACTTTCTAGGCAATGTATGGAAAAAGAAACCTAGCCGAACTGCAGGAGGTTCCCCTTGCAAAGCTTCCTGGTATAGCCGCTTTGGCCCGAGCGAGAAGTGTTATCACAGACCACTTTGTTGCTGAGGCCTTTAGCGAAGTTCTTAAGGATAATGCCCGGCTAGAGGAGGAGAACAAGAAACTAAAGAAGGCTCTTAAGGTAAAAGCGTACCTTGAGTTCTTGCGGTTTGTTATATTCCTGATTCTTTACCTTTTTGCAGAGAGCTTATGATGTTGAGAATCCGGTCTTCCTAAGTGAGATCAACAGCCACTTGCGGGAGAGTGGTGAAGAAATCTTGGATTTTCTTAAGGAGCGGGAAGCCTTCAACACTGAATTTAAGAATGTGACCTTTGACGACCTCTATTCCGACTTCCAATATTTTACGGTTGACGAGGACGAGGCAGCTAGTTCTGTTGATGAGGATGATGAAGAGGAGGAAATAGTAGAAGAGGGAGGAACTTCCGACGAGAAGAAAGATGTATCTAGTGAAGTCGTTGGAGATGAAGAAGAAGACGACGATTCCGAAGGCAAGTACATAGCGGATGTCAAGGAAAGTGATGAGTCTTCTAGCTCTCCAAGCTCCTCGAGTTCGGCGAGTTCTTCTGGTTCGACAGCTTCAGCGCGCTCCCCTGGAGGGAAGAAAAAGAAAGCAAAGCTTGTATAATTTTTCTTCTTAAGACACTGCGGTCTCTTTTTGTAAGCCGCACGAGTATATATGACGTACCGCTTCTGATATATACATAAAGATGATTTTTCCCTCCATCTACTTCATTTTTGCAACATTTTTTGCGAGTAGTAATTCAAACATGCTCGGTTAAACCAATCATGTCGCATAAATATCAGGTGAATAGGGCAAAGGATATTATTGTTCTTCGATGAATATCATAAGAGTCCAATCCGTGATTATTGACCGTTTTAACAGCGAGGTATATGCTTCAAAATATATACAAGTCCAGGAAGAATCAGATTGCCTCAAGAATAACCAAAATCGAACAAGTGAATACTCGAAAATTGATCCGCATCATTCATTCGTGATTTCTAACCATGATTCCAAGGACGAGTAGAGAGGAATAACATTGTGGGCTGGTGGACTCGAATTTTAGCCATATCATTTAACCGCATTACCCGTAGCTTTAGAACTATGAAGATTAATCCAGAGGAAGCCAGATAGTCTTAGAAAAAACCACAAGTAATAGGACAAATATATATACATATTAGCCGCATTATCTATCCATAGTTAACCGCATCTTATGAGGATGTCCTGGAGCATATTGTCAGTCAGACTTGAAGAAAACTGAGCTGGTCTAGAAGGAAAATATCATGTTGAATGATACAAGATATATGCTAGCCGCATATTTTAATCGCATTAACCGCGACCGTTAGCTATTTTCTTGAAGATAACTCCTCAAAGAAGAATAACCTGGGGATCGATAGATATGTGCTATCCGTAAACGCTATTCGCGCTAGCCGCAATCTTTCACTTCCTGAATAATCTTTCAGCACATATAAGAATTATGATAGCCGTCTGCCCTTGTTCGTAAAGTTAGCTTTTCTAGCTGATATGCCAGAATATTATACTTGCTCCTGTTAATTTCTGACCGTAGTAACGGTCGTACAAGAGCTGAGCAGCTCTACTTCAGAGACTGTGAAACCTGTCATCCCACCTGTAAGCATTGTCGCTATGCGGCCAAGGTTTTCAAGATCGAGATCCTAGATAGGATCGTTTAGAGTTTGGATCAGATCGGATCGAATCGTAGGATCGGATCGATAACTGCAAGATCCTACACCATTTATTAATTAAGACTAAAAAAATAAACTTGAATTTTGTATCATTCAATTTACATGCTCAATTAACCTAAAATTAATAAATAGAACAGTACGTGAAAAATTATATTAAAAAATTTCTAATAACTAAATCAAAAAAACAATATCATACTAAGTTCACTTTCAGTTTCAGGTAGGATACCCAATGTCTAATAACAATAAAAACAAATCAGAACTGATGAATTAATAAAAGCCTAGAAACAGGAAGACGAACCCAGACTGATGGATTGCTCGTACGCTAGAAGCAGGAATCTTGAATTGCTCATATACTGGATTTTTAACCGCTAGATTGCTCGTACGCTAGAAAAGAAGAGAAGACATCAGCCTAAAAGTAGGAAGCAAGAAGCCACCGGATTACGAACCACTAGATTGCTCCGCAGAAATATATATAAGATAAGACATTGACACCACATGAAATGGAACCTGGTAAGGAAGGAAAAGGAAGGCATTGTCTGGATTGAAAGCAGCTAAAGACGTTGCTCTTGACCTCCGTTTGCAGTTAACAATCGACACTTGAGATACGGTAATGCAATATGATATAATTATGTGATGGGGGTATGGGGCGGGATTGAGATAAGGTTAAATAATGAGTTATGAGCGTTGGACCGTTAAATGGGATCGAGATATGGTTGGACATGTTTCTAATTACCTTTGGTCAGGTCGGTAGAATCGGGTTGGGATCGCGATCCTAAAGATCCTAAGATCTGGATCGCGATCCCAGTCGTAAATGTGCTGATTTAGATCCTAGATAAGATCCAGATCGATTTACAAAATCTGGATCGTGAGATCGTAAGATCCTACGATACGTATCGCGATCCTGATAACCATGCATGCGGCTAAACATGAACCTGTGAGCTAGCAGCGATGCGGCTAAAACGGCTTGTAAAATCTAACCACAAATAACCAGAAAAACAACACAAATTACAGTCTAAGGTGACCATGTGGGCAGGTGCACACAAGGCATCATTGTTATCCTTAGTGAGGTCACAGAAACTGTAACGTACCCTTAAACACTCGACAGAGCGGATCGGTCGCCTAGACTTGAACGACATGCAGGGGCGTGTCAGATGTCGTTGGGGACAAAAAGATGTACAGCGTAGGATGATCAAATAGTCAGGTGCACACGGGGTTGCATTGCTTTTCTTAAGTGATCATGAAAATTGTAGTATCTCCACTACCGAGATGGACACACTGCTCTCATGCATAGGGAAACAAGCTATGATGATCAGTTGGGCAAGTACGCACGGGGCAGCATTGCTTTCTTTAGAAAGACCAGAAAAGTTGTGGACCCCCTGTAGGCACCGCTTGAGAGTACCTAGGAGTATTTGATGGTCAAGACTAAGATGATCAGTTGGGCAGGTGCGCCGAGGGAAGCATTGCTTTCCTCAGAAAAATCATCAAAACTGTAATAATATCCCTGTTGAAGCACGACAGCGCTAACAGTCACTCAGACCTCCTTTGATGCAGGGGTGTGTTAAATACTGGTTGGGATCCGAAGTCCTGAAATCCGCCGCACGGGAATTGGCAAGCTTCCACTACATGTGTGCAAAATCTCCCCGCTACATGTGGTTCTCGTGGTATTACGCTAATGACTACAATTCGTGGGGGTTTAAGCATGATCCGACGAGGTTTCCTTGGTCCAGTGATCCTTACACTCAAAAGGAATGAAAAATATGATCACCAGACAGGTAAATGTGTCAGTAGAAGGTTTTTTATTAAAATATTACTGAAAAGAGTACAAATATAAATGAAAAAAGGAGATGTCGATTATGAGTAGAACCGCTTTAGGTCGTTGTCGCTCCATGTATGAGGAATGTATTTTCCATCATAAGTTTGTAGACGGTAGACTCCACTCGGCAGGACCTCTTTGACGATGTATGGGTCGGCCCAATTGGGATTGAGCTTCTTTACAGAACCGGCACTAGCGGCTGCATCAACTTTCTTTAAGACAAGATCGCCCCCAAGGAAATGCTTGATTTTTACGTTCTTGTTAAAGTATCTCGTCACTCTTCTCTTCACCTCCTCTTGCCTGATAATTGCTTTATCTCGGAGTTCTTCAACTGAATCCAGGCTAAACTTCATTTCCCCATCATTGACATCCATCCAGTCTTCCTCTCCTAGCTTTGCCGGCATGACCCTTGGACTGGGCACCTCAAATTCTATCGGGATAAGAGCCTCTGATCCATGAGAGAGTTTGAACGACGTCTCCCCTGTAGCTGAAGACGGCATAGTCTGAAGGGTCCAAAGAACAGAAGGAAGCTACTCTGCCCAATTGCCTTTATGATTCAAAACCTTATTCTTCAAAAGGTTGAGAATCTGTTTGTTAGCAGCTTCGACCTGACCATTACTCCTTGGATGATGCACCGATGAGAATCGCAGCTCAGTTCCGATCTGACTATAGAAGTTGATCATCTCTGCTTTATTGAACTGAGGACCGTTGTCTGTAATAATGGCCATCGGAACCCCATGTCGACAAACGATCTCTCCCCAGATGAAATTTCTAACGATTTGAGTAGTGGTTTCGGCCAGCGCCTTAGCCTCGATCCACTTACTGAAATAGTCAATCATGACAATGATGAAACGACGTTGGCTACTTGCAATTGGGAAAGGACTAAGGAGGTCCATCCCCCAAACAGCGAATGGCCAAGGCGTTGCTATTGACCTGAGCACCCAAGCTGGTTGAAGTTAAAGAGGAGCAAATCTCTGACATTGAACACATTTCTTCGCATATGCTTCCGCATCTTTCCTCATCGTGGGCCAAAATTAACCCTGCCTGAGGATTCTCTTCTCTAAAGTTCTTTCCCCCGAGTGACCGTCACACTCGCCAGAATAAACTTCTTGAAGTACAACAGGAACTTCTTCTGATACGCACCTTGCCAAAGGAGAAAGAAAAGTCTTCCTATAGAGAACCTCCAACACCAAATAGTAGTAAGTTGCCTTTATCCCGAACCTTCTTTTATCTTTGACTGAAGGATGAAACTCTCCTTTTGAAAGATAGAGAATAAAAGGATCTATCCAGGATGGGTGTTGATCAACTGGCATCAACTCGCCTTCCTCTACTGCCGGACGAAAGAGTTCTGAGGTAGTCCCTCCTGATAGAATACCAAACTTGGCCAATTCATCTGCCTCTGAGTTCTCAGTCCTCGGGATATGCTGAATAAAGAAACTCTTGAATTTTCCAATTTCCACCTTCACTAGCGCTAGATACTTCTTCTACATGGGAACCCTTGTCTCAAAATTACCCAGAACTTGAGACGCCATCACCAATGAGTCTGTCTTCACTTGAATATCATTGATGCCAAGTTCTTCTACAAATCTTAGGCCCGTCAAGAGTGTCTCGTATTCTGCATGGTTGTTGGTAGTTGGGAAGTAACACTTCACTGCCTGTTCAACTTTTACTCTATTTGGGTTGATGAGAACAACTCATGCACCTGAAGAATCTCTCTCTGAGGCTCCATCTACATACACTGTCCATGCCAGAGGGGTTTCTTCTTTCGGAACCGGGCAAGCCTCCACTGTGTCTAGCAAGAAATCTGCCAAGACTTGTGCTTTGATGATTGTCCTGGGTACATAAGAGATTTTGAATTCGCTGAGCTTTATGGCCAATTTAGCCAGCCTGCCTGAATGTTCCAGCTTTTCTAACACACTTCTCAGGGGGTGATCAGTCACCACCTGTATTGAATGAGCTTGGAAGTATGGCCAAAGTCTTCAAGCAGACATCACCAGAGCCAAAGCCAGCTTCTCCAAGATCGAATATCTGGTCTCGACACTTTTGAGGATATGGCTGACGTAATAGAGAGAAAATTGCCTCCTCTTTTCCTCCCTGACAAGGACGGAACTCACTGCATCTGGGCCAACCCCCAAATAAATGAACAACACTTCCCCTGTTCAAGGACTCTGAAGCAAAGGAGTTGACATTAACTGCTTCCTAAGTTGCTCAAAGGTCACGTCACACTCCTTAGTTCACTCAAACTTGTAGGCTCCTCGGAGCGTCCTGAAAAAAGGAGCACTCTTATTTGCCGCCCTGGAGATGAATCTGCATAATCCTGCTAACCTTCCTCTGAGTTGTTGTACGTCCTTTGGACCTCGAGGGGGTGCCATGTCATGAATGTCTTAACTTTGTCAAGATTTGGAGATAGGCCTGCGGGAGTAAGAAGATGGTCAAGGAACTTCCCCTTACTCGCCCCGAAGACGCATTTCAATAGATATAATCTCATTTTGAACCTCCATAAAGTAGCGAACGTCTCTACGAGGCCTTCTAAATGGGATGTGAAGGACTTGCTTTTGATTAGGAGGTCATCAACATATAATTCAAGATTCCTCCCTTTTTGCTACTTGAAAACGAAGTCCATGATCCTCTGGTAAGTAACACTTGCATTCTTGAGCTCGAAAGACATTACGAGGTAGCAATAACAACCGACGTTCGTAATGAAGGACGTGTGAGGAGCATCAGGCTTATGCATTCTAATTTGGTAATAACTAAAAAACGCATCCAGAAAACTCATGCAAGTATACCCAACCGCGGAATCTACTAAAACATTTATCTGCGTCAAAGGGTAGCAATATTTAGGGCACGTTTTATTCAAATTAGTGAAGTCTATACACATTCGTCATTTCCCCCCAGGCTTCTTAACTATTACAACGTTAGACGTCCAGGCGGGGTATTGGATTTCACGAATAAAATTGCTTTGAGGAGCTTTGCGACCTCCTCCCTAACCAGTTTTGCAAGCTTCGTCGCCACCTCTCTCTTCTTTTGCTGAACAGGCTTGGAGTTGGGATCAATGTTGAGGTGGTGGCACGCGACGTCACGATCAACTCCCGGCATAACTTTCGCTAACCAAGCGAAGATATCTAGGTTCTTCAAGAGGCAGGAGATCAGCTAAACCTTCTCCTCCTCTGGCAGTTTTGAGTTGATGACGAGCTTTTTTTCCTCCCCTTCAGCAATGGGGACTGCCTGAGTCACCTGGGCAGGTTCCAGGTGGGCTCCTTCTCTAGCTTCCTCTTCAGGTTCTTCAGCAGCATCGGGAGGATTTGATACTTCAAGAACAGTGGCTAGAACCTCTGGGGGAGGGGTCTGCTCGGTCAGGTTGACCGTCCTCACATAGCATTCCCGAGCCTGTTTTGGATCACTTCGGACTCGGTACTGCCTCCCCTGAAGAGCAAACTTGATGGCGAGGTGGAAATTAGAAACTACCGCCGGATACTCACCGGGTATAGGCCTTCCAAAAATAGCGTAGTAGCTGCTAGGTGCATCTACCACGATGAACTGAATAAGCTTTGTGATTCTTCCAAGTGTCACTGAGAGCGTGACACTTCCACTTCTTTCCTTTCTCCGAAAATTCCATAGAGTGACCCTTCGGTGGAAAGCAATTGCTTCCCGATGTTCAGGGCATCGAAGGTTGGTTTGAACGGCAGATTGACGGAGCTCCCCGTGTCAATCGGAATCTTGTGCACAATATAATTTTCAATCAACGCTTTTATTACAACTGCATCATTAAAAGGATTGGCGGTTGGCGGGAGATCGCCTTGGCAGAAAGTGAAAATCCCCCTTTCTAGAGCAGCAGAGGAGGTGGCAGCTACCTCCTGCCGGAAGATCCTGACCATACTTGACTTTTGGGATGACTCGGGCCGGACCCCTCCATGAATACAGAAGAGAAGGCCGAGGGAACCCTCATCATCAGCTTCGATACATTATTCGTCGTGGTTGATGCTGCCGAAGTGGCCGACATCTTCCACTTCTTCACATTCCCAACAGACCTATGTCAGCTCCTTGCCCTTAGAGGTAGACGGTTTGGCAGGGGCTTCCTTTCGAACGAGGTCCTGGAGCTTCCCCTCTCTCAGGAGTCTCTCCACCAGCTGGCGAAGAGTTCGGCAGTTCTCAGTCAGATGCCCCCTCTCTTTATGATATTCACAGTAGATATGGGGATTTCGGAGCCTCACATCTGACATTGGGGAGGCTGACCTCTTGAAGTCAGGCCTCTTTTGCAAAATCTGGACGACTTCGTCCATCGAGACATTCAAAGGAGTGAATGATTCCTGAGAGTCATTGTATTGTTGGGGAAGAACAGATGGAGGTGGAGGCGAATCGTACTGCGGCTAATATACCGACAGAACTTGCGGAGGTGGAGCGAATGGAGCAGGTGCGGTAGCCAACAACAGTTTTTGCTCGCGAAACTGTTGATGGTCAAAGAAGGGCCGTTTATGACGGAAATTTCTTCCCCTCTAAGCAGGGGGTTAGAAATCAGGGCGAGGAGGCCTCGGCAGCTGCTGCAGAGCAGAGGAGTTGGATGAATCCTTGCTTTCAAGAAGCTTGGACACATAGTTGGGGTTGCTCTTCTCCCCTCTGATATATATATTAGCGAGGTTGATCATCTCCTGGCAAGTCCTTGGCCCTCTAATGTTTGCTTCAAACTTGAGAGGACCTTCCCTTAAACCACTCATCAGAGCCACCTTGTATAGCTCTGGGTCGACGTTCTGGATATTCATAATCTCCTTTTGGAATTGATCCACAAACTGAGCCCACGACTCACTCTCTCGTTGTTTAATTTCAAATAAGACAGCTGGACCACTCTCTTTTCTTTCAGGTAGAAAATCTCAAGAGGATCTCTTTGCGGAGCTCAGCAAAGCATCCAATCGACCGGGGATGAAGCCCATAGAACCATTCTCGTGCTTGTCCATCAAAGGACGTCACGAGAAGTTTGCATTTGATCGCATCTGAAAGAGTCTTCAGAGCGACTGCCGATTCGAAATCCTGGAGGTGCGCAACTAGATTCGTCTCACCGGTGTACACCGGTAGACGAGACTCTCTGAAATAACTCGGAGTTGGCGGCACCTAACTCCATCAGTAAAAGGAGAAGGCTCCTCTGCCTCCACATAGACAGAAGGGAGAGGAAGGACTGTAGCTGGGGAAGCCACTGGAGGATAGGCTGCTGGACGAAAATCATAAGTTGTTGTTGAAGGAGCAGAATCCTGGAAATTTAGAGGCTTAGCCGAGCTTCCTCGAGCCGCTTCCCTGTAGAAGACCTGTCGGGCGACGAATTCCTCATCCTGAGACCGCCGAGGAGCAGCGGATTGAGTGGTCGGATAGTTAGGAGGAGGAGGAATCCTCATGGGAGACGGTGGAATTGGAGTAGTTGCTGGCATGGTGGCGGGTTGTTGCGGAGCTAACCGTTTGATAAGAGCAGCTAGGGCCTGACCAATCGCATATAGCCTCTGATCGGTCAGCATGCGGGCTTGTTCAGCTTACCGTCTCAATTGTTCCAAAGCCTCCAGCAAAGCGTCATCACTATGATCTGACCGGACTGATCTCTGAGCGGACTGATTGTCTGACATTTTCTAATCGGAATTTTCACTGACAACCCGAATCTGAATATCGCGTGTTCATTTTGTTGGTGCTGAAAATGCACCCCCACGATCGCACACTGGGAGATGGGGAAGGGACCGCGAGTAACCGGTTACTATCGGTTAAGAGAAAAGGACAACACGGGCCGCTGGCAGCGGCAACACCAGAGTTCGCTCGTCGCGGCGAATGCCTCTCTTGCGGCAAGCTTTCCCTTGAATGAAGAGTTGATTACAACGGTTAAAAACGAGGAGTCCAACAAGCTTGGGCGAACAGGAGACCGCTAGGCAGTAGTTTCAAGACCGTTTGTCATAAATCGACAAGCTTGAGGATTCGAATCAGCGTGCCTAAACAGTACTGTTCACCGCTATTTATAGTCTCGGCGGCCTGCCCAAACGGGTAGAGCTAAGATTATTGTCTGCCCAGGTACATGAGAATCGAGCAGCAGTGACGAGATACGGGGGGGGGAGGTGAGAAACGGCAATCTAACAGCGCGGTCCGACGGTTAGACAGGATCTGATCGGCTTCTTCCAGGGAACTTGGCAGCTGCGTGGAGCGAGGCGATTAGATCAATTCAAACCGCCCGGACTTAGGACAAAACCAGGAGCCGTTTGACAGGTAAACACCTCTTAAATCCAAGCCAAGCTGATAGGGTGGGTCAGACTGCGCGACACGTAGGCATGCACCTCATCCTTGATGTGCTCCTTTAAACCCGAAATAAAGTAACTAACTAATGACTTCTCTTCTCACTGCACCCTGTTGGCTAACCTTTAGAACTCTGCTCAGTATTCCATCACCGTCCCTTTCTGCCTCAGTTTTTGAAGAAGAGCCTCGGAATCTTCATACTCCAGTGGTCCAAAGCGGGCTATAAATATGTCAACAAATTCGTGCTATGACACGTGCTCGCGTCCTCGAAGGAACCATTGGGACCACTGGAATGCGTCCTCCTCAAGGTGAAAAGACGCTAACTTCATCCACTGTTCTTCTGGTATCTCCTGCTAATTGTAGAATAACTCTGCCTTTCGGACCCATTCCAATGCGTCCCCTCCTTTGAATTTGGGGTAGTTCATGCGTGTCACCTTCGACGACATGTAAGCTCTCAGTTGTTGCTACCTGGATCCTCTATACTCTTGCACGAGTCTTGGCGGTCGTCGTTGTTCATCCCCACACGTTTGGGTATCCTCAATCCTCCCCATAGGGGTTTCCGGCCATCGGCGGAGGGCTATACTCCCATCTTATCCCCAATCCTCCCATTAGGAGTTTTCGGCCATCGGCGAAGGCCTACACTCCCATCGCCCCCTCCTCTGTTGTTGTCGGCATGTCCCGGCATCCCGGGGATGGGAAGGAGTCCATCTGGATCGGGTACCCCATCCTTATGGTTCATCGGCCCTCCTGGCGTCTCTCCCGTGTTCAATCGGGGCCATGGGTGCGTACATCTCTGTCGTAGGGGGGATCCAAGCCCATGTTGTTGATTTTGACAATCTGAGACGTGTCACTCCAGGCAGGTTGTCGTCATGAATCTCTGGCACTTCCGCCAGCATTTTCGAGCCCCGATCGACGCTGCTCGTCCCATCGTTGTCATTGCTACCTGTGAAAGGGCCGTTCAGATATTCGTGTACCGCCGTTGTGGGCGGGATCGAGATCCCGCTGGCTTCTTCGGTGGCAATCACTTTGTCCTTAATGTTTTGAGCCAACAAACTATTGATCTCATCCATGAGTGCATCCAACCGTTCTTCCAATCGCTTTTTCGATGCCCTCAACTTTTCTTCGATGGCAGCTACCATGTCGAACAACCCGTGATAAGTGCATTTGTATTACCAATCAAAAGAAAAAGTAGCAAACAAAATTACACACAAAACATACTCCCCAAGTCCTCTTGGAAGATTTCCAAGAACTCAGGAGTAGCATCAGAAAGACCATGCCAAATAAAGTCATTTTTCGCTCCAAACTTAGCACAAAAATCCGCCAGTCGATTAGATTCCCGGGGGAGATGGCGGAACAAGACCTGGTTGAACTCCGCAAGGATGGAAATCTCGTGTGCGATAAATGTAGAATCAAATCAGGCCGAACAGTGCAAAGATCGGCTGCAAAGATCGGTTGCAAAAATCCAGAACATTCCTGCAATCCCCCTCAATAATAACCCCCTTTGCGGCAAACATCGAAGGGGTGAGAACTCGCTTAAGAGAAAGAAAAGACTCCAACTCGACCCGCCTCGGATCACGATGATGGAGCCCTGATCCGGCGGCAAGTAGAACGGCGCCTTTGTGGTTGTGCGCCACAAAGCTAACACCCGCCACATTGCTCGAGAGAACAACACCATCAACATTAATCTTGATCCAATCCGGCGGTGGGGGGCACCAAACAATAGTGGGAGACACCCGGTGTAGTTCTCTTCTATGGTTGCTAGTCGATTGGATTCGTCCTGGGAGCGGGGTCACCATGGTGGAGAATCGAAGTCCCCAGATACCAAATGATAGGAACGAGAAGATATTTGAGAGAGAAAGGATAAATCTACGATTTGAGAGACGAGAGAGAAAATACCTTGGAATACTTGGCTGCCCACCACCAGAAAACCCTAGGGGGTTATTATACCCCTCGGGTCCAGGAGGGGTCAGCCGCCCCGATAGGGGCTGAACCCGTCCGGTTCAGCCCACAACCGCCTTCTTGTTTTAATTAGGGAGGGATAAATCGGATGGTTCAGCCCCGCTTGATGCTGCATCCTTCCGTCATCTCTGGTGTGTCTATTGTAATACTCCTTCCCAGTTTTACAATAATCAGTCATCCGGCCGGGTCAGCGATATAAAGAGAACTATGAAACATTATTAAAACTAGTATGCAGTAGGTGAAAAGAAGCAACTACTAAGAATTTAAAACTTACAACGGAAGCTAAGAAAGTAAACTAAGGGTAACCACATACCTCATAACCGAATTCACAGAGCCACTAAACATGAATAGAAATGAAATGACTGAAAATCAGTAATAACATTATAAGTCTGATACAAGACATATAAAATATTTACAAGGTACATTGTCCACAACTACAAGTATGTGCTAAAATAGAGAAAGCTGAAAGTGAAAGCAACTACAAACTGACTTCACATAACGCTCAACCTAGGCGTAGCTTCCCACCTGGGTCACCTGTAAAAAAACACTGCCCACGGGGGGTCAGAGTAAGGAAAAATAACTCCTCCTAGTGACACTAAAAATATTTTCTCATATGATGAATGCATGTCTTTAGAAAATAGTTTCGTGCATTAAAAATATTTATGTTATAATGTTATGAATGCCTTCGCAATACTTCATGGTTAATACACCTACTTGCTCTATGTTCATGACTTTCAGCTCAATAACCCAAATCTCGGCGTTCACTAACTAGTGTAATGTCTCGCGTCAGGTCTATACTTGAGTTTTAGGTGGCTTCTAGTCTGCACATCTACTTGGAAGGCTCTAGGCAGAGTAGCTCCTAACACGCATCTGAAACTGACGACCCGAGATCATCTGACGAACTCAATTGTTCTAGTGTCGCGCGGGCACCGTCTTGAATCTACTAACTGTCTCAAAGAGGAGTCAACTCCCAAGACTATACTGCTCATAGGGTATCATATGCCTTACGAGAAAGGTAATGCGTCTCTACCTCGCACGAAAAGACTTATATGTGCTTACCGACCTTTTTGGTGTGATGCTACTCTGCTTGGGACATCTCTTTGGGAGTACTACTGAGCGAGCCTTGACTTTCTCGTGGTCGACTAGAAGGGACTTTCACGCCCTTGGTTGGACAGATTCCAAGCTTATGTACACGGGTAAAGGTTTCGTACCTAACGTTACTGTTCATGGTCTGACTACTTTGGTCTTGAAGAAGGGTGTCATCCTACACATTCTCCACGACTGTTTTCCTACCACCACACCTTTCTATGCATGGTTATGATGTTTGTACAAAACTTACACATGCGTATACAAAATACATTTTTTGTTATGTCTAACTAACAGGAATTAGGTTTTCTTACAGTGGTGGTGCGGCGCTTGTACACTCGGCGCGGTGACATTTGATTTTCCGAAGGAAACCCGACTTCTGGAGACTTTCAGAACCTTGCCCTGAGACCACCAAAATCCTGCAAACCAAGACAACCCTAAATTTCACATTTTCATCTTAGGATTTTTGTTGGAAAAATTCCAAAAAATACTAGGGTAACCCAAAATCAAAGGCTAGCATAGTGTATTATCTTTACGTGGGAGTGATTGAGGCTCTCAATGAGCCCAACTCAAATTTTGCGGGGGACTCTGTACTCCAAAACCTAATTAGGGCAATAGGATGAAAACCTAGTTTAGATTAACTTCCAAATCGAAGGATTTCCATGAAAGAATGGAGATAAAGGAGAAATAAAACTCACTGCAACCAAACGTTTTCAACTTCCACCGGTTAGGGTTGAATCTGGTTCTTCCACGGCCAACGAAGGAAGGAAAGCACTCACCGGCGCCCGTAGAGGAAGGAGGAGAAGTCGGCGTTGATTCCTGGAGGGGGATCGGCCGACGGAAAGCAGCGGGAGGCGTCGTCGGCTTGCGGAAAGGGACGAACGTCGGGCTGCGGTTTGCGGCTTTTCACCTGTGAGAATGAGGCTTGCGGGTTCTAAGAAGTTGCGGGTATTAAAACTATCGGGTGAGGGGTTTGGAAAATAACCGCATGAGGTATGGGGTGAGACTTGCTATTGGCACCCCTAAACAATTAATTTTTGTTATACACAACCCCCTCCAAAAACGTGGTACGCGTCGCAAAATTTAAAATCATACAGACAACGTACCTCAATGACGCGCTGCCTCGATCAAAATCCGTCGCGACCCGACCCTACAATTTAAATAAATTTCGCGTCAAAACTTATGAATGTTACAAATCTCCCCTCCTAACAAAATTTTTGTCCTCGAAAATTGTAATCATACCTGAATCGAAGAGGAAAGAATAGTCTGCATTTTTCTTAAGCTCATCCTCTCGCTCCCAAGTATACTTTGGACGGCCACAGTTCATCCAAAGGACTTTGACCATGTGAATCTCTCTATTCATGAGCTTCTGTATCCTTGAATTCACGATTCTGACTGGTTTAACATCAATACTAAGATCTGTCTCGATTGGTGCTTCCTCGATACTGATGATCTGACTGGAATCTCTGACTGCTCTTCTTAAATAGGAGACGTGAAATACATCATGTACACCACTCATTTCCTCAGATAAGGCCAACATATATGCAACCTCACCAACTCTTTCCAGTACCTCAAAAGAACCAACAAATCTGGGTCTCAGTTTCTTCATCCGCTTTATTTTATATACTCCTCTGACTGGCCTGACCTTCAGATAAACATAGTCTCCAACCCTGAATTCTACTGACCTGTGCTTCTGATCATGATACTTGGTCTGGCGATCCTGAGCTGTCTTCATACGCTCTTGAATGAGCTTGATTCTGTCAGTGGTCTTATCAATCCATGACTCCCTGATGGTAGATCTTTCTTCACTTTCAGCCAAACACAACAGTGTCTGGAAACTTTTATTGTAGGAGAACTCCACAAGAGTAACATACTTCTCCCACTTTCCTCCAAATTCCAAAATGCACATCCGTAGCAGATCCTCCAGTCCTATTTGTGCGCTCAGTCTGTCCATCTGTCTGGAGATGGAATGCGGTGCTAAAATGTAATCTGGTACTCAACCGCTCTTGAACGTATCTCCACTCCCTAGAGGTAAATCTGTCATCTCAATCTGAAACTATAGTCTTGGGAACACCGTGAAGTCGAACTATCCCGTCTATATATAACTGTGTCAATCTGGGACCCTGATTTGTCTTCTTAATAGGAATGAAATGGTCGACCTTAGAAAGCCGATCAACTATAACCCATAAGGAATCATTTCCACTCTGCGATCTCGGCAGACCATGGATGAAGACCATAGATGAAGTCCATGGATATATCCTCAAAAGTCCACTCGGGAATGGGAAGTGGCTGCAACATGCCTTCAGGCCTTTGACACTCGACCTTAACTAACTTGCACGTCTCGCACTTCCCTACATAATCTGCAACATCACTTTTCAAGTCTGGCCACCAGACTACCTTTTTGAGATCAGCATACATCTTCGTGTTACCCGGATGTATAGAATATCTGGAATTGTGTGTCACAAATAGAATGTCCTCGCGAAGATGGCTAACATCGGGGATACACACCCTGTCATCATGCAATAATAAATCATTCTGAATAGTGAATCTCTCCTTCTGACCCGTCTGCACTGAGATCCAAATCTCTGTCATCTTTGGATCCAACGGTAGAGCTGTCCTGATTCTATCCTTAATGTCGCAAGTAATCTCCATCCAACTCAATCTTGCAAAACCAAAACTACAACGGGGCACAACGATGATGTCTAGTCTCTCCAATTCTAGCACCAACTCCTTCTGCTGAGTGAGAAGGGAAGAACACGAACCTCTCCAGCTAAGGGCGTCGGCTACAACGTTCGTCTTTCCTGGATGGTACTGAATGTCTACGTCGTAGTCTCATAGAAACTCTAACCATCTACGCTGTCTCAAATTGAGCTCCCGCTGATAAAAGATATACTTGAGGCTCTTATGATCAGTGAAGATCTCACAACGCACTGCATAGAGATAGTGCCTCCAAATCTTCAGAGCATGTATGACTATTGCAAGCTCCAAGTCATGCACGGGATAGTTCCTCTCATGAACCTTTAACTGTCTCGAGGCATAGGATACGACCTTTACATGCTGCATGAGAACACAGCCCAAACCCTGACCTGACGCATCGCTATAAATCTGAAACCGTGAGGCCCTGAAGGTAAACTCAAGATCGGTGCGGACATCAACCTGTCCTTCAAGTCCTCAAAAGCCAACTCGCACTCAACTGTCCAAATCAAGCCCTTACCCTTCTTGGTGAGGGAAGCCAGTGGTAAGGCTATCTTTGAGAAATCCTTGATGAATCTCCTGTATTAACCAGCTAGACCCAAAAAACTGCGAACCTCTGAAACTGTCATCGGCCTTGGCAAATTCTTAATGGCATCTATCTTATTCGGATCGACACTAACTCCTTTCTGACAGATGACATCGCCTAAGAATGCAATCTCTGAGAGTCAGAACTCACATTTTGATAACTTGGCATATAACTGGTTCTTCCTGAGGGTGCTCAAAATAATCCTGAGGTGTGCGGCATGATCTTCTGCACTCCTTGAGAACACTAAGATATCATCTATAAAGACGATAACAAAACGGTCCAAGTACTTCCGAAATATCTTGTTCATCAGGTCCATAAATACTGAAGGGACATTGGTCAGCCCGAACGGCATGACCACGAACTCGAAGTGTCCATACCTGGTACTGAAAGCCGTCTTTTGTATATCCACGTCCCGAATCTTTAACTGATGGTAGCCCGACCTCAAATCTAACTTGAAAAAGGTGCACGATCCCACAAACTAGTCGAAGAAATCATCGATCCTGGAAATCGGGTATTTGTTCTTCACTGTCAGTCTATTTAATTCATGGTAGTCTATGCACAGTCTCAGACTACCATCCTTCTTCTTCATAAATAGTACTAGAGCACTCCAAGGTGAAGTACTGGGGCGTATAAAGCCCAAGTCAAGCAACTCCTGCAACTGGCTCTTCAACTCCGCCAGTTCCCTTGGAGTCATCCGGTAGGGGGATTTGGCTACCGGTGTAGCCCCGGGCTGCAAATCTATCGGGAACTCAATCTCTCTAACTGGAGGGGCGCCAGGGAGCTCTTCCGGGAAAACATCGGGGAAATCATGCACCACTGGTACCTCTAATAAGTCAGTCTTAGCCTCCGCGTTCATCAGTACTACAAAGGTTTCACAACCCTTACTGATGCACCTTCTAGCTTGGACTACGGAGATGATCATCTTCGCTACTCCCTTCAAGCCCTAAAAAGAAAATGCAGTCTGGTTAGGGCCCTCAAACTATATCTGCTTCGCCCTACAGTCAATCCTGGCGTTGACTGCCGAAAGTCAGTCCATTCCAAAGATCAGGTCGAATCCTGCAATAGGTAGCTGCAAAACTTCCACGATAATCTCGATATCACCAAACTGCAACGATATCATGCACTTATCTCTGGTCTGCAGAAGGGATTCATTCGGCATCATGGCTTCCAGCGGTACTGTCTCTAGAAAGACTTCTAAATTCAGCTTACGCACTAGAGATTCTGCGATAAACGAGTGCGAGGAGCCCGTATCAAACAGAATCTTGGAGGGTAAATTATGAATCATAAGGATGCTTACATGAATCATTAACAAAGATGAAAAGAATGTCACTACGGAGGATTAAAAAAACTTGTTAAGCAAAGTAAACATTTATCTGTCATTACATCCTCCTGATCCTTTGCCTCCTGCTGACCAAGCTCATACGCTCTGGGCTGCATTAAATCTCGACTCTGCTGCGGTCTCTCATCAGTGATCATCAACGCATTACCTTTGTCTACTCTGCTAGAGCCATCAACCTCATACTTCGACTGCAGGAACAAATTACATTTGTCATCTACAGTAATTTCATAAATGTAATGAATACAACTAGGTTTTGATTACCTGATTCGCACCAACTTCCTGACAGTAGCGAGCTATGTGTCCAGGTTGACGGCAATTGTAACACACGCACGCGCTGGTCAAACACTCTCCTAGATGGCAACGCTGACACTTGGGACAATGGGGGTAGTCCTTGCTCCTAACTCCAGACTGACCACTCTTCTTTGCATCAGGCTTCAGCTTTTTGTTCCAGTTCTTCCCTTGGTTATTTCTGCTCTGTTGCGACTGATGCGAATCCTGAGATCGCTTCGTACGGAAACTACTTCGCTTCTGAACTTTCTGTTGATCAGCCTCCAGCCTGCGAGCCGTATCCACTAAGCTCCTGTAGTCAGCGTTGACCATGGTCATCAGCGGCTGCCTCAACGAGTCACGCAAACCATCCACAAAGCGGCTGCACTTCTCAGCATGATCTCCCTGCATCACGCCCGCATATCGAGTCAGATGGGTAAGCTCTCGCTCGTACTCAGTAACGGTCTTGTCCCCCTGGAAAAGCCTAGGATATTTCTCCTGGAGACCTCGTCGTGCGGAAGGAGGCACGAACCAACTTGCAAGGGCTCTAAAAAATTCGACCCACGTAAACATGTCTGGCGTACGACCTGGCCAAAAGCATGGTCATACTATTTAAAAAAAATGTATCACTTCCAAAAATAAGAAGAAATTTTCGCAACAATTTACCTGCAGGACAATCTGCCTGGTACTTGTCCGACCAGACCTTTGCCTCAACTCGGAGGAGGAAAATTGCCAAAGGAACCTTCTTGTTCTCCGGGCACTCCAAAACGTTCAACAGGTCTCTGGTGTTTGTTATCCAATCATCTGTGTCCATCGGGGTCTCATCCCCACCGTAGTTCGAGGGTTGAGGCTCTTTAAAGTTCCTTAAAGAGTGTTCCAGGGTCATCTCCACAGGTGCTGGGGCAGGAGCTGGTGTAGGGGTTGGTACTTGCACTGGAGCTGGAAACCGTGCAACCAGTCCTCTCTGAAACTCCATCAAGGCAACAGTGACAGCCTTGGCAATCTGAGACGCTATGTTAGTGCCCTCTGGAGCTGCTGGAATTGCTGGTACTTGTGGCACGGCAGCATCTCCCATATTCGCGTTAGGAACAGGGTCCTGACGTGAAGATTCACCTGGTTCACTAACTCGTGGTGCCTGATAGAACATAAAAAAGAGTTTACTCTTACACATTCCTATGGCTCTGTGAAATCTTTCTTGGGTCCAGGGATCCTAAACCTCGCTCTGATATCAATTTGTAACACCCCTTCGCAGTTTTACAATAATCAGTCATCCGGCCGGGTCAGCGATATAAAGAGAAATAGGAAACAGTATTAAAAGTAGTATGCAGCAGGTGAAAAAAGCAACTACTAAGAATCTAAAACTTACAATGGAAGCTAAGAAAGTAAACTAAGGGTAATCACATACCTCATAACTGAATTCACAGAGCCACTAAACATGAATAGAAATGAAATGACTGAATATTTGTATTAACATTATAAGTCTGATACAAGGCATATAAAATATTAACAAGCTACATGTCCACAACTACAAGTATGTGCTAAAATAGAGAAAGCTGAAAGTGGAAGCAACTACAAACTGACTCCACATAACGCTCAACCTAGGCGTAGCTTCCCACCTGGGTCACCTGTAAAAAAACATTGCGCACGGGGGGTCAGAGTAAGGAAAAATAACTACTCCTAGTGGCACTAAAAATATTTTCTCATATGATGAATACATGTCTTTAGAAAATAGTTTTGTGCATTAAAAATATTTATGTTATAATGTTATGCATGTCTTCGCAATACTTCTTGTTTAATATGCATACTTGTTCTATGTTCATGACTTTCAGCTCAATAACACAAGTCTCGGCGTTCACTAACTAGTGCACTGTCTCACGTCAGGTCTATACTTGACTTTTAGGTGGCTTCTAGCCTACACATCTACTTGGAAGGCTCTAGGCAGAGTAGCTCCTAATGCGCATCTGAAACTGACGACCCGAGACCATCTGACGAACTCAATTATTCTAGTGTCGCGCAGACACGGTCTCGAATCTACTAACTGTCACAAAAGGGATTCAACTCCCAAGACTATACTGCTCATAGGGTACCATATGTCTTATAAGAAAGGTAATGCGTCTCTACCTAGCACGAAAAGACTTATGTGTGCTTACCGACCTTTTTGGTCTGATGCTACTCTGCTTGGGACATCTCTTTGGGAGTACTACTGAGCGACCCTTGACTTTCTCGTGATCGACTAGAAGGAACTTTCACGCCCTTGGTTGGACAGATTTCAAGCTTATGTACACGGGTAAAGGTTTCGTACCTAACGTTACTGTTCATGGTCTGACTACGTTGGTCTTGGAGAAGGGTGTCATCCTACACATTCTCCGCGACCGTTTTCCTACCACCACACCTTTCTGTGCATGGTCATGATGTTTGTACAAAACCTACACATGCGTATACAAAATACATTTTGTGTTATGTCTAACTAACAGCAATTAGGTTTCCTTACAGTGGTGGTGCGGCGCTCGTACACTCGGCGCGGTGACATTTGATTTTTCGAAGGAAATCTGACTGTTGGGGACTTTCAGAATCTTGCCCCGAGGCCACCAAAATCCTGCAAACCAAGACAACCCTAAATTTCACATTTTCCCCTTAGGGTTTTTGTTGGAAAAATTCCAAAAATGCTAGGGTAACCCAAAATCAAAGGCTAACATAGTGTATTACCTTTACGTGGGAGTGATTGAGGCTCTCAATGCGCTCAACTCAAATTTTGCGGTGGACTCCGTACTCCAAAACCTAATTAGGGCAATAGGATGAAAACCTAGTTTAGATTAACTTCCAAATCGAAGAATTTGCATGAAAGAATGGAGACAAGGGAGAAATAAAACTCACTGAAACCAAACGTTTTCAACTTCCACCGGTTAGGATTGAATCCGGTTCTTACACGGCCAAGGAAGGAAGGAAAGCACTCACCGGCGCCCGTAGAGGAAGGAGGAGAAGTCGGCGTTGATTCCTGGAGGGGATCGGCCGACGGAAAGCAACGGGAGGCGGCGTCGGCTTGCGGAAAGGGACGAACGTCGGGCTGCGGTTTGCGGCTTTTCTCCCGTGAGAATGAGGCTTGCGGGTTCTAAGAAGTTGCGGGTATTAAAACTATTGGGTGAGGGGTTTGGAAAATAACCGCATGAGGTATGGGGTGAGACTTGCTATTGGCACCCCTAAACTATTAATTTTTGCTATACGCAACCCCCTCCAAAAACGTGCTACGCGTTGCAAAATTTAAAATAATACAGACGACGTACCTCAATGACGCGCTGCCTCGATCAAAATCCGTCGCGACCCGACCCTACAATTTAAATAAATTTCGCGTCAAAACTTACGGATGTTACATCTATCCCGCGAACCATTCGTTATGAGGATTCATACCATAAGGCTTGATCTAGTGCAAAGGATGAAATCAAATATTTGACTCAAGGAATTGTTGAAACCTATTATTGAGGATTCCAATGAGAGATCAAAAGCTTCTGACAACTGAACCTATCAAGTTGTATTGTGACAGCAAAGTCGCCAATAACACTGCACATAATTTAACACAACATGATCATATTAAGCACATTAAAGTGACAGAAATATTATATAAAATATTGAAGGTAGAACCATTTGTGTGACATTCATTCAGTCAAAAAACCAACATGACAATTTGTTCCCAAAAGAGTTGAGGTGTTTTTTCAATAAAATGTCTACCATATTAATAAACTCTCATGTTCAACTTGAAGGGGAAAGTGAAGATAAACCAGCCCAATCAGTCTAGCCATCCAGTCACCCAGCCAATTCGGTGGTCTAGGGCTCCTTAATACTTAACGCACTTGTGTGGAGCTTACCCAAAATAATCAAGGAATTTAAATATAGTTTCAATTATTTATTTGTGTACTAATATGAATTAATGTTATATGCATCTATGTAATTACACCTGAATATGTTGAATTAAGAAACTATTATGGGAGATATAAAACTGATCAAAATCAGATTGACAATAAAGTTTGATTCAAAGTTAACAACAATGTTTGGCTCAAACTAACCAGCCTATAATCAAACTTAGCTGGTAAAATTTGGGTCAGATGATAATAAGCTGATCTTGAACTAAAGTCTAAGATTTCAAAATCAGATAATTAACATCCATATTATACAATATGCTTAATTATATTTTCTAATTATTAATAAATGATTTTAAACACAAGACATAAGATACAAATAGAAACCTGCATCTTAGATGCCCTGCTTCTTGAATGCGTGTGGCTTCAAGAACTTGTGCTAAAGCACTTGGTGTTGAGGATGCAGCAGCCATGGAAAAAAGCTGATGATCTGAAAATGAATGAATAAGGGCTTCTATATGCTTTAGCGCCATCTTCCTTGCGCCCTCAAAGCTAACACTTTTTGAAGTGCCTTCGGAAGAACCAACGACTGCAAATTCATCGAGTCTGTGCAAAAATTTGGAGTTAGAAGAAAAAAACCAATTTGAGTCCAAATTCTCCATAAAACACCATCATGAAATAAAACTAAGTTATTATATTAGAGATATCTCTTGCAATTTCTCTGTGAAATTCAACCATTTTTAATCCTAACTAAAATTTCTCCATTAAAAATTGATCCATCCATCCAAGTTCATCTTAAAGAAAAGAAAGATTTATACATTATTTCTTTGGAACATATTTCCCATATCAAAATTCTGTGCAGTTGAAGTACTCAAAATGCATCAATATTAAGCCAATTGTATTCAAGATACACGCATACCTAAGAAACCGGTTGATAGCATTTCTTAGAACATGTTGGTTGATCTGGTTTCAGTGGGTCCACTGCGTTGCGTATTAGACCCCAAAATTTCTCTTAAATCAAATACCTATAAAACTCTCCCTAATGATGAATGCAATTCAAAGGTGAAGTACCATATGTGCCAAGTTGATTTCTTTCATTTTGAGTTTCTCCAAATTTTCATGTAATCGATTTCTTTCATTTTCAGTCATCATGTTATGTTTGGACTTTTTATGAGTTTGGATCTTAATTGATATCATAGCTAATTTTTCTAATAATTAGTCTATTATGATGATATTTTAATGTGGACCTTCATTTGGATAATTGAGTTATAAGTGAGTGGTTTTTATAGGGTGGCTTAGCTTGTATGTTTTGGGCTTATGTCAATTGGCTGGCTCTCCCTTATGCAAGCCTTAAGGCTGGTTTCTATTTCCCAGTGAACTTTAAGTAATTTAATTAATTTAGCCATTATGGTGTTTTAGTAGATTGTAGAGAAATGGTCATGAACCTTATGAACACTTTTCCATATATCAAAACAAGTATGAGAACATATATATAGGAGAGGAGAGAGGAGAAGAGTCCTATACAAGAGATGTGGGACTAAAGCAAGAGAGAATAAAATGGGCCAGATTAATGGGCCTTTACAATATATCATATTTCTCTAACACTCCCCCGCAAGCTGGAGCATACAAATCGTAGGCACCAAGCTTGGATAAGAACTGATGGTACAAATGCCGGGGCAATGCCTTGGTGAGGATGTCAGCAACTTGTTTAGAAGCGGGAACATGCTCTAGCTCTATATTCTTTAACGGAACCTTTTCACGGATGAAGTGACAATCAACTTCAATGTGTTTGGTCCTTTCATGAAAAACTGGGTTCTTCGCAATATGGATGGCGGCCTGACTATCGCAAAGTAGAACAGTTGGCGAGGATAAGGTGACTCCTAGATCACCAAGAAGTGCCTCCAGCCAGGTGAGTTCAGAAACAACGGCGGCCATTGCACGATACTTAGCTTCAGCAGAGGAGCGGGCAACAACAGAATATTTCTTGCTGCGCCAAGTAATGAGATTCCCTCCAAAGTAGGTACAAAAACCCGTAGTAGAGCGCCGATCATCCAGGGAGCCCGCATAGTCCGCATCAGAATATGCAACAAGAGATAGAGAAGAAGATGGTTTATATACCAACCCTTGTCCTGGTGCATTCTTCAGGTATCTGAGGATCTGTTCCACGGCTTGTAAATGAGAGCCTCGAGAAGCATGCATATACCGACTGACAACTCCGACAGCAAATGAGATGTCAGGTCTTGTAACTGTCAGATATATCAGTTTTCCTACAAGCCGTCGATAATACTCAGGGTTTGAAAGCAGATCATCAGAGTCAGACTCATGGGCACATAGCTTATGATTGACATCCATCGGTGTGTCCACAGGTTTACACCCGGAGTAGCCAGCATCACGGAGAAGGTCCAAGCAGTACTTCCGTTGGGATAGGACAAGTCCATCAGGACGTCTTGCGATTTCAAGGCCAAGGAAGTATCGAAGGTTGTCCGGATCTTTTGTTTGGAAAACAGAGCTAAGATGTTGTTTGACCTCTAGTATTCTTGTTGAGTCATCGTCTGTGATTAGAATGTCATCAACATAAACCAAAAGGAGAATCGTGTCGGTAGTTCTATGTCGAGTGAACAGAGAGAAGTCTGTCGAACTCTGAGTAAAACCAACTGCCTGAACAGCTTTACTGAACTTATCGAACCATGCCCGTGGGGATTGTTTGAGACCATAGATAGACTTCTTAAGATGACAAACTCTGGACTCCCCCGTGGTCTCAAACCCGGGAGGTTGTTGCATATAGACGGTTTCGTGTAGATCGCCATTGAGAAACGCATTCTTGATATTGAGTTGGTGCAAGGGCCACCGACGATGCACAGCGACAGAGAGAAGGACACAAACCGTGTTGAGCTTGGCGACCGGAGAGAAGGTCTCCTCATAGTTGAGACCGTGTTGTTGAGTAAAGCCGCGAGCCACCAGTCTGGCCTTAAGACGGTCTACCGTCCCATCGGAAGCATGTTTGATGACAAAGACCCATTTGCACGTAACTGTAGTCTGCCCAGGTGGTAGAGGGACCAGATCCCAAGTCTGATTCGCCCAATGGGCGCGCATTTCTGCATCCATGGCAGCACGCCAACCTGGATGGCGCAAAGCCTCCTGCACAGAAGTAGGAATAGAAATAGAGGATAATGAAGTAGCAAAGGTGTGAAGGGTCGGGGACAGGCGATGTAACGAGACATAATTCGCCATGGGATGAGCTGTGGAGACAGACACTGGATCAGCAGGCCGCGAAATCACTTTGATAGAGGGAGGCCGTGGCAGGGTAAGCGAGCTCGGAGGGCGACGAGAGTACACCTGGATGATAGGAGGCGTAGGACGGATTGGCGGGGTGGGTAGGTGTTGGAAGTAGAGGGGGGAAGGAGACGTAACGGGTACGACGGGCCGAATGAGAGGAGGAAGACACGGATCTGTAGAGATGGTATGAAAGGGTTGATTTTCCCAAAAGGTGACATCAGCAGAGATGATGAGTTTACCGTCGGTAGGAGAATAGCAAACATATCCTTTTTGGGTGCGGGAGTAGCCAACAAACATCACCTTGGTGGCTCGAGGAGCGAGCTTGTCAGTGGGCGGAGCCAAGTTATGAACATAGCATGTGCATCCAAAGACTCGGGGCATGAGAGAGAACAGAGCCTTGGAAGGAAAGAGAAGAGTGACAGGAGCCACAAAGTTCAAGATAGAGAAGGGCATGCGGTTGATGAGATGACAGGCAGTAGAGACGGCAAAGTTCCAATAGAGAGGTGGAACGTGCATCTGAAACATGAGAGAGCAGGCGACCTCGAGAAGGTGTCGATTCTTCCGCTCGGCGACGTCATTCTGTTGAAGAGTATAGGCACACGAGGTCTGATGAACAATACCAAACTCGGTGCAGATATTAGAGAAGGTGCGGCCCGTATACTCGAGCGCATTATTGGTACGAAGAAGTTTGATTCAGGTAGAAAACTGAGTACGGATCTCTACCAAAAAGGCACGGAAAGTGGAGGGAAGTTCAGTACGATCTCGAAGTAAGTATAGTCAGGTAACGCGTGAGTAGTCATCGATAAATGGGACAAAATACCGATAGCCAAAAACACTCGGGAGCTTATATGGCCCCCAAATATCAGAATGGAGTAAAGAGAAGGGGGATTCGGACCGAGTACTAGGGGAGGTAAAAGAGACAAGATGTTGTTTGCCATAAACGCAAGACTCACACCGAAACTCAGAAAGGGACACATCAGGAAGAGTTTTATGGAGAATTGGAAGAGGAGCATGCTCAAGATGACGATGTCAGTCAACAGAAGAGATGGTGGAGAGAGCGGTGAGAGAAGAGGAATCAAAAATGTAGAGCCCATTGGACAGCCACCCTGTACCGAGGATGTTCCGCGTCTTGCAATCCTGCACAGCACAAGAGGTTGAAGAGAAGGTTAGGTCGCAATTAAGGTCGTGAATAAGACGACTAATAGAGAGAAGATTAAAAGAAGAGCCAGGAACATGAAGAACAGATCGAAGGGTAATAGAGGGAGTAAGAGAGATGTCAGCGGATCCAGAGACAGGAGTGGTAGCCCCATTGGCAACAGTGATGAACTTAGGATGCACGGAGGCCAGGTAGTGTGGAGGTTGTAGTGGGGTAATGTGGTGCGTCGCACCGGAGTCCAAAATCCATGAGGAACTGGCTACAAGACAGGAGCTTCCACTATCAGAGATAGACACGACAGAGCCCAGTGGTGGGGTGAGTAGGGCGGAAGAGGCACACATCCTTATAGGGGTCGCCAAAGACCAGGCCGCAGAGGCCGCAGCAAGGCCGCAGAGGCCGCAGTAAGGCCGCAAAGGCCGCAGCAAGAACCAGGTCGTAAGGAACGGGTGTAGGCGGCAGCGAGTAGAGAGGAGCAGCCGCAAGTGCAGGAAGGAAGCCCACCGAGGGAAGAGAGGTAGCAGACGAAGCAGTAGCAGACGAAGCAGTAGCAGGCCGCAGCGGCGTGAATTAGAAGGCAAAGAGCGCAGCGGTCTGGAGTAGAGAGCAGACCGCAGCGGATTTGAAGTAGGGGCACGCCGCAAGAAGGGAGGGAGAGGCCGGCGGAAAAGAACAATCCGCAAAAGAAGAGAACCCGCGCGAGTAGAGCAGAGACCGTCTGGTCAAGATGTGAAAACACCAGCGGCAGGAATAGGTCTCTACCAAAGGCGAAGCGGATTGGTAGAAGAAGTCCGCAGCGGGCAGAGACAGGTCGCGCGGACAGAGAAGAGAAGAGCCGGAGGAGACCGCGACCAAGATGCGGGTGAGAGAGGAACAACCCGCACGGTCAGGCGGATCACAGCAGCGAACGGAGGAGAAGGAACCCGCGAGGAGAGAGACTCAAGCGAATAGAGAAGAGACCGCAGCGACCAAGATCAAACCGCAGAAGAGGCAGGACGCAGAGAGCAGGAACAAGCAGCAGCGATCTGGAGCTGGAGGGGTAGTCTGCAGCGAACCGGATCAGGCCGCAGCAAGTCGGAGCACGCCGCGAGAGAGGGAGTCCGCTGCGAGCTAGAGCAAGCAGCGAGAGCAAGTCGCAGCGTGAGAGAACAGGCCGCGAGAGAGAGCGGTCTGGAGGAGAGAGAGGGAAGGTGGACCCGACGAGAGATAAAGAGGGGGAAGGCTATAAATTGACGGAGGGGAGGGGTGGAACCACGGAGAAGAAGAGGGAGCTGAAGAAGAGGAGCGGAGCGGACAGGAAGGCGGGCCGCGGGAGGCCGAGCGGGTAGCGGAAGAAGACAGACCGCGCGGGTTAAGAAAGGGGAAGCCGCTCAAGCAGAATCGTTGGCTCTGATACCATGTAGAGAAATGGTCCCGAACCTTATAAACACTTTTCCATATATCAAAAACAAGTATGAGAACATATATATAGGAGAGGAGAGAGGAGAAGAGTCCTATACAAGAGATGTGGGACTAAAGCAAGAGAGAATAAAATGGGCCAAATTAATGGGCTTTTACAATATATCCTATTTCTCTAACATAGATAAATGAAATGGCTTTAATACCCCTTGGTAGAGGCAAGGTGGTTTAATCTCGGCTCTTGAAACGAAATATCTGGCTGAATTCCTTGGGGTTTTACGGAATAGAGGCTTCTATGCATTGGGAATTGTTTTGAGAGTGGATTAAAATAAATTCCCACTTCTCCTTCATTACTCTCTGTGCCAACTTTCACCGAGATCTGGTTCTTGAGTTCCCTGGTTTTTGGCTTTGCATCTTTTGTGCTGGAGGTTACACTTGGCTGCTGCCGTGAGTTTCCTGGCTTGGTTTCTTAGGTTCCTTTCCTGGAGCTTGTTGCTGGCTGCTGCCGTGAGTTTCCTAGCTTGGTTTCATTGGCTGCTCTGACTGGATTGAATGTTGGCTGTAGGCTGCTGTTGTGATCTTCCAGGGTTGGCTTCTTTGGTGATTATTACTTATGGTGGTCAGCTCACTAACCAAATTTCTTGAAATAAAAAATTTGGGCTGGTTTTATGAGTGTGACATGCTGCTTTGATTTTAGGGTGATGTCCTGGTTTTTATTAGGGATTTCTGTCCTAGTGCTATCTTGAGTTTATTGTGGTTGTTGTCTTGAGTTTATTGTGGTTGTTGTCTTGAGTTTGTTAAGTCCGTTTCCTCATGCATTGATGGCTCGATATGGCTGCCCCAAATTGCTTTATGTGATAAAATGGGCCAATTATATTGACTTTAGTTTTATGAATTTTTTGCGTCTTTGGGGACTCTGGAATTAAAAGTTTTGGATAATTCTAATCCTTATTGTGGGATTTATTAGTTCTTAGTCCAATTCTTTAATTTCCCTTCTCTTAATTCAATTTAATATGGTGAAAAAAAGCTATTGCTCTATTAATATTTCCTAATTTCCTAGGTTCGTAGGGTTTGTGTCAGCTTCCACTCTTGATTAATGGAATTCATGTAGGAATGAATTTGAATCAAGAAATGAACTGAAATTACTAATTACAGAGACTAAATTCTCAAGCTTTTGCGAACTCTCTTCGAAAATTTATTATGTTAGAGATGACATCTCAAGAGGGGAGGAACACTAACCCTAGGTGGGAGAAAGGAAAAGAAAATCTGAATGTGAATTCTTGTTTCTTTAATTTATGCTCGATTTCATAACTTTCTGACAAAATGCCTTGTGTTTAAAGTGGCAAAAAGGAGATTTTAATTGAATGCCACATCATTCATGTCTACACAAATTTAGTATGAAGTATTTTAATGATTCTAGCTCGACAGATTTATGCATTTTATTCGAAATGATTTACTCGTTGTTTTAAAGCTTTGATTGTCTTTTATTCCGATGTTTGATGGCTTGTTTTCATGACAAAAGAGGATTGCTTATGATCCAGTTCCAAATTATTTTTATTGCTCAGTTTAGTGGCTAAGTTGTTGACGGTACTGACAAAAGAATGAAATCTGAAGGGAGCTTAATAAAAATTACAAAAAATCAAGAACACAAGTAAAATGATAAATATGATTAAGCTATTGCATGCATGTAAATGAAAAAGTTAAGGGTTAACACTAGGGTAGGGATGAAATTCCTACGAACAGATAAGATGCAGGTGTCCTTCAGAACTCCATGATCGATATGGATATAATACAACAGATGTCGGAGGTTGGCAACAACTAGTAGCCCAACAATTTTTGTATGAGCCAGGCCCATTGTGAAAGAAAGAAAAGCAATCTACCCTTAACCATATCATCTAGAAAAAGAAAACTAAATGAATAAAGATAAATAATATAGTACATTTTATGACACAAAACATGATAATAAACACTAATAGTAAAACTAATATTCCCTTCGTTAGAATTATGAATACTTTTATGAATCAATATTTATTCTATTCTATTCACTATGTTTTATTATAACATATTTCATTATGAATTACTATAGTTCAATAGTTCATTGATATGAGACTATATTCTAAATAAACTTCATGAAGTTAACAACTAAATTTTCCCAGCATAGAATACTTTGTATTTGGTTATACAACTGGGAAAGGAACAAGAACCCTAAATAAAATCAAATAACATACACTATTCTCCTTTACACATAAAAAATTCTACCAGAAGAGTTTCATGTCGCACTCTTTTCATGTACTGGGAAAAGGTAACTTCATTATATATATAGTTATAATTATTTATACACACACACATACATTAAAATGTCACTTGCCTTCCATCAAACATATAAGCAAGAGCCAGTGCAGACATAAAACGAGCCATTTTTGAACCAGAAGACGAACAAAGGTGTACAAGAACTGGAACACCCGATTCTTCAATTATACGGAGTGCGTTACCCGGATAAAACGCAAGATTCCATAGTGCGCCTGCTGCAGTTTCATGAACATCCTGCAAAAGGAAAATAGAGTATTACATTTGAAACAAGCCCAAATAATCATTATTATTGAAGTCCGAAACTTCACAAGACATGGACATTTTAATAAGCTGTATTTCATAAGCTTGCAAATGAAGCAAAAGGAGGAAAACAAGGTATTAAATTAAATGATTTAGAAAGATCTACAATACTCTACAAAGACCATAACAACGAGAGTGGACACAAATATAACAAAAGAATTCAGTCCCATTAGGTATCCCTCCACCAGCCTTTCAGGATTAACGCTCTCCCACAAAGAGTGCAATTTTAATAGAGAATGTGATGCAGGACAGGCATCACACCTGCCTGCCACCCTGACATCACCACCAGGGGGGCCCACCCAGCATCACCACCAGGCGGCTTTCATTAGGGCCACAGCCCGTACACCCCAACCAGCTCTCCGCCATGGAATCACCACCATGCGGCAGGTTGTTGAGGGCGGGGCTCGATCCCCTAACCTCCTAGATAAGAGACTCTCACCAGCGCTCTCATCACTAACTGACCTGCGTCAGTTGGTGATGAGAGCGCTGGTGAGAGCCTCTTATCTAGGAGGTTAGGGGATCGAGCCCCGGCCTCAACAACCAGCCGCATGGTGGTGATTCCATGGCGGAGAGCTTGTTGGGGTGTACGGGCCACAGCCCTGATGAAAGCCGTCTGGTGGCGATGCCGGGTGGGCCCCCTAATGGTGATGCTAGGGTGGCAGACATGTGTGACATTTGTCCTACATCACAATGTAGTCTTGCTAAATGGCTGATAGACACTTAATAAGACAACCACTTGGTATCCAGTCTGTAACATGGACCATGATCTGCTCAGCACAAGACGGTAAATCCAGTTTTTTCTTATTATAATGTTTTCTATCATATATGTCTTCGATATTGAGCTTGTACTTGCCTACGACACACTTCTGCTACAACATTTTGTCATAAAGAATGAGTACAAGAAAAAGAACAGATCAGAGCAATAGATAAATAACAAAAAATAGAGCCTATACATCATACACTTTTGGAGGCAATATAAAATTAAACATTTTCCAATATGTCCTAACAAAAGTTAGCATGATCTTCTTTATGCCTGCGGGAACTAGTCATATTTTGTAAAGAAAGTGCACAAGAAAAACTTACTTCAGCATCGGAGTGCGCCAGAACAATAAGAGATACAACACCACCTTCTCGTCCAATGGCAATACTACAAACAGCCAATCAGTAATTAGGAGCATTAATGGTCTGGGAAATGCAAAAATACTTGATTCACAATAACTAATAAGTCATTATCATAAGTTAACTGTGAACTGTCTTTTAGCTGCAGATGATTTCAAAGGACATTAATTCATAAGCATGCAGCTTTGTTCAATTAGCAGGTATAACTTTTAAAAGTGGATGAGAACAACTGTAACAACTCTCAAAAGTGAATTTAATGAGAAGTAATAGAACTTGCTCTTCAGAATTTATGAGAACATGTGGCAACTTGAATATATTATCAGTGAATATGTCGCAACTTGAATATATCATCAGTGAACATGTCACAACTAAGACTTTGGAAAGACATCAGTCAGCCGGGCATTAAAGTAAACAAATGGAGCATCAACATTTTCTTTGTCTAAATGATCATTAATTATGTCTCTATCCACTTCAATGTACTTAGTTCTATCATGTTCAATTTGGTTGTGGGCTATGTTTATAGCAGTTTTATTGTCGCATTATAGTGATGCAGGGTAGACTATGAGAGGGTGTGACACGGTAATTATGCCTATGTGAGTTTTACAAGCTCAATTCAAACAAACCTAGTTTTATGATGCATGTATTAATTGAATTAATCCGGAATTAAATTTAGTAGTTAGATTATATAGGCTAAGCAAACAAACAAGACGTTCACCACAATCTTCAAGCAGGAAAGCAAGCACGCTCTCCTTTGCACGAAGGGTTTTCACAACTTGAACGAACAAAATTTATGAGAGAATACGAAAACTAAACAAGAGTGCTAACAAGATGATATCTCCAAACCAAATATGCAATGTTCATCCAATAATCAATAGAGAATAAGAAAACACAATACAAAAATACTCACTAGCACATAGATCTAGCGGTGGGAGGTGATGGTGGACCAATGCAATGTATGGGGGTGGCGTCGGCTGTTGGAACCAGAAAATGTGTGGTTTCTTCAGGAAACAGTGGTTAGGGAGGGGTATTGTGGCAGAAGTCCGAAAGTAGATAAGGGTTTGCGGATGGGGATGGGGAAAATAGGGACCGTGGCTTGCATTTTGGAGAGGAAGGAAAGGGGGCAATAGATTTGAACAGGGGCGGCACCGTCGGCAAGGACCTGGCGTGGCGGGCTTGAAGCGGGAATGGGACGTTGATCTATAGAGAAATTGAGAGGCACAATCGATCGAATCGGGAGGAAGAGGACCGATCGGCTGGGGTTGAAACACGTGGTGGTCGGTTAGGCTAGGTCTTGCGGATTTGTCATGTCTCCATGATAGGTGAAAAGGAGAAAGGACGCCATACCAAGGGATATTGCGGCATCGCACCACAATTTGATTACCGATTCTAGATTCACTCACAAGGCTAATAATGCCTCAAATTAACAACCTTCGCTTATAGAGAAAGGAGGGATAGGGCACCTGACGCGAAATGTTATGATTGGCTGCTACGCTTGATGTCCAGATAACACTAAATAATGTAACAAAAAAAAACATAGAAATTTAGAAACGGTGCTCCAGACGCACTTGTGGTCTCGGATCGGCGATCCGACCAATGCCTCTTGTGTGAGAGCACAAATGTGGGCTCTGTCGAGTAAGGGCCTGAAGCCCAGTGTTGATCTTGTGGTTGATCTTCATCAACTCCCCCCGACTAAAAATCATTCATCTCTGATGAATGGAGATGATTGTACTGTCATCAAAGATCGAGGGCAAGTCCATGAAGCTCCGTCGCAGAGACCCAAGTTTTGTCAAATGTGGGGCGTCCACTTCAGTGCACCAGGTACCGACAAGATGAACGGTCTACGTGATGGTGCACTCGTGTGCCACAATGTCAGAAATGCTTTCAGCTCTCACCTCTCAGATTGGTAGATCCAGAGAAACTTGTGTAATTATAGGGGGTGCGGGCAAACCGGTAGGTGCTCGTCCAAGGTGTTCCATGTATGGGTCAAGCTGTAAGGGGGAGGGTGTTAGAGGTGGCTCAAGGTATGATCCCCATACACGAGAGGCTCAAAGTAGAGTGTCAAATCTTCTCATATCTACCATGAGGTCGATCTCATAGACATTTGTTCCAATTTTCTTTATAATCCTATAAGGACCCATTTGTTTAAGATGTAGATTTTAATCAACCACTCTTAGGATCCCCTCTACGGCCTATGCAAATTCTGACCATGACTTGCTCGCCGCCTAAAAATGTTGCTGACACCTGTGTTTGTCTGTCTATGCCTTATATAATTCATTATTGCTAGTAATTTTCTTCCAAATCAATTCATGCATTTCATATATATGATGGAAGAAGAACTCAACGAACTCACTAGGGCATGACGCTAGGGGAACCGGGGGGAGGTCAATAGACTTCCTAGGCTCATATTCTAACACAATATGAAATGGACTCATGTTTGTAGACATATTGACAAAGCTATTGTATGTTAACTCAGCTATGGAACCCACAGAATCTCAAACTGACGGGTGCTCACCAAAAAGACATTGTAAAAAATTTCCCAAACTTTTATTTACGACCTCAGTCTGGCCATCAGTCTGTGGGTGATAAGTAGTGGAAAACTTTAGAGTCGAACCTATTTTATGTTATAATGTACTCCAAAAATAATTCATGAATCGTATGCCACGATTGGATACTATGGACTTGGGTAAACCATGTAAACGAAAGATGTCTCTCATGAAGAAGGCCGCCAAGTGGGTCGCATCTGCGGTCTTGTGACAAGCCATAAAATGTGTCATCTTCGAAAACGGTCTGCAGTTACGAAAATGGAATTAGGCTTCCACAAAGTTCGAGGAAGGTCCAACATGAAGTCCATGCGTACATCAACCCAAGGCTAGTGCGGAAGTAGAAGGGAGAGGGGGTGACACAGGACGGTCATATGTGATGGAGAAATAAATGTATGAAACTCATACATGCAACCAAACATGGATTCGATGACTTTCAAACTTGCAATAATAATTTCTTTTATAATTCAAAATATAGGATATACCAGAGTAGTTAAAAGTGTACAAACAAGGAGTCAAGTGAGATAGTACAAATGCAAGACTGCTCGAAATCAAATAGCTAACAAAATGAAAACATACAAAAGCTTCAAAAGTTTGGAGGTAATGGTTACAAACATATATCACTGGGGTAGAAGAATAAATTGAAATTCGACAAGTGACCCCAATCTAAGAAACTTACACAACTAGGTGGTAAAGGGCTTGGAAGGTTTTCTTAGGGCTGAAATAAAAGTAGGCCCTGAATTTTGGGCTTCAGGTAAACCATTGAGCTGCTAGACAGCGGGCAGTGGGCCTGTTTTTGGAGTTCCAGGTTGTCAGGGGAGCTGCTAGCTGTGTGGAGGATGCAGTGGGTATGCTGGACAGGGTGGGCAGCAAGGAGTAGGAAACTTGAAGTTCCAGCCGGTACGGGGAGCCTAACAGCTGCAGGAAATGGAATTTGTGAAGCAGGAATGAGAATTCTGGGTGCTGGAATTAACTCCAGGATGCAGGAATGGGGAGATAGTTTGCTGTTCTGGAGTGGGCTAAGGGTCAAGGAGATTTGGGAATGTGGGGAAGTGGTATTCAGGTTGCTGGAATGAATTTTCTGCAAAAGATTTCGGTACGCGAAGTCCCGTTTAGATGGATGGAGGGGTGGGGAATGCAAGTAGAGTGATTGAGGCTCTATTTGTTTGGGCGTTTCGCTGCTCCATTTTGGGCAAACGCAGACGGAAGGAGGGTAAACAAATGAATCTCTGGCGGCGTTTGCTCCGTTTCCACTCGGCCGCCTTGAGAAATGCCCCCAAAAAGCTCCGTTTGGAGCATCCACCTCCCCCCTACGATTCGAACACTCTGTTTCCACCTGCGGGATCGACCCGCCACCGCCGAACCAAATGGAGCCTGAGTTAAGAAAATAACTGCAAGCAGAGTTATGGAGAGTAGTGGGGTGATTTTCCTTTATTTTCGGAGAAATTCCTAAAATTAAGGATGGGGGGGAAAGTGGGATGGCTCCACGAGGAGGGAATTGGGGGGAGAGGTGGCCAGCTTAACAAGAGGAAAAGAAAGGGGACTGGCTGCTATGCTAAGAGTGGGGAGTGGGATGTGGAGGTAGTGAGGAATTGGTGGGTTGGGAGGAATTTTAAGAAAGTGGCCTAAAATTTAGGGGAGGTGGGGGTAATGGGATAGTGGAAGGAGCTGGGAGGTAGTTATGGAGTGGTGGGGGTATGGCGGGCAAGTGGTGGCTGGCCAGTGGTGGCTGGCCGGTGGTGGCTGGCCGGTGGTGGCTGGCCGGTGGTCGGAGGTGGCCACCGGTGGTAGTGGTGGTCGCTGGAGATGTTTTCCGGGGATCCCCGGAAAAAATAAAATGAAGTAAAATGAAAGAATGCATGGTGGTGGATCACCAGAGGTGGCCGATGACGTTTTTTGGTGATCGTTGGATCTGTAATGGAGGGGGAAAAAGGGGCTGTTTTGGGGGAGTTTGGATGGGGAGGTGGCTGGAAGGCCGGATGTAAGGTAAGATGGCCCGGAGAGGTGGGGAAAAACTGTAAAAGTGGTTGGAAGTGGTTTGGAAAGGAAATGGCTGAATTGTGGCAGTGATTTGGAAGGGAAATGGTTGTATTGTGGCATTGATTTGGAAGGGGAAATGGAAGGTGTTTGGCCGGCTGTTCTTGGATAACTGGTAGAGGAGGTGGGACTGTTGTAGCCAGCCAAAGGAGGTGGGGGAAGGGGAAACCAAGGCTTCACACCAAGGATGGATGGGACACCAGGGCTTCGCACCCCGACTCAGCTTCGGCACCAAAATGACCAACGATTGGGCTTTTATGCTCGAAACCTCAATGACCATAATGAGAACCATCACCCTGTATATATAGACTCTAGGGTAGGGGGCAACAAATAGTTATGGTTGGTTGATTGTCCCGACTCAAAAATAAATAAAAATACAACTCGAAACAAAAAATGAAAAGAACAAACAATGCTACGATCGTTGATCTACATAAGATGAACGGTTCTGATTCCCCATCATGGGATATAAAGCCCAGTGTTTTATTTTGAACCCTTCGCAGTTTGACAAGTGTCGCAGTGACGCACAACTTTTGCCATAACCTTATTCAAGGTGGGCCAATAAAAATGATCCACGACCAAATCAATCACCACCAAAGTGGTCAGCAACGCCACCCACATGCATTTCCCAAATCAAAAACCTTGGAAGGAGGTCCGGGGAATACAAAGATATCCCTCGTTGATATCAAACCCCTCAGTGGTCTCAGGGGAATCCCTCATGAATCTTAGAATAAATCTCACTGCAGTCAGTGCAGGTGGGGTACTCCCTAGGTAGTCGATCAAAACTAGTCATGTTAGTGCTCAGTGTGCGGATTAGGGTGATATGATGACTAAGGGCGCCAGCAGGCTTGATCTCAACACTCGTGCGGTGTTCGAGAATCTAGTGAAAATCCTACAAGTATACGACCCACTTGGTATATTCATACCATAATTTTCGTTGTGAATCAAGATAGCACAACGCCTGATGATCAAAGTATAAGACGAACTCCCACGGGAGGAGATAATATCTCCAATATTGAAGTGACTGCACTACTGTGCAAAACTCTCTATAATTTGAGTACTTCTGTCGGGCCTCATTTAGCTTCTCACTAAAGTAAGACATCAGATGACCCTCCTAGCTCAGCACTCTGCCAATGCCAACACCATATACATCGCAGACAACCTCAAACACCTTAGAGAAATCAGACCATCTTTGAACGAGGGCTATCGTCAATTTCTCCTTGATACCTATGAAAGCCCGAGTGGTAGTTGTCATCCACTGAAAATCATCCTTCCGCAGGTAGCTCGTGAAAGGGGTCATGATGGTATTAAATCCCTGGACAAACTCTCGTAGAAGGTGGCTAGTCTGTGAACCTTGTCTAGTTCAATAGACACGTAAGACACTGATATGATAAACCCGAAAAAGTGCACGAAATCAGTGTGGGAGGAGCACTTTTTTAACATATAACTTCTCACAGAGGATCTCAAATAAGAGCATTAGATGGCTCAAATGGTCATCAGGAGAGTGGTTGTAAATCAAATGCCATCAAAGTAGACGACGAGGAACTTTCCATGCATGGCCGCAGGATATGGGTCATGATCTGCATGAAAGTGTTGGGGAGTTGAACAAAAGGCATGATCAATAGAAACCACCTTTGGTCTTAAAAGGCCGTCTTCCATTCATCTTCCTCAAGAATCTTGATCTTGTGGTACTCACTGCAAAGATCTATTCTTGAGAATATTTGGACACCAGTCATCGTGTCGATCTAGTTGTCTAATCCAAGAATTGAGAAATGATACTTGATAGTAATTTTATTGATAGTCTTACTATCAATACACATACACCAACTCATATCCTTCTTCGGAGTGAGAAGGGTAGGGGACTCACAGCGGCTTATACTCATGCATATGAACTGCTTCTGGAGAAGCTCATCCACCTATCTCTTGAGCTCAGCATGCCTGTCTGGGTTCATTTGGTAATGTGGTAGGTTCAGGAGCGAGACCCCCAGTGCAAGATCTATGGCATGCTGGATATCACATAATGAAAGTAACTCGTCAGGTAAATCAACCGACAAAATATTAGCATGCTCCCCGAGAATACGTTGGACCTCAAGAGGTGGATCAAGGATCTACGTAGGGCCATCAGAATCCATAGTGGCGGCCACTACGCAGAATATGTCAGTGTTTATGCTCTCCCTCATAAACTCACTGCAACGCAGAATGTGCAGCGGACATGATGAACTTGTTGTATTTCCTTCGCACGAATGAGATTTATAAGAGAATACAAAAACTAAACAAGGGTGCTAGCAAGATGATATCTCCAACCAAATATGCAATGTTCATCCTATAATCAATAGAGGATAAGGAAACACAATAAAAATACTCACTAACACAAAGATCTGGTGGTTGGAGGTGATGACGGCAGAATATTGTGAAGGGGGGGTGTCAGCTGCAAGAACCAGACAAGGGCGGTTTCTTCAGGAAACAGTGGTTAGGGAGGAGTTTTGCGGTAGAAGGATGCTGAAAGGAGGTTAGGGCTTGCTGATGGGGAAGAAGAAAACAAGAATCGTGGCTAGCGGTGTGGGGAGGAAGAACAAGGGGTGGTATATTTGAACAGGTGTAAAGTTGTACTGTGATGGGTCCAAATAGATCCATGTGTAACAGATACAATATCCTAGGTGAATCACTCTTATTAAGTGACTTAAAACTGTTTTTAGTTTGCTTGCCTAATTGACAAGCCCTGCAGAGTCCTTCCTTCGTGAAGGGGCCAGAAGGTAGTCCTCCAACAAGGTTGTCCTTGGAGAGCCTAGCAATAGTTCTAAGATTTAGGTGTCCTAGTCTCTTATGTCATAAAATATTTGGTCTACAGACAGAGTTAAACAGGCAAATATCTATATTAGTTGAAAGAAAATCTACTAGATAGATGTTACCTTTCCTTTTACCTGTCAACACAGTTGTGTTGTCCTCTGACTTGATTCTGCATAAGGTTTTGCTGAAGGTCACCTGATAGCCTTCATCACATAGCTGACTGATGCTGATTAGGTTGTGCTTCAGTCCTTCCACATAGGCTACCTTCTTGAAGGTTACTGAACCAATCTGGACTGCACCATATCCTTTAGTTTGTTCAAAGTTGGAATCACCAAAGATAACTTTGGGTCCAAGCTTGGCTCTAAAGGAAGTGAGGTTATCCGTGTTCCCTGTCATGTGCTTAGAGCACCCACTATCCAAATATCATTGCTGGTAAGATGTTGGATAGGTCTTTACCTGCACATAAAACAATTCATTTGTTTTTGACCCAGTTTACCTTGGGCCTAGGTTGATAACCTCTGAATTCTGAAATGAAAGACATCTCAGGTTGACTCTTATATCCTTCAGGATGATATCTCCTTGGAGGTATAATCCATTCAGTATAAGGGTTAAAGGTTTGGGATGAAGAACCCTTAGGATTCAATTTTGATTTGCCTTTGACAAAGTTTCCAGAGTTCTGACCTCTGTTCGACGATCTTGGAGCTGAGTTCGACGATCTTGGGTCAGATCGTCGAGCTCCGTTCGACGGTCGACTATGGATGAGGTCAGGTATATGTGATCGTCGACCTGCGTTCGACGACTCTGGCTGAGATCGTCGATCAGTGTTCGACGATTTTTCCTGAGATCGTCGAGCTGCGTTCGGCGATCGTCGATCTTCATTCGGCGATCGGCGATCTACGTTCGACGATTTCTGCTGGGACTTAGTTTTCTGAGGCAGATCAGAATTTTTCCTAGCAACCTCTACAACTCCCTTTCCCTTGTCAGAAATAAACTTGATGGGAGTTGTTAGAACAATAGGTTAGCTGGATGAGGCACCCAAGCCCAGTGTACTGTTAAATCTAGAGTTCACTGTGCTTGTGATGTCCATCAGCTTGATGCTTCTCCCATTAAGGGATTCTTCAAGCTTCTTGGCCTCAGAGAGCTCACTTTTCAGTGTAGCTATCTGTTCCCTACAGTTCTCCAACTCCTGAGAGAGTTTGAGGTTTTCTGACTTTAAACCATTGTGTTCAGATAATTGATTTCTGAGAGAGATAATCTATTTCTCAGACTTTAGCAGGTCTAAACACAGTGCTTTAAATTCAGATTTAAAATCTTCTGAACTAAAATCAAAAGAACCAATTACCTGATCTTCTTCAGGTTGAGTCTCTGAGTCTGACTCTGACTCCTCTTCCTCTGAATTGTTTTGTGAGGCATTGATTGCCATCATGCAGAACTCCTTTTATTCTGCATCATCCTCATCATCACTGGAGCTGGAAGAGGCTTCTGACTCCTCTTCAGTCTCACTCCAGGATTCAGCAACAAACTCTTTCCTTGTATGCTTATTTTTGCTTGAAGAAGGTTTGCTATTGTCATTCCTTTTGGAGTCTTTCTCCTTTCTTCTTTCTTTTCTGTCCCTTCTGTCCTTGTTCTTGTTCTCTGGACAGTCAGGAACTATGTGCCCTGGTTTCCTGCAACCAAAGCAAATAATGTCTTTGTTATTACCAATGGACTTGTCATACCTTGGCTTATCCTGCTCCTTGTATGATCTTCTTCTGAAGTCCTTTCTGGCCATCTTGTAGAATCTTTTGGCCAACAAGCTGAGAAGTTCATCATTGCCTGTAGCTTTATCTTCAGGCAGATCTTCAGTTGCCTTGAATGCTATGGTCTTCTCTTTTCTTGTGGCTGGTGAAGCAGCCTTCTGTTCTTCCTCTCTATTCTTGATGAGCAGCTCATAAGATTTGAGCTTACCCAACAAGGCTTCAGTGGTGATCTCATTCAGACTTCTGGCATCTTTAATTGGCCAGATTCTTGAATCCCAAGTGCTGGGGAAGCACATTAGGATCTTGTCATTAAGTTCTGTTAGAGAGATCTCTTTCTCTAATGTCCTCAGTTCACTGACAATTAGACTCAGTCTATTGTACATGTATCTCACTGACTCAGTCTCTCCCTTCTTGAAGTTCTCATATTGAGTGATGAGGTGGGATCTTCTGTCCTTTCTCTCATCAGCTGAGCCTGAGACTATTTCTGAGAGTCTATCCTAAATTTCCTTGGCTGAATTACATTCAGCTACCTTTTGAAAAATGTCATCTGACATTGTCTGAGCTAGAATGTTCATATCCTTGGCATCAGCTACTTTCCATTTTTTGATGTCAGCATCTGTTCCTGATGGAGGTGGAACAGCATTTGTACTTGTGCTCTCTGGGGGTCTTGGACACACTGTCAAAACAGAATTAAATATATCCTCATCAATAGAATTCATGTAGAGTCTAATCCTTGCTTTCCAAAGTGCAAACTTTGACAGATTGCACACTGGAGGTCTGGTGCTAGCATAATCTTTGTTTTGGGCCATGATTTGTGCAAACAGAATCTAATAATAAAAAATACAAAAAAAAATCTAGTTTGGGATCTTGAGCTTCAGGTGTTAGCCTGTACAACCAATCAGATATGGTTTGTTTAACCAACCTCCCTCTGATACCAATTGAAAGAGCAACTAGATCTGATATACTCTAGAGGGGGGTGAATAGAGTATATAGTGCTTTAAAAGCTTTTGCAAACTTTTATAACAATTGTTGTAATATGTGTGAGCAGGGAAGCAGAAATAAATCTAATCACAGTACTAAACTATGCATATACTAAGCACAGAAAAATCAAGGCCAGAAACAAAAAGAAAACAAGCCAAAACCAGATGACACAAGGGAATATAGTGGTTCCCCAAACTTGGGTACATCCACTCTTCTACCACCCTAGGTAGGAATCCACTGCAGGATGAGTTGATCAGGTGTCCTGGGCACCAATGAGCTTTTGATAAGGTGCTCAAAAAGCAAAGCAGATTTTTTGATCAGGTGTCTTGCCACCAATGAGCTTTTGACAAGGTGCTCAAAAACCAGATTCAAACTTTTGAATTGAGTTTGAGAAACCCTTTACAGAGTGGGGGTGAGAGAGTTATGGCAGTCTTCTCTTTCTCAACCAACTGAGAAGACTAAGTGGATTGATGTCAAAGCTCCCCCTGAGTCCTTGAGATCTTCAGGAAGAAGAGCTTTGCTGAGGGTGATAGGCCTTCAAAGATAGAACTCCAGCAATAAATGATTTCAGCAAGCTGAAATGTTGAGTGTCTGGAGTCTTGAAATGATGTTGGCCTTGAACACTTTGAGAGCTGAAGAGATCTGAAGATTTTTGAAAGCTTGATCTCTTGATGAGTGTTCTTCAGAATTCTTTTTGACAGAAAAAACTTCCTTGTATCTTTCTGTATTCTGTATATAGTGTGTGTTCTGTCTTGTTCTGCATCTTGATTCAAAAACCATTCTATCTTTTATTCTCTGTTCCAGAATAGAATGTCATTCTCTGTCAAGGATAGCCGTTGGTCTGCATTGATTGCATCCTTAATTGCAAAAACTCTTCAAGAGGAAAGTCCACAGAATTATTTCTTGAAAAATCCCTTGAAACTTGGTCCAGAATTGAATGTAAACGGCTAGCAAATCTCTGATTTAATTGCAGAATAACTCTTAACTGATTTGAATTTGAATTTTGGAAGTTATTTGAAATCGTCGAACTGAGCTCTGCTATCGTCGAGCTGAGCTCAGCGAGCTGGAAAACTCAAGCAGCAAAATAATCGTCGATCTGAGCTCAAAGATCGTCGAACTGAGCTCAGAGATAAAGATGCAATGCAGAGTCGAAATCGTCGACCTGAGCTCACCGATCGTCGAATGGAGTTCGACGATATTATGAAGTTGAGCTCAGCGATCGTCGAGTGGAGCTCGACGATCCGTCGGAGTTGAGCTAGACGATCGTCGATCGGAGTTCGACGAATCGTCGTGCTGAGCTCGACGATCAGACTTAGTCTCCAGACAGAAAAACTTGGTCTCCAGGGCAGCTTCCAATCCTAGACTTCTAACACTTAGACTCAATTCTAATTGACCTATTAAGATATACAGAAGGTCAAGTAAAGGTTCCTAGAGACATAGTGATCCTGACTCAAATTAGTAATAGGGTGTTCCAACAGGTATCGTTAGAGAGGACCTGGCATGAGATTGGCGGGCTTGAAGCGGGAACGAGACATCGGCCAGTAGAGAAATCAAGAGGCGCAGTTAATCAAATCAGAAGGAAAAGGCTTGATCGACTGGGGCTGAAACATGTAGTGGTCGGTTAGGCTAGGGCTTGCGTTTTTAGCGTGTCTCCACGACAGTGTTGTGGATATCGGCCGACATGAATGTTTGGGAGGTAAAACACCACGAAACCGTTTTATTTTTCGTTTGTGGCGTTTTGAAAAAATGAACATATATATCGGTTTTAACCAATATATCAGTCCCAAAAAAACGAGCATATCGCCTGTTTTTTGTTTTTTATTTATAATCGTTGACCTACGGGATTTAATTCCCCCCCCCCCCCCGCCCTGCAGGGTTCATTTCACTCCTGCCCTAGCTCTCCCTCGCGCTCTCCGTTGGTGCTCTCCCTCTCTCGCGTGTTTTGACACTCTAGCTCTCTGATTCTTCTTCTTCTTGCACATTGGTGCCCTCACGCTGGTTGTTATTTCGCTCTCACTCTAGCTCTCTGGTTCTCTTCTCCCTACTTGACTGGTGCTCTAACTCTAGTTATTTTTTCTCGCACTCTCGGCACTCTACCACGTTGGTGCTCTCACTCTGGTTGTTCTCTCATCTCTTTGGTGCTCTTAATCTCGCAGGCTCTCGTCTATCTGTTGGTGCTTTCGATCTCGATAATCTCACGTCTAAGGCATTCTTCTCCCTACCTCCCTCTCGCATTCTCTCGCCTTGCATTTTTAGTTTTCTTTTGCTTTGTTGGTTGCCTTGCTGGTTGTGGTTGTCACTTGTCGCACTGGTTGTTGATGCCCTAATGCCCTGCTTGTTGCTGCCATGTTGCCTTGTTGCCTGCTGCCTTATTGACAGGCTACCATGCTGCCTTGCTCCCTGCTGCCTTTATTGGTCGGCTATCCTGTTTCCTTGCTCCTTGTTGCCTTATTGGCTGACCGTCTTGCTGGTTGTGTAGCATGGTGCATGTCTTGCTGGTTGCTGCCTTGTGCGTTGTTGTCTTATTGGTTGCTCTTTGCTCTAATAATATGGTTGCTGCCTTATTAATTTTGTTGTTTGTTATTTTTATTTGTCCTATTTATGATTTTATTAGTCAACAAATGATTTGAAACACTCATATTACTAGTTATTTATCCAACTTCATTTTTTTACTAATTTATTTTGCATATGTTAGGCTGCAATGATAGTGATGAGCGCTAGATTTTGGGTGAATATCAAACTGATTGTTGGTATATTCACACCATTTGTGAAGGTTTGGCAAAAATTCGATAGGAAAACACCATCCATGAGATGGTTATATTGGGATATAAAAAAAGCTAGGAAAGAAGTTGTTGTTGTTCTCGAACACCAAGAAAACAAATATCTTCATATATGTAAGTTGATTGATATCAAATAGGAGAAGAAGATGAGCATCCTTCGGCACCTTGCAGGTTATTATTAAACTCATATTTTTATTATTCTCGTCGAGCAGAGATTGAACAACCCTCTGCACCTTGTAGGTTATTATTTAAACTCATATTTTTATTATTCCCGTCGAGTGGAGATTGAGGCTGACGGAATGTTTATGAGTGATGTTGGAACACTCTATTACTGATTTGGGCAAGGATCACTATGTCCTTAGGAAAAGTGTGCTGACCTCCTTGTATAGTTTTTAAGGTCAATTAGATTGAGCCTAAGGGTTAGAATTTAGGCCCGAAAGCTGCCCCCAAAACCCTCAGATCAGATATTCAAGACTCAGGAGACTAAGTCATTTTCGTCGAGCTCAGGTCGACGAATCGTCGATCTCAGTTCGACTATCTCTGAGCTCAGTTCAACGAGTCGTCGAACTCCGTTCGACGATCTTCGAGCTCAGATCGACGCTTTTGTCTCTAGCAGTTTTCCCAATCTCTGAGCTCAGACGATAGTTGAGCTCAGATTGACGATTTTTGTTTCCAGTCTAGTTCCAGTCTCTGAGCTCAGGTCGACGATAGTTGAGCTCAGGTCGACGATTTTCTGGAGAGATCGACGTTTCTCAAGATTCAAATTCAGACAGTTATGGAATTCTATCTTATTTATTCACAGCATTTATTCCAAGGATCTTGTAGCCGTTTCAATTAATCTGGAGCAAGTTTCAAGGGAATTTTAAAGGAATGTTTTTTATGACTTTCCTCCAGAGACAATTCATTTAAGGAAGTCATTAATGAGTGGCTAACAGCTATCTTGGAGACAGAGAATCAATTCGTTCTTTTCAGATCTAAGGAATAAAAGGGGATATTCATTCTGCTTCTCCTAACAATTTACAAACAGTCAAAAAGAATTACAGACAAAAAAAGAACTGTGATACACAGGAAGAGAACACACACAAGCAGAATTCATTTACAACACTCATCACTGAAGGAGATCAACATACAGAAAAGAAGATTTTTTAGATCTCTTTTGACTCAAGTGTTCAAAGGTTTCATCCAACAAGACTTCAGACACTAAACATTTCAGCAACTGCTGGAATCATCCTTTGCTGGAGATCTCATCTACTGAAGATCTATCACCCTAGTGCAAAGCTTCTTTTCCTGAACAACTTCCAAATCTCAGGGGGAGCTTTGACAACATCATCCAATAGTCTTCTCTCTGATTGTTGACAGAGAAGAACATCTCACCTCTTTCTTTTTCTGCTGTAAAAGGGTTTCTCAAAACTCCCTTCAAAAGTTTTGTGCTGGTTTCTGAGACCTTGTCAAAACTCAGTGGTGGCAAGACACCTGATCAAAAAATCTAGTTTGGTTTTTGAGCACCTTATCAAAAGCTCATTGGTGCCCAGGACACCTGATCAACTCATCATGCAGGGGATTCCTACCAAGGGTGGTAGAAGAGTGGATGTACCCAGATTGCTTGGGGAACCACTATAGCTCCTTGTGTCTTCTGGTTACTATATTTTATTTGCTGTGTGCTGTGTTTTTATTTCTTGCTTTCATAACTTTTATTTACTGCAAGCATCTTACACATATATTTTAATTAAGTCTTCCACTGCAAAATAATTTTTAACTTGAAAATTATTTTAATAAACTCTATTCACCCCCCCCCCCTCTAGAGTTAAGGTAGATCTTATCCCCACTTTCAATTGGTATCAGAGGCAGGTTGGTTAAATTACCTTGTTCCTACAGGCTAACACCTGAACCAAAAGATCTCTAATAAGATCAATCTTTTGTAGAGGGTTTTTATTTTTATTATTTGTATTATATTTATCTTTATATAAAACCATGGCACAGAACAAAGATTATGCAAACACCAGACCTCCAGTGTGTAATCTATCTAAGTTTGCACTTTGGAAGGCAATGATAAGATTGTACATGAATTCTATTGATGAAGATATCTTTAATTCTGTTTTGACAGTGTGTCCAAGACCCCCAGGAAATACAAGTACAAGTGTTGTTCCACCTCCTTCAGGAACAGATGCAGAAATCAAAAAATAGAAAGTTGCAGATGCCAAAGCAATGAACATTTTGGCACAAACTATGTCTGATGAAATATTTCAAAAAGTAGCTGAATGCAACTCAGCAAAAGAGATATGGGACAAACTATCTGAAATAGTGTCAGGAACTGCAGATGAAAGGAAAGATAGAAGATCTCATCTCATAACTCAGTATGAGAACTTCAAGAAAGGAGAAAGTGAGTCAGTTGCAGATATGTATAACAGACTCAGTGTTATAGTCAATGAACTGAAAACCTTAGACAAGGAGATCTCATTGACTGAACTCAATGACAAAATCCTAATGTGCTTCCCCAGCACTTGTTACTCAAGGATCTGGTCAATCAAAGATGTCAGAAGCCTAAATGAGATTACCATTGAGGCCCTTTTGGACAAGCTTAAGTCTTATGAGCTGCTCATCAAGAACAGAGAAAAAGAGCAGAAGGCTGCTTCCCCAGCAATCAGAAAAGAGAAATCAATAGCATTTAAAGCTATTGAAGATCAGCCTGAAGACAAGGTCACAGGCAATGAAGAGCTGCTAAGCTTACTGGCCAAAAGATTTTATAAAATGGCCAGGAAGGACTTCAGGAAAAAGTCATTTAGAGGGCATGAAAAGTCAAAGTATGATAAGTCCAATAACAAAGAAATTATTTGTTTTGGATGCAGGAAACCAGGACACATTGTGTCTGACTGTCCAGAAAATCAGAATAAGGACAAGAAGGACAGGAAAGAAAGGAGAAGAGGCAAAGATTTCAGGAAGAACAGCAATGACAAACCCTCCTCAGCAAGAACAAACATACCAGGAAGGGGTTTGTAGCTGAAACCTGGAGTGAAACAGAAGAAGAATCAGAAGCTTCATCCAGCTCAAGTGATGATAAAGATGATGCTGAATGAAAAGGAGTTCTGCATGATGGCTATCATTGCCTCTCAACACAATACTGATGCAGAACAAGAGTCAGAGTCTGAATCAGAAACTCAATCTGAAGAGGATCAGGTAATAGACTCATTTGATTTTAATTCAGAGGACTTCAAATGTGAATTTAAGGCACTTTGTTTAGATCTATTAAAATCTGAGAAAGAAATTATTTCTCTCAGAAATCAATTGTCTGAACAAAGCACCTTAAAATCAGATAACCTCAAACTCTCTGAGGAGTTGGAATGTTGTAGGGAGCAGATAGCCTCACTGAAAAGTGAACTATCAGAGGCCAAGAAGTTTGAAGAATCCCTCAATGGGAAAAGTATCAAATTAATGGACATCACAAGCACGGTGAACTCAAGATTCAATAGTATACTGGGTTTGGGTGCTTCATCCAGCCAACCTATAGTATTAACAACCACAATCAAGTTTATCTCAGACAAAGGTAAGGGAGTTGTAGAGGTGGCTAGAAAGAATTCTGATTTACCTAAGAAAAAAACAGTTCAACAGAAAACGTCGAACGGAGCTCGACGATCACCGAATGGAGCTCAACGATCTCAGGCTGAATCGTCGAACTCAGGTCGACGATTTCTGAACACTGAACTCTGGCATAGTCGATTTTCGAACGGAGCTCGACGATCTGACCCAAGATCGTCGAACTCAGCTCAGAGATCGTCGAAAAGAGCTCAGAGTTTTGAAAAATCTTTCAAAGGTAAATCAAACTTCAATCCTAGAGGTCCTACATCTCAGAGGTTTAACCCTTATACTGAATGGATAATACCTCCTAGGAGATATCATCCTGAAGGCTATAAGAGTCAACCAGGGATGTCTTTTATTTCAGAATTTAAAGGTTATCAACCTAGACCGAAGGTAACCTGGATCAAAAACAAATAAATTGTTTTATGTGCAGGTGAAAACCTATCCAACATCAAACCAGCAATGGTATCTGGATAGTGGGTGCTCAAAGCACATGACAGGAAACAAGGAGAATTTCACATCCTTTAAAGCCAAACTTGCACCCAAAGTAATATTTGGTGATTCAAACTTTGGACTAATAAAAGGATATGGTGCAGTTCAGATTGGCTCAGTCACATTCAAGGAAGTAGCTTATGTGGAAGGACTGAAGCACAACTTAATCAGCGTCAGTCAACTGTGTGATGAAGGCTAACAAGTGACTTTCAACAAATCCTCATGCAAAATCAAATCAGAGAACAACACAACTGTGTTGACAGGTAAAAGAAAGGTAACATTTATCTTGTAGATTTTCTTTCAACTAAGGTAGATATATGCTTGTTCAATTCCATTTGTAGACCTAATGAACTATGGCATAAAAGATTATGACATATAAACCTTAGAACCATTGCTAGACTATCCAAAAACAACATTGTTAGAGGACTACCTTCTGGCCCCTACAAGAAGGAAGGACTTTGTAGGGCTTGTCAATTAGGCAAGCAAACCAAAAATAGCTTCAAGTCAATTAATAAGAGTGATTCACCTAGGATTTTGTATCTGTTACACATGGATCTCTTTGGACCCATTACAGTACAAAGCTTAGGAGGGAAATCGTATACTTTAGTAGTTGTAGATGACTTCTCTAGATTCACATGGGTGTTCTTTCTGAGGAAGAAGTCTGATAACTTTAAATGTTTGACAGAGTTTCTCAAATGCATACAGAGTGAGTTCAATACTCACATTGCCCTGATCAGAAGTGATCATGGGACAGAGTTTGATTCTCTTCTTATGCAAGAGTTCTGTCAGAGTGAAGGGATCAGGCACACTTTCTCAGCTCCTAGAACTCCTCAACAAAATGGGGTAGCTGAAAGAAAAAATAGAACTCTTATTGAATCTGCTACTACATTGTTGTCAAATGCTCACCTTCCTCTATTCTTTTGGGCAGAGGCAGTGAACACCTCCAATTATGTGTTGAATAGAAGTTTGATACATAAGCTGAAGGGCAAGACTCCCTATGAATTACTCAAAGGGAAGAAACCTAAAGTAGATTACTTTAAAATTTTTGGTTTCATTTGTTACATTCACAATAATGACAAGAAATACATAGCAAAATTTCAAGCTAAATCTGATGAAGGAGTGTTTCTGGGATACTCCATGATCAGTAAAACTTATAGGGTGTATAACAAATCTACTCTTAAAATTGAAGAATCTGTTCATGTATCCTTTGATGAATCTAACAGGTCTTTTAAGGAAAAGAATGATTCTATCATAGAACCTTTGCAGGTACACTCTCTTGCTGAAAATTTGGACAGGTTACATATTATACAAAAGGATGAAAGCAGTGAAGATAAATAAGATATTCAACATCTTGGAGAGAATCTTCTTGAAGAGCCAGTTGTTATTCCACAAGAGAAAACAACAACACAGGTTGGTGAACAATCAACACCCCCTGTTGATTTAGTAACATCAAGAAACCATCTAATCTCTCAAGTGATTGGAGACATCTCAGCTGGTGTGCAAACCAGAAATCAGATCAACCAAAACCTAATGCACATCTGCTTTCTTTCTCAAATTGAGGCTCAATCCATTCAAGATGCAGAACAAGATCCACACTGGATCATTGCAATGCAAGAGTAATTACATCAATTTGAAAGGAACAAAGTTTGGCAACTAGTGCCAAGGTCAAAGGATCACTCCATTGTTGGAACAAAATGGGTGTTCAGAAATAAATTGGATGATCAAGGAATCATTGTAAGGAACAAGGCAAGGCTAGTTGCTCAAGGATACTCTCAAGAAAAAGGGATAGACTATGATCAGACCTTTGCACCAGTTGCAAGGTTAGAGGCCATAAGAATCTTCTTAGCTTATGCAGCACACAAAAGATTCAAAGTATATCAAATGGATGTAAAGAGTGTTTTTCTCAATGGAGACATTAAGGAAGAAGTCTATGTTAGACAACCCCCAGGTTTTATTTCTCCAACTCATCCTGATTATGTTTTCAAATTACATAAAACATTATATGGTCTAAAACAAGCTCCTAGAGCATGGTATGAGACTCTAGCATGTTTTCTTCTGAAAAATGATTTTATAAGGGGTAGAGTAGACCAAACTCTTTTTATTAGAACTCATAAGTCCAATACCTTACTAGTACAAATCTATGTAAATGACATTATCTTTGATTCTACTGATTCAAATCTGTGCAAAACGTTTTCTAACCTAATGCATTCTAAATTTGAAATGAGTAGCATGGGTGAGCTTTCCTTCTTTCTAGGATTGCAAGTCAAACAGCATGTTGAAGGCATATTCATCTCTCAAACCAAGTATGCAAAAGAACTGGTTAACAAATTTGGTATGTCTGAAGCATCATGTATGAAAACACCTATGTCTACTAATGCTGTATTAGATGCTGATGAACATGAGAAACATGTTGATCAGACAACATATAGAGCAATGATTGGCTCTTTATTGTATCTTACAGCTAATAGACCTGACATAATGTTTGCTACATGCATATGTGCTAGATTCCAAGTGAGCCCTAGAGAGTCACACTTAACCTTAGTAAAAAGGATTCTTAGGTATGTAAAAAGTTGTTCAAATCTAGGTCTCTAGTATCCAAAAGACTCAGCATTTGACTTAACTGTATTTTCAGATGCTGATTATGCTGTATGCAGAATAGACAGAAAAAGCACCAGTGGAACTTGCCAGTTTCTTGGTGATAGACTTGTCTTCTGGTTTTGCAAGAAACAAACATTTGTGTCCAAATCAACTGCTGAAACTGAATATATGGCAGCAGGTAGTTGTTGCTCACAGATCCTGTGGATTCAGAATCAGCTCCTAGACTATGGCTACATCTTAGAGAAGTCAAAAATTTTCTGTGATAACACTAGTGCTATTTTTATAGCACAAAATTCAGTCCTCCATAGTAGGACAAAACATATAGAAATTAGGCATCACTTTTTAAGGGACAATGTTGAGAAAAATAAAATTGAACTTCAATATATCTCAACTGACTTGCAAAGGGGAGATATTTTCACCAAACCATTTGATGAAAAGAAACATACATTTTTCCTGAATCAGTTAGAAATGTTAGATGGAGGAAGTTTAAAATAAGACCCAAGATTTTAAAACTCTAAAATTGACTAAGACTAGGCAAACAATTTGATTTTTCTAGTGTCTATAGGTTGTTTCTGGTCTCTGAACTGCGCTCGACGTTTTCCCCAAAGATCGTCGAACGGAGATCGACGTTCTTAGAAATCGTCGATCGGAGTTCAGCGCTTTCCAGATAGTGCTAAGCTATCTTCTTCCGGTCAGCGATCGTCGACCGGAGCTCGACGCTCTCCAATATCGTCGAACGGAGATCGACGATGTTGAAGACCTTTCAGATTCCTTTAGAAGCCCAGATCGTCGAACGGAGTTCAACGATTTTTCCTTTTCTGCGTCGAACCCTAATATAAAATTCATTTTTCGGCCGTCGTTCTCCCTTTGCGCTTTCATACTTTCTGCAGAATTTCTCTTTCCCTCCAAACTTTTCTACACTTGGTCTTGTGTTTGTTCATTTTTACAGGTAAAAATGGTTGTTTCTGTTGCAGTTTTGGCAGCAATGAAATTTGACACTGGATTCGACATTGATATGGACTCGTTTGACAACAGTGATCAGATTTTCAAGGATATTCTGGATTTATTCAAAGATCAACAGCTAGTACACATCATGACCACAAGGATAAAACTGGCTGCAGATGAAATCAAGAAATGGGTGTATACTGCTCACAATCAAGACCAAAATGCAGTGATTGGAACTATATCAGGAAATCAGGTATCTCTTATTGCTGCTATATTAACAGAAGTTTTTCAATTAAGTACTGATCAAGATTCTCTTGAGTTGCCTGGAGAAGAGTTTGCAAGTATGCTTGACAGGATGGGTCATTCAGCAGCAAACCCTAACAAGCTGCTTAAGAAAAATCTGTCAGTGGAATACAGGTTTCTAGCAGATGTTGTTGGCAAGGTCCTATTAACAAAACATTCTGCCCATGATACCATATCCAGGTATCAATTCTGTTTAATGGGTACTTTGGTGGATAAGAAACAGTTGAATTGGGGAGAAATTTTCTTTGACCTAATTAAGAAGAAAATAAATAAGAACTTTGTGAACTTTGGAAGGATTCTAGGGCTATTTCTTCATATCAGATGCCCTGAGCTGCTTGTTTCAAATGGGATGCATATCAATGTCTCTAAGAGGTTAACTTGTGCCCTCTTTGGCAAATGGGACAGGCAAATTGCAAAGTCAAGCAGAGCCTCTGCAGTCATCTCATCTTCAGGCACCAGGACTGATCCAGTCACTTCCCCTCAGGCAACTGCCCCATTAGAAGAACTGTCTGCCTTCTCATCTCCACTTTCTCCACCTACTGTTCCCTCAACAATTATCACATCCACCATAACCATTTCAATTTCATCCCCCATATCCATTCCATCTTCAAACTCTATTCCTTCCCCAACACCAATGTCCACTGAAGATGTTTTTCCACTCATAACCATTGACTCATCAGCTCTCCTTCCATCCTTCACTCTCTTAGATGATTCCTATATGGATGATTCTTCCTCCTCACCCCTTGAGCCACCATCTTCTTCTACATCATATCAACAACTCCTTCAAGAAATTCTTGCTCAACCATCTTTCTCATCATCTATCTCCATTCCATTAACTTCCATCTCCACCATTCCTATATCTCAACCATCAATTCTACCATCCACATTAACATCATCTCCAACCACATCCACAGCTCCTTCTACATCCATCTCTGCCACACTCATCTCTACCTCTACTCAAGCACCACTTGAGTAAGTAGATTTATCAGCCATAGCAGATAAGCTTTATGGGTTGTTAGCTCCAAGGCTATCACTCCTGCTGGAGACCTCCCTGGATCCACTTCTGAAATCAGTTCAGGAGTTATCTGACAGGCTTTCTTCCTTATATCCTCCTCAGGCAATCCCTTCTGTTGGGTGCCTTGATCCAGTTTCTACTGAATCTAGGCAGGGGGAGATGTCATATGAAGTAGAGAGATTGCCTGCTTCAGAGATTCCAGCTCCAGTTCCAGTTCCAGCTCCAGTTCCAGTTATAACAGTTGACCTCAGGTCACTGCTGTCAGAGTTTGATATTGTTTACTTCAGCTGTCTTCCAGTTCAGAAAACTGAAGATCTTACTAAGGCCATTGTGCTTATTTCTAACTGTGAGCCCAGCATAATAGCTTCTTATATAAATTCTCTCAAGGTTGTGGATTGTGCTCCTTCAGTTTCTGTTGTTCCTGCTGCTGTTGCTGCTGTTTTAATTTTTGATGATATGCTTATGACAGAGGCTAATGACTCTGAGTCTGCTGTTTCTGTTATTATTTCTGAATCTGTTACATCAGTTTCTGCTATTTTTGTTACTGCCGCTGTTGCTGCTGTCGCTGCTGTTGCTACTGTTGTTTCTTCTGTTCCACCCCAACAACAAAGAGATTCCATCAAAAGGCTTGATGAACTATATGACAATCCTCAGAGCTCAGATAGTGATCAATTTAGAACTGATTCTGATGATTCCTCTGCAACCATTGCAAGGAAGAGGAAAGCTAGAAGCAAGGCCCTAAAGAAAGTTCCCCAGGAGAAAATTAAATCTTCAAATGATATTCCATACTATATTTTGCATAATTGTCCAATTACAGAACCATGGATGCAGTTCTCCAGGAATCAACTAAAGGCAATGAAGAAAAAGAGGAAATATGATAAAGGATCATCTCACTTCAATCCTCCTCCTCCTCCTCCTCCTTCACCAGATGCAGGTACTGGTCGAAGTTCTGATTTTCAGTCATCTGCTGCTAAGATTCAAAGCACCTCTCAATTTCAAGGAAGATCTCAATCAAGAGAATATCAATCAAGAGGCTACCAGTACAGAAGAGGACAGTATAGGGGAAATCAAAGAGATTTCAAAGTTTATTCCAAAGGTTATTCTAGGCAGCATCCTTATAATAGGGAAGGACAAGGTCTCATTGACACCACATCTGGTCATTTCCCTTATAAGTTAAGAGATCCAGTTTCTTCCAGAGCTACTTCTAATGATTCTTCAAACAGATATGAACCTCCTGTTCCATTTGAAAACCCAGAAAATAATCCTAATTCCTGGACAGCAAGAATGAAAGAGTTGGCTGTTCTAGATCAAATTAAAAAGGCAAAAGAACAAGAAAAAGATACATCACAATTCACCACTCTATCAGAACAGAGAAAGAAAGAACTTGAAAGATATGCTTCCAGCAAATTCTTTGACTCAGAAAGCTATATGAAGCTGCACCCAGAAGCTGTAGTCCCCAGGGCAAAACTTCAAGCTTTTCTAGGTGCAGATGATGACAGAAGATCCAAGAAAAAAGCTCTTAACCCTAACAGAGAAATAGTTCTCACAAAGAGCAAGGAAAAGGAATGATCATGTAAGCTGACAGTGTTATCTATTCTAAATTTCTGATGTGATTCTATTTGTGTTTCTGCAATGTTGTTTTTGATTTTATTTCTGCATTGTATGCTTTTATTTTCTATGTCATGTAAATAGTAATCCTAACCCAAATAGTGGAAGATTGTTGGAACACCCTATTACTGATTTGGGCAAGGATCACTATGTCCTTAGGAAAAGTGTGTTGACCTCCTTGTATAATTTTTAAGGTCAATTAGATTGAGTGTAAGGGTTAGAATTTAGGCCTGAAAGCTGCCCCCAAGACACTCAGATCAGATATTCAAGACTCAGGAGACTAAGTCATTTTCGTCGAGCTCAGGTCGACGAATCGTCGAACTCAGTTCGACTATCTCTGAGCTCAGTTCAACGAGTCGTCGAACTCCGTTCGACGATCTTCGAGCTCAGATTGACGTTTTTGTCTCTAGTTGTTTTCCCAATCTCTGAGCTCAGGTCGACGATAGTTGAGCTCAAATCGACGATTTCTGTTTCCAGTCTAGTTCCCGTCTCTGAGCTCAGGTCGACGATAGTTGAGCTCAGGTCGACGATTTTCTGGAGTGATCGACGTTTCTCAAGATTCAAATTCAGACAGTTATGGAATTCTATCTTATTTATTCTCAGCATTTATTCCAAGGATCTTCTAGCCGTTTCAATTAATCTGGAGCAAGTTTCAAGGGAATTTTAAAGGAATGTTTTCTAGGACTTTCCTTCAGAGACTAAATTCATTTAAGGAAGTCATTAATGAGTGGCTAACGGCTATCTTGGAGACAGAGAATCAATTCATTCTTTTCAGATCTAAGGAATAAAAGAGGATATTCATTCTGCTTCTCTTAACAATTTACAAACAGTCAAAAAGAATTACAGACAAAAAGAGAACTGTGATACACAGTAAGAGAACACACACAAGCAGAATTCATTTAGAACACTCATCACTGAAGGAGATCAACATACAGAAAAGAAGATTTTCTAGATCTTTTTTGACTCAAGTGTTCAAAGTCTTCATCCATCAAAACTCCAGACACTACACATTTCAGCAACTGCTGGAATCATCCTTTGCTGGAGATCTCATCTACTGAAGGCCTATCACCCTAGTGCAAAGTTGCTTTTCCTGAACAACTTCCAGATCTCAGGGGGAGCTTTGACAACATCATTCACTAGTCTTCTCTCTGATTGTTGACAGAGAAGAACATCTCACCTCTTTCTTTTTCTGCTGTAAAAGGGTTTCTCAAAACTCCCTTCAAAAGTTTTGTGCTGGTTTCTGAGACCTTGTCAAAACTCAGTGATGGCAAGACACCTGATCAAAAAATCTAGTTTGGTTTTTGAGCACCTTATCAAAAGCTCATTGGTGCCCAGGACACCTGATCAACTCATCCTTCAGGGGATTCCTACCAAGGGTGGTAGAAGAGTGGATGTACCCAGATTACTTGGAGAACCACTATAGCTCCTTGTGTCTTCTGGTTGCTATATTTTGTTTGTTGTGTGCTGTGTTTTTATTTCTTGCTTTCATAACTTTTATTTACTGCAAGCACCTTACACATATATTTAAATTAAGTCTTCCACTACAAAATATTTTTTAACTTGAAAATTATTTTAATAAACTCTATTCACCCCCCCCCCCCCTCTAGAGTTAAGGTAGATCTTATCCTCACTTTCAAGTGATTTTGTTAGGTGTCTCTCAAGAATATATAGGAAAGATCCTTCTACACAGGATCACATCAATGCTGAGCTTGATGTATACCAATACCAACAAGGGTTATTTGGTAAAAATATGACAAAGAGATAGTTACAAAATCCCAACTTAAATCCAGGTACATTTTAATATATATTTTTATTAACTTCAATGATGTGCTATGTATAATTAAATTGTGTTATCATTTTAATTTTCACAGTACATTGTTGGAGGTTTTAACGGTGCTGATACGTAATACCTTAAAACTATGGCTATGAAGATTTTAAGTCTGATTACTTCATTCTCTAGCTGCGAGAGGAACAGGAGCACTTTCGAGATGGTATGCATTAATTTAGTTATTTAGTTAAAGAAAAATATTTTATTATATGATTGTATGCATTATTTAATTTTTTAAAAATTTTGTAGATGTATACTAAGAAGAGGAATAAACTCGATGGCAAAATATTAAACGATCTAATATTTGTAAAGTTCAATGTTTTGCTGAAGTCGAAATATTCAGAGACATCTCGAGATCCATTGGAAGCTAAGAATGTTGATTCTGGAATGGTACAAGAGTGGATGGTGAATATTGATCCCGAGGAGTATGAAAATGAAGATGACAATGATGAAGTCTTTCCTCGAGAGGGGTTGACATAGGTGGAAATTGACAATATAGTCGACGCTGACCATGATGAAAGGAGGCCTCCAAGACTAGCTACAACTACAAGCAAAAAGTTACAACAGTTATCAAAGAAATGGAAATAGAAAAACATAAGAGGTGACGAGGCAGATCTAGAGGTTTCATCCGATGAAGATCATATTTTATCTACTTTGCTGACAATAGATGAGTCTATAAGTGTAACAACCCTTAAAATACTAATAATAAAAAAAGGAATTATAAACAAATTAAAAAAAGTAACCTTTTTAATGCCTAAACCCCCCCCCCCCTATTTCTCCTTCCCGTAAACCCGGACCTGTCCCGATCCCGACTCCCCCGCGCTGACTCCCGTCTCCCGCACGCACCAGTCGTTGGTTTCGCTTTCCGCTTCTGCCTTCCGATCGATATATTGTAGGAGAGGGGATGTATCATCCCAAGTTTCTCAACTCCCATAGGGATGAGATTCTAAGCAGGTTTCGTCCCAAGGAGACCGACTTCAATGAGTATATCTAAGACATACTTGTGTGGGGAGAGAAAAATGAAGTTATTGTGTCGCGCAGTTTCAATTTTCAATAAGTATCTTGGAATACTCATATCTTTGATAACAAAATGTTACCAAGGATGCTTCTTAATTTTCTCTATTTCATGAGTCATTTCCAGCAAGAAGAATATCGTCGATATAGATAACGCAAATAACCAGATCATGGTTGCTTTTTTGTATAAAGAGAGAGTGATCAACATTGCTTCTGGAGAAATCAATGGTAGAGATGACCTAACGGAATTTGTCAAACCATGCGTGAGGGCTTTGTTTGAGACCATAGATGACCTTCTGAAGCTTACACACTTGGGACTCCTCTTGAGCAAAATAAATAGGAGACTACTCAATATAGACTTCTTCATGAAGGTCAACATAGAGGAAGACATTTTTGACATCAAACTGAGACATTTGTTAATTCCAGTTGACAACAAAGAAGAAGAGGATCCAGATAGTACTAATACGGGCAATCGAAGAGAAGTTGTCAAAGAAATCAATACCATATGTTTGGGTGACCCCTTTGGCAATTAGAAGAGCCTTACAGCGATCTATAGTGTTGTCTCGGAGAAACTTGATGACAAAGACCTAACAACAACCGACAACACCTCCCCCAGAGGGGGTAGAGACAGGAGTCTAGATACCCAAAATTTTAATGCAAAGACTTCCTTATCCATGGACGCTTTCAACACAGTATATGAAGAGCTTCCTCATGCGTAGTAGGAACGATGGCGGTACAGAGTACTAAAGTGTGGGAGATGATTTTTCCTTTCAACCACACGCATTTTGTTGGGATGCATGCATACAACTGGACTGATGAATAATAATGTTAGAGGTGCAGAAAGATAAGAATTGCTGGCTCATGTATTCCTTTGCATTATTGGTTTGTAGAGTTTTGAGCGACATAACAAACTGAGATTCACAGGAACAGCGAGAACGAGGAATAAGATCGGTGAGCTTTGATTGGGATGGATCAACAAGTTCGACGAAGTGTGAAACGGGATCAACGAGCGCAAGAACCAGGGAACGATAGGTTTGCGGGCTGGGAGTGGCGATTTGAAGATCAGAGTGCGGAGAGTGCGGCAAGAAAAGTGTGGAAGTCGCCGACGCACAGGAAACAGTGGATATCGCAAAGACTGCGAGTACAAGGAGCGATGAGGGAGGAGTGGCGAGCTTGTCGTTGCCCAAAAAACTCTATAAAAGCCCGAGGAGGGACTTGGTTGTGGTCGTGGGGCTCGAGAGCAATGTGGCGAGCTCCTGATGCATTTGGCGAGTATCGTCGCGAGAGATTGTGGGGTCGGGAGAGTTCACACAAGACTTGAAAGTCTCGTGCGAGGGTCTGGAGTATTTACGTGAGAGGATAAAAGCGCGAGAGTACGTCCTGCTCTAGCACTTGGACAGAATATAAAATATTAAATAATTTTTATTTCAAAAGATTTTAAATATTGCAAGAGAGTTCACTCTTTATATAGATTAGAGGAAGAGAAATTTACATTTGGAGATGAGTAACTAATTACAAGAAAGAGAAATATACAATGGCCTTCTTTTGGGGCTTTAACAAAGACCACAGAAGCACTCATAGCCAATAAAAAGCTAGCCCTGGAATACATGAATAATCATGATACAGAATCAGAGTGGAAAATAGTGGTTAGTATTTTACCTATTTGCCTCTGACACTGACAAGCCCCACAAAGCTCCAGCAGCCCTCTCTTGTAGTCCATGAGATGCATTTGCGCATGTAGTTGCGAGGGTAACCTGAATAATAAAGTAAAACGAGAAGCTTACAGCAAACAAAAAATAAATTATTTAGTAAAAAAAAAGGAATCCGGCTATAAGCTCCATTGAAGATCACTTGAAAATTGGATCAAATTTTAGTTTAAATAAAACTAAGCTCACAATGAACAACTGATAATGAGCCAAGACTGAATTCGCTGAGCTTGGAATGAGTCAACTAGATAAAATCTATCTGGCTGGAGACTGGATCAAGATATATGGGATTATGTAAGAATATATGCACAAGGCATGTATGTATTTGATTTGATATTTCTTCTGCCAAGTAATCTTTGCTTGGACCGCCGGGTGAGTAGCCAAGCAAAGATTACATAAAAATCTGGCTTGAGACTGGATTAAGATATATGGGTGAGTTATCTGGCTTGAGATTAGATCAAGATATATGGGTACTATTATGTAAGAATATATGCATAGGCATGTATGTATAACTCTTCTACCAAGTAATCTTTGCTAGGACCCCGGGTGAGTAGCCCAATTAGTAGTACCGACAAGAAACTGGCGAGTAGCTCTAATAAGAAGAATTGATGAGTAGCAAGGTTGTCAGGATCGAGATCCTAGATGAGATCATTTTGAGGTAGGATCGAATCTGAGAGTAGGGTCGGATTGAGGATCGCTTTACAAAACCAGGATCGATTTACAAAATCTGGATCGTAGGATCGTAATATCCTATGATCTGGACCGCGATCCTGACAACCTTGAGTAGCCTTTACAACTATAGATATTTTGGCACAAGGTAAAGTGAAGGTCACGGTATGAGCATTCACTAACGATATTCTAATTAATGCATGCACGTGCAGTGACAATGGGAGAATCTAGAATGAATGTGATTTCATACAATAGTCCAACATATATTTGCAATAATCTTGAAATTATAAACATACTTTACAAACAGGCTCAATCCAGCGTAGGTTTTAAAGTAAACAAAAAATCAAGTTACAATTAAACAAGAGTGCTTTGAGTAAATATTTGGCGAAAATACCCTTCAAATAGAACAAAATATTAGTTGAAATTCTAAGAATATATGTCCCAATTGTATGTATTACAGTAAACTATTCAATATGAAGTACAAGAATTTCCAAATTAGAACTTACATAAGTAATTGAACTCGGAGGTGGTGATTTGTTGTGGTTTTTAGGCTCAAACAATGAGATAGAAGCAATTTCACCGCTGAAATGATAGTTTTCTGCGCTGATCTGCACTTTCCAGAGGCTGGAATTGAAGGTGGAGGCTTGTCGGCAGACGAAGAACCCGCTGACTAGTGGCTGGAAGTTGTCGGAAGGCAGTCAAAGTCTAAACAGTAATTGGGTGGCCAGAATTCCACAGCCAGTGAAGCTGCGACAGTCGGGTACAGCTATGGTACTGTATGGCTATGGATCGCCTGAAACAGGAGCAGGTTGGTGATCGAGGACTTCTAGACATTGTCAGTTGTTGGACAGTACCTGCACAGAGGGGCTGTCGAAGGGCTGTAGATGTATATTGGGATGAATGATTGATGCAACAAGACTTGCATCTTTATTTTATTTTTTATTTACTGTAATTTTTATTTTGTGTAACGCACGTCTTTGCGCATGTTTGTGATTAATTTTTCACGCACGTTATTAATGTATGTGTTTTGTATTATGCATGTCACTCACGCACGCTTGTACAGTTGTATGGCTTATTGGCGTTATCGATCAATAAGACCCTAAATGAAATGCTCCGTCAAATCAGGTAAAGTGGTAAAATAGGGTAAGCTTTGAAAATGGTAATTTTTAATTAAAATGTTTTAAATATGGAATTAAAATCCAATGTTTTAAAATTCTGAATTTAAATTGAAATTTTAATTTAATGAGGAATATTAAATGAAAATGCCTCTTGAAATCCTCCCCATCTTTTATTACCATTTAATATCAAAATTAACTCCCCCCACCATCTGCCAAAAAACTACCAACTATAAAGATAACTGGACCCCCCCCCTCGTTTTCAAATCTAAGGCGCCCCCACGCCGACACTCGCATTTGTCAGCTGACGTCCCGTAGGGCTTCAGAAACTTGAATGTAACAACCTCTGAAAGGTCCCGAGAACCCTCCAACATCTTCCCTCCTTCCATCCATCCAATACCCCTTCTAAAGGCCTCGCCACTGACGCAAACAACCACCTTTGCTTATGGGGAGCCTTTTGCACTCTTTTCTCCAATGATCCCACCTTTGTTGGCCACTGTCTACTCTGACAACTCCAGCGTTCGAGAACGACTTCCAGTCAGTCGTTTGACCTCTAGAAATCGTCACCTCCTCCTTTCGACCATCCACCATCCACAGTCTACCTCCCAACCAACTAGCACTTCCTCTCCATTGAAGACGATCCTCCACCAAGCTCTTCTCATTTGATTTTGGCAGAGGCAATGTTATTTTTGTGGGCCTGAGATATACCTCTTACTTCTCTCGCTGCTCACCCACAGCTATTATGGTTTAATGTTTAAATGTTTATGAACTTTAAAATCAAAGCTTGCTCTAAAATATTACTTACCTACTTGTCGTTAATTTGAAAACCGTTGTTTTTCTTTAAATAAAAATTTTTGGATGAATTTTTCGTTGTGAGGAATGTACACGAACGTTAGGCATTACACGAATTTGTAAACCCTGGGTCGTTTATCAATTCAAACTGCTTATGAAAGTTTTGTTAGCACCTCATATTTTTAATCGATCTCAAAACTTATTTAAAATCAATATTGAGATTTTAGATTCAATGTTGCAGATGTCGGATGTACGGGACACGTCGGTTTGGGTTTTCATGTTGGTTTTTTATATATCAGGTTATATATCGGATTTTAATATTTAATTAAATATATATGTAATTAAATGTTATTTTTTATACATGTCACAGTACTACCTATTCTACAACATATTGAACTTTTAAATATTAAAAGTTATATGTAACATTTAATATACAACACTTCAAAAATTAAAATTTGTAAAACTAATGATTTTAAGATCAAAATTTCAAACATACCTCATTCTTCATCACTTAAAGACTCATCTATAGTCGGCAGAGTAGATAGAATATGATCTTCATCTGATGAACTCTCTAGATCTCCCCCGTCCACCTCAGATACTTTTCTTTTTCCCCTTCTTTGATAACTAATTGTCACTTCTTTGCTTGTAGCTAGTATTTGAGGCCTCCTTTCATCATAATCAGCGTCGACTATATTGTCAATTTGCGATCATGTCAGCCCCTCTCCAGGAAAGACTTCATCATCGTCATCTTCATTTTCATCCTCCTCCGGATCAACATTCAACATCCACTCTTATATCATTCCAGAATCAACATTCTTAGCTGTCAATGGATCTCGAGATGTCTCTGAATATTATAACTTCAGCAAAGCATTGAACATTACAAATACTAAATCGTTCAATCTTTTGCTATCAAATTTATTTCTCTTTTTAGAATGCTATCAAGTTTATTTCTCTTTTGGAAAAATAAACATCAGAAAAACCCCATAACTTTATTAGATCGTTAGATTTTTCAGATATCTTTTATATTATCCACACAATATTTTATTTATCAAACAACATTTTGCATCCTCAGTAGTATACTAGTATACAAACTACGAAGTTATAACTATCATTCAAACTTTCAAAGTATCCAACAAAATGAACAAATCGTTCAAGTATCATTCAAACTTTCAAAACATCTCACATTTTATTTATCAAAATACACAAAGCAGCAAGACAACTAAAAATGTGATTGGATATGCATGCACCATTGATTGCAAAATGATGTTGGATAAATAACTACTAATATGGGTATTTCAAATCATTTGTTGATTAATAAACGGGTCAAATAAAAATAAGGCAGCAACTAATAAGGCAAATAAGGCAACAGGGCAGCCACCATGCTACAACCAGCAAGTCAGCCACAAGGCAACCACCATGCCTTGCTGAACTGACAAGGCAACAGGGCAGCCACGAACAACTAAACGGGTCACTGATTGCAACAACACACAAGGCAGCCACCATGCTACAGCCGGCAAATAAGGCAACAGAGAGCAAGGCAGTAGGGCAGCTGGCCAATAAGGCAGTAGGGCGCAAGGCAACAAAATACCATAGCAGCAGCTTGCACAACAACCAACACAAAAAAAATAAAATGCAGAGCGATAGAATGAGAGGGGGAGGTAGGGAGAAGAATGCACCAGCCGAGAGAGTGTCGAGATCAAAAGCACCAGCGAGCTAGAGAGGGAGAGCAGCAGAGAACCAGAGAGCTAGAGAGCACCAGCGAGCAGAGAGAAGAAAGAACCAGAGAACCAGCAAGCTAGAGAGGGAGAACACCAGAGAACTAGAGAACCAGAGAGCTAGAAAGCACTAGCAAGCAGGGAAAAGAAAGAACAAGAGAGATAAAGTACCGACAGTGCGCGAGAGAGGGAGAGCACCAGCGAGCTAGAGAGCACCAGAGAGCATCAGCGAGCAGGGAGAAGAAAGAACCAGAGAGATAGAATGGCGACAGCGCGCAAGGGAGAGCTAGGGCAAGTGCAACGGGGAGAGCTAGGGCAGGAGCGGTGGAGTGAAATGAAACAGGGTCGAGGAGAGTTAAAACAACGGAGGATTTAAAACAGACGGTTTAATTAAAAAAATCAATTATCGCCCATTTTTTCGGCTGGTATGTCGGTTAAAACCGACAAATCGGCCCGTTTTTTTTTTCAAAACGCCACGATCAGATTTTAAAACATTTTTGTGACGTTTTACCTCTCAAACCTTCATGTCGGACATGTCGGTCGATATCCACAACACTGTTTAGATTACATCAATGATGGCCCAAACCTCCTACTGCAGGGGTTATTTCCTTCCAGGCGAGCGATGGATACAAGTGTTTAAGTCGTGGATGGGAAAATACTAGCCGTGAGGATGCGTCGAAGGGAGGAGAGACTTCGGCTCGGAGGGATAATTCCTCCTTTTCTCTCTTGGAATGAACGATGGCCAATCTCCTAAAGAATCGAGCAATTCTAGCGGTTTGCCTGTAGTTTTTGGACGGTTACAGGAGGATCGTGTGGTATGCATGGGAGTTAAAAGTCGTCCAAGGACCGAGATGCGATGGCGGGTTTCGACCAAGTGAAAAGAAATAAAACTAAACTTCGACACCTGGCGATTCACAAATTCGGCACCATGAAATGATTATAAAATCTGAAGTCACTCCCAATTCTGCAATGCCTCAAAATGAGCACCACAACAAGTATTTATAGGCTCTCACAAACACAACGTACGACTATATTGTCCAAAATGACAACATACAAATGATTCACAAATAATACGTTGAAGTGGCACATGGTCGATAAGCTTCCTATCTCATAACCCAAGACAACATAAAATGGACCAAACCTTACTGATAGAACTATTAAGCAAACAACGCTTGGATAGTGTGGAATCCCAACTAGAAGGATGGTCACCCATTAGGCAATGTAAACGATTTCCTAAACTTTGGTTGACTATTTCAATTTGCTCATCCGTCTGTGGAAGATAAGCAGTGGAAACATAAAGGGCAGTGACAGTCATACAACATAGCGTCTTTCAAAAATAACTCAAGAAACGGACATCACAATCAGATATCATTGTCATAGGTAGACCGTGTAGTCAAAAAACATTATTGACCAATAAAGTTGCAGCGCGGTATGCATCGGCAGTCCTACTACTGCAAGGGATAAAATGAGTAATCTTTGAAAAGCGATTCACTATCACAAATATTGAATCATGCTTTCTAAGTATTCACGAGAGTACAGGCACAGAATTCATATTAATATCCACCCAAGGCTAATGAGGAATCAGTAGAGAAGTATCTAGGTCAGTGTGATGTCATGTGTCTTTGGTTGTCTAGCAAATGTGATAATGGAGGACAACACAAACAACAGCTTTTTCAGGCTAGACCAAAAAATCATCTACAAGGCTAATCTTCTTAACTCTCCCAAAATGACTTACAACACTTTCGGTATGTATCTCTAATATCAAATAACCATGTAAAGAAGTACATAGGATACATAAACGGGACCTATAAAAAAATACACATATATCAAGAGAAATATGTCAAGAATTTTTGGTGGTTCTTTAGATATAGATGTATACGTCTTACTAAAAGCGGAGCATGTTGGATAATCATATATGAGACGCTCAAAGCCCTCTACTTGGGCACTCATCGTATGCAGTGGGACAATTCATCTACTGAGAGCATCCACAAGTTTGTTTTCAACATCAAACTTGTATTTGAGAACATAATGGAACTCTTGCATGTACTCCACTCATTTGGAATGACGGTGGCCTAATTTTTCTGCAATTCAAGGTGTCGTGGGGCTTGATGATCAGAGTACAATATAAACTCTTTGGATAAGAATAATGCCACCAGTGTTGTAAGGCTTGGATGATCGCATAGAACTCCCGATCATAATTTGAATACTTCTATCGAGCCTCATTTAACTTCTCACTAAAGTGGCTAGATCAAAAAACATCTTTTTCAGGCTAGACCAAAAAATCATCTACAAGGCTAATCTTCTTAACTCTCCCAAAATGACTTACAACACTTTCGGTATGCATCTCTAATATCAGTACATAGGATACATAAACGGACCTATAAAAAAAATACACATATATCAAGAGAAATATGTCAAGAATTTTTGGTGGTTCTTTAAATATAGTTGTATACGTCTTACTAAAATCGGAGCATGTTGGATAATCATATATGAGACGCTCAAAGCCCTCTACTTGGGCACTCATCGTATGCAGTGGGACAATTCATCTACTGAGAGCATCCACAAGTTTGTTTTCAACATCAAACTTGCGTTTGAGAACATAATGGAACTCTTGCATGTACTCCACTCATTTGGAATGACAGTGGCCTAATTTTTCTGCAATTCAAGGTGTCGTGGGGCTTGATGATCAGAGTACAATATAAACTCTTTGGATAAGAATAATGTCACCAGTGCCGTAAGGCTTGGATGATCGCATAGAACTCCGGATCATAATTAGAATACTTCTATTGAGCCTCATTTAACTTCTCACTAAAGTTGCAGAGGAGGGGAGAGGATGCGAGCTCCCCGGGCGAGTGCTCTTCCCGGGCTCGGCGAGCGGGGGCCGTTTCGGCGAGATGGGGGTGCGACACCCTCCGGCCCGCCAAGCAGGGGGAGGCAGCCTCTTCAGCAAGCGAACAGCATCAAACTCCATGTTGAGCCCCATAAGGAAGACGTGGACACGGAAACGATCTTTGTCTTTCTGAAGTGTCAGCGCATCAGCAGTACAAGCAGCCGTAAAAGTATTGAAGAAGTCCAGTTCCTGATAGAGGCGCTCAAACTCGGAATAGTAGGCAGAAACAGACATAGTGCCCTGCTTCAGCTCCAGAACACGGCGAGTGAGCTCATACACTTGCATCGAACTGCCTGCCTTAGAGTAAGTATCACGGGCCCGAGTCCAAATATCATATGCGGAGTCCAACAGCATATAACTGCGATACACCTGAGGGGACATCAAGTGAAGTAGCCACGAGACAACCAACGAATTTTTCGCATCCCATTTTTTCCATGTGGGGTCGGTACGTGGTGGCTCAACGGTGGTACCAGCAACAAGTCCATATAACTGGTGGCTGCGAATAGCATGTTGGGCCGCCCTGGACCATTCCAGATAATTCGTGTCATACAAGACAACAGTAGTGATCTTCAACGAGCCAGACGGGTCATGGCTCCGAGGAGGGTAGGTAGACGAACCGGTTGGAACACCGGAATGAGGAGCCGTGGAAATAGTGGACTGATCATCCGTGACTCCGAAGAGAGATGGAAGAGCTCCAACTCAGAGAAGACGGCCTCCAACGGGTCCCCCCGTAGATCATAATGTCGGAAGGAACACCGGAGGAGGTGAGCAAGGTGTCTCCGGCTGCCCCATGGAGGACAAAACGGTCGGAGACGCGAGGGGCCGCCCGAAAGGCCGGGCCGAGAAGGCCGCCGAAGGCGGAGAGCCGCTGAAGAAAGACGGAGAGCCGCGGAAGAGAGACGGTGGCAGCGGAATGGCGAGCAGGCGAGCGGAAGAAGATGAGCGACGGACGGGCGACGGACTGGCGAGCGGGATAGCGCGGAAGGGGGCGAGCGGGATCGAGGCGTGCGGGATCGAGGCGTGCGGGATCGAGGCAAGCGGGAGCGGAGGAATCCCTAGCCCTCTGATACCAAGTAGAAATCGGGATTAAATTTCTTCACACCCTAAACCGGACACCACATACATATATACAGGTAGAATAGCACGTGACATATCACGTGGAATACATAATCCATACGAACTAAAAAACGAATATTCAACTTTTCTTTGTGTCATCTGTCCCCTCAACCTCGCACTCATCTATTACTCCATTTGATGTACAGTTTCACACCCTTCCCATCTCACTGCCTCATGTATCCTCTCCTCTGGTGTGTCCCCCTCCTCTCCCCATGTCGCAGAGTCTACACCACCTCTGACCTCTCCAGTCTCTCACCTTCTCAGTCCACACCATCGCCGCCTTATGTCTCCTCACCTCCAAACTCCTCTCCTTCGCCACCCACTTCTCCCTCTGACGAGAACGTCATTCCCCTTCCATATCACTACACTCAACATACCCCTTCTATTCCCTCGCGTCCAGTGCCCCTAACTCGGTGCCCGTTTCCTCCAGCGAGTGTCCTGTGGATGATCCTTCTACGTGCCGCTATCCATTTCGTGAGAGACATCCCCCGACCGCCTTAGCCTTGTTACACTACCGTTAGACCCGTCTTCCCTTCCTGCTACTGCTTATGGTACTCTAGAACAGACCTCCTACCGTGAGCCTGCCCAAATACCTGAGTGGCAGGTCGGCGTGTCTACTGAGTTAGAGGCACTCGAGCACACTCGTACATGACAGTTTGTCCCTCTTCCACCCAGTGTTGTGTATATTACTTGCAAATGGGTCTTTAAGGCAAGACTCACACAGATGGTTCTGTAGAGAGGTACAAGGCTCGACTTGTGGCTCGTGGTTTTCTGCAGGAGCTGAGACGAGACTATGACGAGACCTTTGCTCTGGTCACCCACATTACTACGGTTCGTACTCTTATTGCAGTTGCAGCTGTTCTCCACTGGTCTATGTTCCAGCTAGACGCGAAGAATGTGTTTCTTCACGACGACATTCAGCAGCAGGTGTACATGCTTCCTCCTCATGGTCTCTCCTCTCCTTCAAGCCTTGTTGGTCGCTTACGACGAGCTCTATACGGGCTCAAGCAGCTGCCCCGTGCATGGTTTGCACATTTCAGCTCAGACATTACAGCCGCCGGTTTTTAGCAGAGTCCACATGATTCAGTCCTTGATGATATGATTATTATTGGTGATGATCCTTCTCATGTGCCATTTATCAAGCATCACCTTCAACAGTTGTTTCAGATGACTAGCCTTGTACAACTGAGCTACTTCTTGGACTTTGAAGTCACATCTACAGACAGTGATTTTCAGCTCTCTCAGCAGCGCTACACATTAGATCTCTTAGATCAGGCTGCTTTCTCTAATTCTCGCATCGTGGTCACCCCTGTGGAGCTTCACCTTCAGCTACGTTCGGATGGAGTTTCACCTTATGATGATGGAGTTTCACTTTCTAATCCTCCTCGCTATCGCCACCTTGTTGGGAGTCTCATCTACCTCACTATTACTCAGTCCGACATTGCCCATGTTGTTCATGTGTTGAGCCAGTCTGTTGGTGCACCTACCTCCGTGCATTATGGTCACCTATTGCGGCTCTTGTGTTATCTTCGAGCGATGACTTCACGCAGTCTCTTCTTCTCCAACTGTATTTCTTTGCAGCTTCGTGCTTACTCGGATGCTACCTAGGCCAGTGATCCTAATGACCGTCGATTTGTCACCGGTTTCTGTCTATTCTTGGGTTCCTTACTTACTCTATGGAAGTCAAAGAAACAGACCGTTGTTTCTTGTTCCAGCATTGAGACTGAGCTTCAGGCCATGGCTACCATTGTTGATGACATTATTTGGCTTTGTTGGCTTCTTAAGGACATTGGTGTCTCTTCTCCAGATCCCACTCCACTCCACTATGATAACACTGGTGCTATTCCAATTGCTCTGAACCTAGTGAAACACACTTTTTCTAAGCATATCGGTGTTAATATTTTCTTCCTACGTGATCAGTATGGTTGTAGTACTCTTGCTCATTTGTTCCTTCTGAGCAGCAACTTGCAGATTTGATGACTAAGTCACGGATGCGGAACCACCATACCTATCTATTGTCCAAACTCTCGGTGTATGATCCTCCGTGAGTTTGAGGGGGGTGTTAGAGATATTGTATATGGTAGATATAGTTTAGATTCATCTCAGCTGTTGTGATCACCCTCTCATGTATATATGTGTATGCCCTATTGTTGAGAAATTACAATGACTTGTTTCGTTCTATCAATTTTCAGGCATAGAATTGAAAACTGTCAATTTTTTTGTTTGGTTGTAAAATGAAATTCATAGACAGTAATTGATATTACAACTTCAAAATACATTCAAATGACTTCAAACCAAATACAATTTAATCATGCGCAAAAGATGATCGGAAATGGTTTACCGACGAAACAAGCGCAGCCTTACCCATCTACAAATGCATGTTTGTGCGTTTGAATGACCTTCCTTCATTCGTGGGTTGTGAATGGGTATCTCCCATTCGTGGGTTGTTAATGGGTTCAACCCGTCCATGGGTTGCGATGGCTAGCCCTCGTACGCCGAAAGTGATGGGGAAAATTAGAATGTAATTAGCAAATAACAGTTGATTTGTACTCAAAATTGAAGATATTGGGGCTCTGGAGGCAGACATCAGGTTCTGCTCCATGATTTGATATAATGTTGGTGCTTATATTCTAAAATTAAATTTATTATTCTCCGCTTCTCTCTTGTAGATGGATGTTCAAAGAGGTGCCTACTTCAAATCTATTTGTGTAGAAATGAGTGTATGTGACTTCAAGTCTATTTGTCCAATAATGAGTATGTGCGTTCGGGGGGCAGCAAGCACGGGCTTTATGCGGGTAGAGTCATGTGATCGCGGTCGGAGCCTATGTGGTTATGGGCGGATAATAGGAGTTTTGACTTTGTAGCATAGCAAAGAAGTGTCTATGGTGCAAGAAGTCATCAATTAGTTTTAATTTCAATTGTAATTTAATTTCCATTTTAAATTTAATTTTAAATTTAAGTGTAATTTAGTTTTAATTTAATTGTACAAAATTTTAAGTTTGAATCTTGGCAAGATACTTTAGAAAAGAAGGGTTTTAGGTTGAACAGGGCAAATACGGAGTACATGGAGCTTAAATTTAGCAGTACAAGAAGGACAGATGACTTCGTTATTAAGTTGGGTGATCAAAATATTTCAAATAGTGAGTGTTTTAAATACGTTGGATCGATAGTTCAAAAAGACAGGTATTGATAAAGATGTGACACATAGAATCCAAGCGAGTTGGTTGAAGTGGATAGCCACATCAGGGAACTTATGTGATCGTAAAATACCACTAAAACTTAAGGGCAAGTTTTACCGTACTACAATTCGACCCGCGATGCTCTATGGTTCTGAGTTTTAGGCAGTGAATTGTGTACATAAGCAAAAAATGGGAGTTGCGGAGATGAGAATGCTTAGGTGGATGTGTGAACACACGAAACTGGATAAAAATAGGAATGAATGTATCAGGGATAAGACAGGAGTAGCACCAATTGCAGAGAAGATGCGAGAAGCTCGACTAAGATGGTTTGGACACGTACAAAGGAGACCATTAGAGGCATTTGTTAGGCATTGTGAGAGTCTAGTCACTAGGCATGTTAAACGAGGGAGGGGTAGACCAATAAAGACTTGGAATGAAACTATAAGGAAAGACATGATGTACTTAGGCATTAGTGAGATTATGACAAAAGATAGGGCACAATGGCGACAAAGGATCCATATAGTCGACCCCACTATAGTCAGATAAAAGCTTGAGTTTTGTTATTTTTGTTGTACAAAATTTTAAGTTTACATCTAATTTAGTTACAAATTTAAGTTTAAGTTGAAATCAAAATTAATTTTAATCACCTTCGTTTTTATTTAAGTTTTAGTTCTAAATAGAATTAATTTTGAATTGAATTGTAATTTAAAATTAATTTTGAATTAAAAGAGGGTCGCGCGCCGGAGGTGGAAAGGAGCGGGTGAGTCACGGTCGAGAGCGAATGACGACGCAAGTTTCTCCTAAAACCAGAGAAAAGAGGAAGATTTTCACCCTAGCCTACTTTCTTAATGGATCCGACCACGTGGGTTTTGGAAGAAAATTAATTCCCTCTAATAAATTACCAAACGAACGCCTGTGAATTGAATTGGGTAACCTAAAACCAATTTGATGTGGAGCAGAGACGAGGACCTATAGTGGAGGACGAGTTTTACGCCCGTTCGGGGCTGATTGGTGAATTTTCATATATGGCGTGCCTAGATAGATGATCGGACTCCGCGGATGCGCCCAGATTCTCATTGCGAATCGATTTCCTATATTAGTTTATTATATTTGCATTTGTTTTAATGTATTTGGGTGGTCCCACCTCCGGCCAATAATAGTCGTCGATGGTGGTATGCCCTAGCTTTTGTTTTATTAAAAATATACATGTAGTGGCTGGTTTTGAGGCATTGCAGAATTTGGTGAAAAGTATTCATGGATTCCCGCAATCCCACCATGGTGTCGACTCTGTGGAACCCTAAGTGACGACTTTTAGGCTTGTATCTCCTTCCCTAAGATTTTTCCTAACCCTAGACCCCTTCTTCCCCCTCTCACACCCCCTCTCTCAGCCTTCACAGCCCTTAAATCAGCCACACTCTTAATTCCAGTCCCTTTTTTGTTTCACTGTTTAATAATGAAATTAACTATTCAATCTAAAGTTTCCAAACCGTGAAACCTCCCTTTTCCAGTAGTCGACCACCTCAATTCCTGCTACCAGCCACCAGCCTCCACCGTGGATCCACAAATAGCCTCATGTTTCTCCTCCAACAACTAGCCGCCGGCCTGCAGTTTTCCCGTCCCTGCACCGCCGGCCGTAGCATCAGCACTCACCAATCCAATCGGCCCCTCCTCCATTTGATCAACTGCCTTCCTCCCCCATATGGACACCTCCAACAACCCACCGCCTCTCCTCCCTTCAATTATAGTCATACAAGCATCCTCCCTTCTTCACTCACAGCAACCACCCCCCTCCTCTCACCCTAAATCCCTTGTCGCCAACCCTCCTCTCGTGGAACCACCGACCAAAACCTTCCCCCCCCTTCCGGATCAGCCCAGATCTAGAATTTTTCAGGCCGGGTCTGATCTCATATTGTCGAATCTATACCTACGTGGTTGGATCTATACCTACATGGCCGGTTCTATCCATTTCCGGTCCGACTTTACCTTCCACCCCCAAGGACAGCCACCTACATCATTTTCCACGCCACTGGTACCACCTCGGATTGTCGTTCAAGCATCTCCGGCTCTGGATTCTTCAGTGTCTTGGTCAACCCACTATTTTGTGAGATTTCGCTGTACTGAATTATTATTTTCAGCATATTTATATTGAATTGTATCTTATACTAGTTTGGATCTCTTGTATGGTAGTTGTTTGTTTGGATAAATATTGTGATTTGTAGGATTTATTCGTCGCGCGCTCTTGCTTTGGTCCTCCACACGGAGGAAAGCCTAAGCATGTTTCGCCTAAATTAATTATTTTACCTTGTTGTGAATTTATTTGCGTGATATGTTAATGTTTATTATCTAATTTATGATTTATCCATCAGACTTTGCATGGTTTATAAGATTAGGTCGCCGTTTTTCTACCGCCTATAGATTCGTCTTACGTCAATTGTTATCAAAGCCAAGTTGCGCGCACTTTTCAATACGAAGTTGTAGAGTTCATAGGTTTGTCATTATGTTTATACATCACAATTATTCCTCTCCTCAATTTGGAGATTTTGAGTCTGCTTGCACCCGCTCTCGCAGAGCTCTGTCGGGGAGATCCTCACGTTATTACGACGATTATCCTCGATCGCAGCACACCACTTTTAGAGATCGTGTTGACCCACCGACACGACCCCACTACACTAGAGACGGTCAGTATAATGATTGTTGTCGTTCATATCTTTGCACGCGAGCGGATCGTGTTGATCCTTCGGCTCGACTCGATTACCTTAGGGATGACTATAATGAAGATCGTTGCTTTGAGAGAGATCTTGAGTGTCAGTTTTGTACTATTGCTCTTTCCTTTGATGCTTCATCGAGTCCCGAGTCTTTCAGTTATTGGCTCGTGGATATGTAGTATTATTTCGATCATTTTGAGTTATTCGGTAAGCGCTGCGTCAAGTTTGCGAATCTTAAAATTTTAGGTCAGGAGAGGGCTTATTGGTTTAGCGTTGAGAGGACCCGCGAGTGAGACCGTCTATATCGCATCACCGGTGGACATAAAGCGTACATTGTGTTAGAGATATCTGTCTTCATCGTACCAGAGTCGTTTGCTCGACCAATTATTTTCCCTCCAGCAAGGATCCATGTCTGTCACTGAGTACAGGGATTGCTTCAATGAGTTAGTTGTGAGGAGTGATATTCGAGAGGACCCATCCATGGCCACTTCCCGATTTCGGTCAGGACTTCGATCTGACATACGTGCTAAGTGGTTTATCATAGCTCGAAGTCCCTCGATCAGACATATCAGCTTGCCCTTCGCTACAAACAGTCTATGAGATCCTCCAAAGCTGGTCGGTTGGACCAACGCCTTGACCTCCGCAGTATGAGCTCCTCCCACACCAAGGACACCACTTTGCCTTTCATTGTTCAGTAATATATGACTGAAGTGATGTCTGATACGAATTGCTCTCACCTCAATGAGGTGATTAGCCCAGTGAGTGACATATCTCTTGTTTCTGATTCGTCTATCATGACCCCAACTGAGAATGAGTCTGAGCAACTTATTGAGTTTGTAGTGTTGTCTTCCTCTCCCACACCTCTCCTTCTGCCATGCATCGGGTTAGTTGGCACCCCAACCACAGACCCATTTCTTGACACCGCACTCATGGACCCATTCTTGAGTGTAGGTCTATGTCGCTCTCCCCTTTTCATTGCTCCGAGCCCATCACGACCAAGAGCCCGGAGACTGGTGTTGAGCTCGTAGTGGCTATGTCACCTAGTCACGGGGGCACTACCCCTCATGAGGGTACCCATATAGAGGATCATGATTCTAGTGATGAGTTTTATGTTGACACCCCTGTTGAGCCTCCAGATGAGCCACCACATCCTAGTGAGGATGCGGTTCAGGTGAGCCACTTGTTTATGAGTTTCGAGTTATTGGTGTCTCTTTCATTAGCGTCCCTGGCCTTGCCCAGTGGATGGATATTGTGTGGAGCATCAAGTATTTAGGACACCACCTACTAACACATCGCACTCTCGATGAGTTTTGGGACACACCACCTGCTGACCCATCAGATGAGTTCTTTACTTTCGGGGGCACTCAACACACTATAGAGTCACGTCTTCTAGTCGGCATACACGATTTTCACTCAAGTGGTCATTTCATCCGCAATGACTTTTTGTACGTACCACCAGGTGAGCCCCATGATGTGTCATGTTCCCTGAGAGACATTTAGCTCTTTATGAGCTCGCCCTTGAGTGTAGAAGTTTCGCACGGTCACCTGAGCACTCGGCACACACGTGATGAATTTTTCTACACTCCACCGAGAGAGCCTTCGGATAGGCCACCTCCTTTAATAGATTTTTAGGTCATTATTAGACTTTCCCATAGAGAGCATGTTGTGTCGGTCATGTTTCATTTGCATCATTTGCATTGCATGTGTCAGTTGAGTCGTTTCTTCATCATTTGCATGAGTCTGTTGTGTTGTATGTTCATCGTTTGCATGTGTTTCATGATTTGGTCCGACGAAGAATCCATAATAATAATAATAAATGTTGTAAGTCACATGTGGATGTTAACTGGCAAGAGCAGGTACTTCATGAAGGCAAGCAGGTGATGATGAGAATTTGCATTGTGAGGCACTGTGCGTGGCTTGTTAAAAGCTTGAACGATAGGCGAATGGATCCCTATATAATCATGAGACAGATCAAAGCAAACACCGACGATCTTGATATCCCTGTAAGTATGGGTATCCACCTGGTATTTAGTGTTGAAGATATGATGTCGTACTACGAGCCTCGAGAGTATGTGGACACAAGCAGTGAGGACTTCCGGCCGCCCACACCTCCATTTTCGTTGTCTTGCCACCTTCATAGCCCGCACACTTCTGATGGCCACCACTACTCACTCACTTCTGACACTCACCGATCTAGGGACTCGTTTTCTTTGGTTCTACCTACGGCGTCGCCGATCGTGCGGGGATCCACAACTCGTGAGTTGAGCGTTGAGAGCATTTTGGAGACCACATTCTGCTGGCACATTCCTACTACTGATGTTCATGACACTTAGATACTTGCAGCAGAACTAGATCGATTTACCCCTGGACTTCGACTTCGGTACGGTCGTAGTCATTCACCAGAGATGACAGCTTTTCAATCAGGGAGAGTTAATTGGCGAGTACACTCTTCCATCAACAGCACTTGAATGACCAATGGTGGACCTCTTCGAGTCTTACCTGGCATACAACGAGAGAATTCCGATCTCTATTCATCGGGAGATGAATTCTTTCAATCCGGGGAGATTGATGTGTTGCGAAAACGAGGACCTGCAGTGGAGGACGATTTTTGGGCCCGTTCGGGGCTGATTGGTGACTTTCCATATATGGTGTACTCGGATCGATGATCGGACTCCGCGGATGCGCCTGGATTCGCGTTGCGAACCGATTTCATATATTAGTTTATTTTATATGCATTTGTTTTGATGTATTTGGGTGGCACCACCTCCGGCCAATCATAATCGTCGATGGTGGGATGTCCTAGCTTTTGTTTTATTATAAATAGACATGTAGTGGCAGGTTTTGAGGCATTGCAGAATTTGGTGAAAAGTATTCCTGGATTCCCGCAATCCCACCACTGTGCCGACTCCATGGAACCCTAGGTGACGACTCCTAGGCTTTCCCTCTCCAAGGTTTGCACTAACCCTAGGCCATCCCCCCCCCCTCTCTCAGCCTCCACAACTCTTAAACCAGCCACACTCTTAATTCCAATCCCTTTTTCATTTCACTGTTTATTAATGAAATTTACTATTCACCCTAAAGTTTCCAAACAGTAAAACCACCCTTTTCCAGCTGCCGACCACCTCAGCTCCTGCTACCAGCCGCCAGCCTTCGTCGTGGATCCACAAACAGCCCCTATTTCTCCTCCAACAACTAGCCGTCGGTCTGCAGTTTTCCCTTCCCTGCACCGCCGGCCCTAACAACGGCCATCACCAATCCAGTCGGCCCCTCCTCCATCTGATCCACCGCTGGTCGCCCCCATCTGAACGCCTCTAGCAACCCACCACCTCTCCTCCCTTCAACTACAGCCATACACGCCCCCTCCCTTCTTCACCCACAGCAACCACCCCGTCCTCTCACCCTAAATCCCTTGCCACTAATCCTCCTCTCGTGGAACCACCGACCAAAACCTTCCTCCCCACTTCCGGATCAGCCCACATCTGGAATTTTTCAGCTCGGGTCCGATCTCATATAGTCGGATCTATACCTACGTGGCTGTATCTATACCTACGTAGCTGGATATATACCTACGTGGCCAGATCTATCCATTTCCGGTCAGACTCTACCTTCCACTACCAAGGACAACCACCAACATCGTTTTCCATGCCTCTGATACCACCTCAGATCGACGTTCCCGCATCTCTAGCTCCGGATTCTTCAGTGTCTTGGTCAACCCACTATTTTGTGAGATTCTGTTGTACTGGATTATTATTTTCAGCATATTTACATTAAATTGGATATTATACTCGTTTGGATCTCTTGTATGCTATGTTGTTAAAGGCTCGCCTAAGGCACCAGGCTCAACAAGCTCAGAGGTTTGCGCATTCGTGCGCCTTTTTACGCCTTTGGAGCATAAAAGGCAGATCTGGGTGTGATTTATGCTACAAACTTTTTTTCAAAAGAAAGAAAGAAATAATCGAAGAACTCAATCATTTTTGCATGATTTAGTGTTTGTGTAATATAATTGAATGTTAAGACTTAGCTATGATGCAAGTGACCACATTAATTCTATTTTTTAAAAAATATAAATGATATTAATGAATGATTAATGAGTAGAATAGATGAAAAATCTGATCAAGAAGATGAACTGATGTTTGATACTTATTTTTTTAAATGAATGTTGTTGTGTCTTGCCTTCATCAGGCGCGCGCCTGTGCCTTGAGCCTTGCACCTAGGCTCCAAGACCTCTTTGCGCCTTGGTGCGTCTTGGTGCGCCTTGGTGGGCCTTGAGCCTTTTATAACTAACTTGTATGGTAGTTGTTTGTTTGAATACATATTGTGATTTTCAGGATTTATTCGTCGGGCGCTCTTACTTTGGCCCTGCACGCGGAGGAAAGTCTAAGTTTGTTTCGCCCTATTTAATTATTTTGCCTTGATGTAAATTTACTTGCGTAGGATGTTAATGCTTATTATCTAATTTATGATTAATCCGTCAGGCTTTGCATAGCATGTATGGTTAGGTCGCCATTTTTTTGCCGTATATATATTCGTCCTGCGTCAAAATTCTTTCCTACAAAACCTGCAAAACGAACGCAGCCTAAAGGCTTTTAGATCGAACTATCATCGTAGGATGGTGCATCAATACAAATGAGGCGCGTGATATCATCCTCCCAAATATAACCTCTCTGAGTTTCATGATAATCCATGTAATCATCTCTACCATGGTCAAACCAAACATGGGGAACAAGACAATCTCTATAAAAAGGATAGCAGGGTTGAGGTCATTCTTCTTGAGAAGGGTGGTGTCGACCCACTCTAGGATCTCTTCGACGCTCATAGGCTAGCTCAGGTGTTACTTGGAAGGGTGGAGAAGGCATAGGAATAGGATTTACGAGCATATGATCAAAATATCTCTTTGTCAAGATGTTTCTCACGATGAATAACTTGCGGCCTAAAGGCTTCCCGAGGATGATGGTTCCTAAGAGGATCTATACCATCCACCCTAGTAGCGGGGATTCCAAATAATTCCTTAGGACATCAAATTGTGCATCCATTTATCGAAGTGATTAGCCTTTTTTTGAAAATCGGGCATACACATATCAGTGTTTGAGCTAATAGTAGCTTGGTTATCTAGGTATGTTTAAAGACCTTACCACTACGAACAAATGGCCCTAACCTGGGGCTCAAATACCAAATCTGACATAGGATAAAGTGAAGATCGTGGTATGAGTATGCACTAACAATATTCTAAGTAATGCATGCACGTGTAGTGACGACGGGGAATCTAGAATGACTACGATGGTCATACAATAGTCTAATATATACTTGTAATGATCCTGAAATTATAAACGTAATTTACAAACAGGCACAATCCAGAGTAGGTTTTAAAGCAAACAAGCAAGATCAAGTTACAATTAAGCAAGAGTGCTTTGAATGAATATTCAGGACTACACCCTTCAAATAGAACAAAAGGTTAGATAAAATTCTACGAATATGTCCTAAATTGTATGTATTCCAATAAAGTATTCAACACGAAGTAAATGAGTTTCCAAATTAGAACTTATATAAGTAATTTAACCCGGAGTTGATGATCTATTGCAGCTTTTAAGCTTGAACAGTGAGATTGAAGCAATTTCACCCCTAAAATGAGAGTTTTTTGCGCAGATCTGCACTTTCCAGAGGCTGGAATTGAAGGTGGGTGCTTGCCAGCAGACGAAGAACCCTCAGACAAGTGATTGGAAGTTGTTGGGGGCAGTCAAAGCCTGAAACAACAACTGCGTGGCAGGAATTCAGTAGCCAGTGAAGCGGGAACAGATGGATATGGCTCTGGATCACCTGAAATAGGAGCAGGTTGGTGATCGAGGGCTTCTGGATGCTGTCAGTTGCTGGACAGAGTCTGCATGGGGTGAAGTTGTTGTAAAGGGTCTGTCAAAGAGATTTAAGGTGGCAGTCGGGATGAATGATCGCCCAAACCTCTCGGAGCAAGCGCTATTTCCTTCCAGGTGAGTGATGGCTACAAGTGTCTGAGTCGTGGATGGGAAAATACTGGCTGTGAGGATGCGTCGAAGGAAGGAGAGGTTTCGGCTGTAAGGGAAGTCTTCCTATCTCATGCCTTTGGGGTAGTTGAAATTCAACGAACATGATCCTTTTACTTCTTATACAGGGCTTAGCAAGCTAGACAATATTTGACGATGTATGACAACGATAATCCAGAGCTAACAAGATAATCCAGGTGTCAATAAGATAATTCAGGACTGTTAGAAAGTGAATGAGGGAGGAAAAAAACTCATTTATTCCTTATAGCATGGGGTATATATAGCCCTCTCATACAATATTAATATTGTTACAAAGTAACACATGATAACAAATAATTCAACACCCCCCATCAAGTTGGGCGTGTGATGTCAGCCATGGCAAACTTGCCGATAAGATGAGTAAACATATTGACGCTCAAACCCTTTGTGAGAACGTCAGCCAACTGTTGATCGGACGGTACGAATGGGGTAACTACCATCCCCCTATCAATATTCTCCTTGATGAAATGTCTGTCTATCTCAATGTGTTTAGTGCGATCATGTTGTACTGGATTGTGAGCGATAGAGATAGCCGCTTTGTTATCGCAATACAACCTGACCGGCTCACTTCTCATTAACCCAAGTTCCCCCAGCATGGTTGAGATCCATACACCTTCACAGATGCCATGAGTCATCGCCCTAAACTCAGCTTCAGCACTCGATCTAGCAACAACATGTTGCTTCTTGCTTCTCCAGCTAACCAAATTTCCCCCGACCATGGAATAATATCCAGATGTGGACCGTCTATCTGATGGCGATCCAGCCCAGTCCGCATCCGTATAGACTTCAATAGTCGATTCTTCATTTGGGGAAAATAGAATGTCTTTCCCTGGTGAGTATTTGAGGTATCGGAGGATACGATGTGCAGCGTCAACATGTCGGGTCTTTGGAGAGTGCATGAACTGACTGAGGACTCCCACAGCATAAGAAATATCAGGTCGGGTGTGCGATAAATAGATCAATTTCCCAACAAGCTTTTGGAAACCCGTGATATCGCCAACCGGCTCGCCATCATCCCTGTCTAGCTTATGGTTTGCCTCAATTGGGGTATCGGCTGGTCGACAACCACTCATCCCGGTAGTATCAAGGAGGTCGAGTGTATATTTCCTTTGAGATAAGAAAATGTCATGCTTTGACCTCGCAACTTCAATACCAAGGAAGTATTTGAGGTTCCCCAAATCTTTCACATCGAATTCTTTAGCTAATTTTCCCTTAAGGGCTTGAATCTCCACATTGTCATCTCCAGTGATTATAATGTCGTCCACATAAACTATCAGGACGGCCAACTTCCCTTCGCTGATTCTAAAGAACAGAGTGTGGTCGGCATTGCACTGGGTGTACCCGAACCCACACATGGCTTTGTGGAATCTTCCAAACCATGCTCTGGCTGATTGTTTCAGCCCATATAGTGGTCTCCTCAACTTACACACTTTCCCTGTGGATCCACGTGGGGTGAGCCCCGGAGGAAGGGCCATGTACACCTCTTCTTCTAGATCGCCATGAAGGTAGGCATTCTTCACGTCTAATTGGCAAAGTTTCCACCCTTTGCAAGCAGCACAGGACATTAGGATCCTGATCGAGTTCATCTTGGCCACAGGAGCAAAAGTCTCCGGATAATCAATGCCCTCCGTCTGAGAGTAGCCTCTCGCCACCAGTCTTGCCTTGTATCGTTCCACCACCCCCGAGGGGTTCTGTTTGACCGCACACTCATTTGCATCCGACCACCTTCTTTCCATAAGGTAATTGAACCAGATCTCATGTGTTGTTCTTCTCCAGGGCATTCATTTCTTCAATCATGGCTAATTTCCACCGGTCGTCGGAAATAGCTGTCTGCCACGAAGTTGGGATAGAAACAGAAGACAAGGAAGCAACAAAGACTCCATGGGAGGCCGTTAGAGAAGAGTAAGATACGAATTGAGATAGAGGATGCCGAGTAGAAGTACCTTTCGCAGGGATGATGGATCCTGACGACGGATCCGGTGGGTGGTCGGATATCCAGATGGCGGGCCGCGTGTTCGAACCCTTGGGGCGACGAGAGTACACCTGTAAAGGTTTAGGGACCTGAGTCTCTACAGGTGGGGCACACGGAGTAGTGGGATTAGCGGAAGCTGGCAGAGGGAGGTGATATGCCGGAGGTATAAGAAGAGGGACGGTGTCAAGCGACGATAGGGGACTCACTTCCGATGTAGTAGGAGACCCCCCTGAAGTGGGGACCCGTAATAGCTCTCAGATTCACGGAAAGTGACATCCATGGTGATGAAGACCTTTTTACTGATAGGGTCATAACATTTATACCATTTCTGAGTAGGAGAATATCCAATGTGTGCACGAGCATCAAGTTTCGAGCGGTGGTAGATGTGGACAAAGCAAACACATCCAAATACACGAGGGTGAAGCGTAGTAGGTGGTACGCCAAGCATGGTGAGAGGAGTTTTGAAATCCAGGACACGGGAAGGCATACGGTTGATAAGATACGCCGCGGTGAGCACAGCATCACCCCAATAGTACTTGGGGAGATGCATGTGAAGGAGAAGACACCGGGCAACGTCCAAGAGGTGGCGATTTTTCGTTCAGCCACCCCATTTTGAGCAGGGGAATCGACACAGGATGGTTGATGGATAATCTCGTGATCAGCCAAGTATTGCTCGAAAGCAGAATCCATGAATTCCCGACCATTATCGGTGCGGATAATTTTGATAGGGGTTGCGAATTGTGTGGAGACCATTTTGTGAAAACGGCGGAACAAAAGGAACACTTCAGTTTTTGCTCGCATCAGGTAAACTCACGTGGTACGCGAAAAGCAGTCAATAAATGTCACAAACCAACAACAACCGGAAATAGACGCAACTTGGCATGGACCCCAAACATCACTATGTATCAAATAAAAAGGTGCAGTACTGGGAGAAGAAACGTGTTGAAACAAAGTGCGATGATGTTTACCACGATCACAAGCATCACAACGAAATTTATCAAGTACAACAGATGAGAAAACAAGAAATAAACGTTTCATATAAAGGGTAGAGGGATGTCTCAGCCGACAGTGCCAGGACTCCAAAGTAGCAGCCTGATCCGCATGAAGGGCCTGTGGAGGAGAGATCGGAGTGGAGGAATCGAACACGTAGAGTCCATCCACCAGTTTACCAGTTCCAATCACCGTGTCCGTCTTCAGGTCCTGAAAGATACAAGAAGAAGGAAAAAAATGTTACGGAACAGTGCATAGAATTAGTTAAATGACTAATGGAAAGTAGATTTCGGGTGAAGTTTGGAACGTGAAGAACAGAGGAAAGAGTAAGTGAGGAGCACGGGATGGAACCCTTTCCGGCAATGGGAGATAGGGATCCATCTGCGATGCTCACCTTGTCCCGACCAGACAACGGAAGGTAGGACACAAAACCTGAGGAGGAGCCGGTCATATGATCCGTCGCTCCAGAGTCGATGATCCAATGAGTAGGTGGACGAGTGGAAGCAGCATGAGCACCTGGAGGCCCTTGATGGGCATAGGAGGAGGAGGCAGGAGGCTCTGGTGACTGTCCTTGCATCAGGCGACGGAATGCAAGAACCTCATCGGCCGATAGGGTCAATGTAGGAGCAGGCACGACTGGTGGAGGCTGTGGCTCATCGAAACCATCGGATAGATGCGCTGAACAAGGCGGAGTAGAACGCTCGGAAGTGCGACCAAGACCACGACCGCCACGAGAGGAGGAGCCACCACGGGGTGTCGGAAACCCATGAAGACGAAAACACGTCTCCCGTGTATGACGGGTCTTCCCGCAGTAGTCACAGAGCAGATGATCCTTGTCACTGGGCTTCGGTCTGGAATCACGGAGGCCGCGAGGCCCAACTTGGGCAGCCAAGGCAGAGCTGTCAGGAGAAGGATCAGGAGTCTCAGCTTGTCGTTGATCAAATTCCTGCTGAATCAGACTGAACACCTCGGGAAGAGAGGGCAAAGGGGAGCGGCCAAGAATCTGCACACTGATTTGGTCGAAGTCCCGATGCAGTCCGTGGAGGAACTCAAAAACTCTGTTCTGATTCTCCCGCGCGCAGACAAGGATCTCATCCTCAGGTGACACCAAAGTGAGTGAGTCGAAGTGATCGTACTCCTGGTATAACTGAGTGCACTCGAGGTAGTAGGCCGACGGGGGACGATCTCCTTGACGTAGAAGGAAGATCTTTCGGCATAGCTGAAATATCTGGGCAGCATTGCCCCGGCAAGAATAAGTAGTCTCGGCCCTCCGCCAAATATCAGCAGCAGTATCAAGAAACAAGTAGTTGCGGGCGATGGAGTCAATCATGGAGTTCGTCAGCCATGACATGACGAGGGAGTTCTCCGACTCCCATTGCACCCAATCCGGAGAATCCGAAGTAGGAGTAGGAGTGGTACCCATGACATACCCAAACAGCCTCCGGCTCTTCAAAGCAAGGGTGATGGCCCTAGACCATGGGAGATAATTTGTACCATCCAGGCGAATCGTCGTAATCTGAGGAGTGTTGTGATCATTTCCAGGACGAGAGAAGCCACTGGGGGTCACAGGGGCCGGGGAAGCACCGGTAGTGGAAGAGACGGCAGGAGATCCATCAGTCCCGAGCATATTGATCAAGAATATAAATCGAGATCACCGGGAAACAAAGAGAGGAACAGCCTAGATAGAAACTAGAGCTGCTACATATAAAGAGGAAGGAGAGAAAGAAATGGATAGACACCGGAAACGTCACCAAATGGAGGGTGGCATCTCCGGTGTCAAGAGACGAGGCAAAAAGAGGAAGGAGGACTCCCCCTAGGCGGCCGACTGGGCAAGAAAAGGAAAGAAACCGAGCCGGAAGCGGGCTGCGACCGACTGTGCCGACAGCCGGCCGAACCAAAAACCGCGCGGGAGAAGTTCCGCGCAGTCGCCTGGAAGGAGGAGGAGTGCCCGGCAGTAGGGAGTCGGCGGAAGAGGGCTTAGCGGGAGCGGAGCGGGAGCGGGAGACCGATCCGGCGGCGGACCGAGCGAGCGAGCACGGGCGGAAGCGGATCGGCTGCGGAAGGGTATCGGGAAGCCCTAAGGCTCTGATACCATGTTAGAAAGTGAATGAGGGAGGAAAAAAACTCATTTATTCCTTATAGCATGGGATATATATAGCTCTCTCATACAATATTAATATTGTTACAAAGTAACACATGATAACAAATAATTCAACAAGGACTCAACAAAATAACCTAGTGCTCAATAAGATTTTGGTGACTGCACAACTAAAATTGTCTACGATGGAGGTTGCAAGAGGGACCAACAATTTTATTTGAGTTCTAGGAGAGGAAGACAACTGAAGGTGGAGGGAGACAGAGGATAGTGGGATTATGGTTATAAATTATAATTTTTCTTTTGGTGTAGGAATCTGAATAATTTTCATTAAATCACAAGCCTTTAAATGGTCATAAGAAAACTTTAATGCATTAAATAATAACGAAAAGATAAATCATAAGCCTTTAAATGTCATAAGAAAACCTTAATACATTAAATAATAAAGAAAAGATAAATCACAAGCCTTTAAGTGGTCATAAGAAAACTTTAATACATTAAATAATAAAGAAGAGATAAATCTGTAACAAATCAAATTGCTTAATAAAGAAATAAGGAAAATCCTTTTAATTAATCCGTCCCCCTCATCCATATGTCCTAGATTGGCCAACCGTTTCCCCTAGCCAGGTGATCCAATGCCAGATGATTTCTTGGCCTTGAACTTGATCCTCCATTGGTCGATTGGCAATGTCTTTGCATATGGACTGCTTTTGATTTCCTCTCCGATAATAACCATTGTGATCTACGAGTCATCACCATTGGCTTTCTTCATTTTCCGAATGGGCTGGATAGCCAGGATTTACCTTATTTATCAATGATTTGATCCCCGGGTAATGGGTCCTCTTTTAAGAGGATTCTTGGGCAACTTGCAATTAGAGTTAACAACTAAAGGATCACACTGAGGTGTGGTTAAGGAGATCCATTTGTTTTCAAGTTTATGAAAAGGTTTAGGTGGACAAGCTCATGGTTGGCGACTTGGCGTTAATGATGGAACAACTGACAGAGAGTTTGTTAGGATAAGATATTCTTGAAATGGCAACGTCCAAAAGCATGAGGGACATGTCCCCAAACGTGCAGATTCTCGGATTCTTTCCACAGGTGGGAGATGAGTGACTTGTTAGACCATTGATGGTCTCTTTTTAAACAAGAGAGGAGCTCCTAGAAAGAGGTTGAGGAAAGGAGAGATTTGAAATTAAAAAGTTGTTTTTTTCCAAATACAACATAATGTCAATTTTTATATAGACTTATGATCCTTATTACAAAAATATGCTTGATACTATTATAAATGGCAAAGATAAATATGATGGGGATCCACGCAATCATGATTGTTCGCATAGCTCTCATGATGTCCCGACTAACTCCACGTCTTTACAGCATCCACGCAATCATTCTCTCTCCTCGCCCACGGTTCCGTCTCTCTTTAATGTGTGCTCTCTGATTCTTAAAGTTACTCTGCCTCCTGATGTTGTGTTACTACCCTCACCTGCTCTTTTGGGCAACTCCCCAGCCATGCGCCCTCCACCTGGGTCTCGGGGTGGTCAGCGTGGCTCTCACGATAGCCGACGCGATGGTCTCCCACACTTTTCTCGCTCGATTACTCGCCTTTATACTTATTGTCGCAACCAAAATCGTACTAAGGTGGCCTTCTTTAAGAAACATGAACTCCCTCCGCTCTCCTGCGGCGCCTCACTCTTCTCATATGGTAGATGTCACTTCTACCTACCACTCCGACATTGACGTCATGTGCAAGGAACTCCAACAGCTACGAGAAATGTTTACTAGGGCCTCTAACTCTGCCTCCTCCACCTCCCTTGCTGGTATCTCCTATTTTTTCCCACAAACTGATGTGGATCGTGGACTCCGGGGCTACCAACCGCATCCCCCCCCCCCCGCCGCCACAAACCTTCTCAGTATTCAGATGTCTCGTCCCCTAAATTTATCATGATGCCGCAAACCACCCTTGTTTGCGGCTCTAGCAATGTGCCTCTTCATTTATTCCTCTCTGTTTTATCCTTCATGTTCTCGGCTCTCTATTTCATCTTCTTTCTGTCAGTCGTTTAACTCAGTATCATGATTGCTTATTGCTTAATCATATTTTCTTCGTTTTCCATTGTCATGAGGGATCGGCGGATTTGGAATATATTGGTAAGGGTTGTCTGTCCAATGGGTTGTATACTATGGATCTCCCATCCTCGGTTCTCTCCACCGTCACCTCCACCGACTGACATCGGCATCTCGGGTATGTTCCTCTTTCAATCCTCAAGCAGACTCTACCTAATTTCCTATTTTCTGATTTTCAATATGAATCTTGTATTTACGAGAAACATCATCATTCTACTTTTTTCCACAATATATATGATGTGTGAACGCTTTGAGTTACTACGAATCTTCCGTTTTTTCCTCGTCGAGATTAAAACCCAGATCTCGCGGTCCGTCAAAATTTTTTGCACCGATAATGCACACAAATATGCAAGTCACGGTTTTCAAGACACTTATAATACACTATGCATCATTCACCAAACCTCTTGTCCTTATACACTTCAATAAAACGGAGTGGCCGTGCGCAAAAATCATCACCTACTCGAGGTTGTCAGGTCACTTAAGTTCCAAATGCAAGTTCCCAACGCCTACTGGTATATCACAGTTTCCACCGTATGTCCTCCTCTGTCCTCAACTTTGCGACGCCATTTTCCATCCTCTTCCCCTCCACCTCTCCCTTTGCCTTGACGCCTCGCATCTTCGATTGTGTTTGCTATGTCCACCATCTTGGCCCTGTCGTGGACAAGTTGGCTCCTCGTGCTACTAAGTGTATGTTCGTTGGCTATTCATGCACCCATCGAGAAGGGATACATTTGTTACTGTCCATCTAATCGATAACTTGTCACCTCAGTCGATGTCACATTCAATGAACATCAACCTTTCCACCAATCTGACACCACCTTGCCTTCCACTCCCAGCCCTCCACGTCATCATATGTCGACCACAACCAAACCTCTTCTGCTTCACACTTCTCCATCTACTGCTCACCCAATTTCAAATTATGTCTCACTGCATCGCTCATCTTCAGCGCTTCAAAGGTTTGCAATCTCTTTTTCTTCCACTTCCACTCCTCTATAGAAGGCTCTTCAGCATCCGGGGTGGAGAGATGACATGGATGAGAAAACGGTTGCGCTTTGGGCTAATCACATGTGGGACCTTGTTTCTCTTCCTTCTGCCCAGACTCATGTTGATTGTAAGTAGGTTTTCACTGTGAAACACGCCCCTGATGGGGAGGTTGAACATCTGAAAGCATATATAGTGGCTCGTGAATTTACTCAGCAACACGACCTCGACTATGAGGAGACATTCTCACCTGTTGTGAAGCTTAACACTATTCGGGTCTTGATCTCCTTGGTTGTTCATCGGCATTGGTCGTAACATCGACTGGACATCAAAAATACTTTCCTGAATAGTGATCTCACTGACACTGTCTACATGCAACAACCTCCTGGTTATGAGACCATAGAGGAGTCTCTTGCTTTTCACCTCGAGAAATAACTTTATGGTCTTCAACAATCTCCACCAGCCTAGTTTGATAAATTCAGCTTGTCATTTGTGATGTTGGCTTCACTTGAAGCTCGACCGACTTCTCAATATTCACTCGTCACCGCTCGACAGGCAGGGTGATACTTTCTTGGCATTGAGGTGGCTCATCGACCTGATGGTCTCATTTTGTCTCAACGAAAGTATTGTCTTGGCCTTCTTTATGATGTCGGCTACTCTGTATGCAATCTCATCGACACACCCATGGATGCCAACCATAAGCTCTGCACTCATGATTCTAACTCAGATCTGCTCCTCCCTAACCCGGAGTATTATCGCTGACAGGAGGGCAAGCTAATTTTTCTTACAGTTGCAAGACCTAAAATATCCTTTGTTGTTATGGTGGTCTGTCGTTCATGCATGCTCCACAGATCACCCATCTCCAGCCGGTTGAGCATATCCTTCGGTACCCGAAGACTGCTACGGGACAAGGGGTTGTATATAAGCCATCTCCTTCCTTATCTCTTGTTGCTTACTCAGATGTTGACTATGTTGGCTCTCTGATGATCGTCGATCCACAACTGGACTTTGTGCATACTTTGGTGGACATCTTGTCACCTAGCGGAGCAAAAAACAAAATGTGGTTGCATGTTCATCTGCAGAACCTGAGTACCGATCAATGACTTTCGTCATTTCGGAACTTACATGGTTTGAGAGCCTTTTGAGTCATCTGGGTGTGAAACTGCCCTCCTCGGCCATTCTCTTTTATGGCAGCCAAGCGGCTATTCATAGTGTCAAGAATCTCGTGTTTTATGAAGATACCAACCATATCGAGGTTGATCGCCATTTTGCCCGAGAAAAAAATGCAACTTAAAAAATTGGAATTACGGTATGTGCATGCTGCTGGGAAGGTTGTTGATATCCTCACAAAGGTCTTATCTCGACCATTATATCATCAATTTTTGTTCAAGCATGGCTCCAACGATTTTTACACTTCAGCTTGCGGGGGAGTGTTGAAATGAATTGTATATGGGGCTCATCTAATGGACCATTGGAGGGCCCATTTTTGTTTGGACTTTGGAGTTTAGTCCACATCATAGGATGGAGTTGGCTCTTCACTCATCCTCTCTATAAATATTTGTGTATACTCTTAACGTATGAAATATTTCTTTGATTAGGAATAATAAAATATTTTATTTCCTTTCCTTTTGTGTTCCTCTACACCATTTAATTAATGCTTACAACACTCAACACTCAAGCATTTATCCTACCATAGTGGGGTCGGCTCATTTAATTGATGCGTAAAGCTCAAAATTCCTGGAAATCCCGATTACTTGAATAAAGGACCTAAAGGATGGAGTTGGGTCTCCACTCATCCTCTCTATAAATACTTGTGTATACTCTTGATGTATGAAACACTTCTTTGATAAGGAATAATAAAATATTGTATTTACCTTCCTTTTTTGTGCTCCTCTACACCATTTAATTAATGCTTAAAGCTCAAAATTCCTGAAAATCCTGATTACTTGAATAAAGGGTAGGTACAAATGCTGCATTAGTCAAACACATGTAAGCACCACAGTTGATAAGCATTGAACACGTCTCCAATAAGTCATAACTTGAAACGATGAAGAAGCAAGGCCTTCTGGCACAGAGTAAGGTCCTATGGGCCTACGGGAGTTTTTAAATACAGATTCAAATCTAGCGAACTTTAACTTACAATAATTATAATTTTTTAAACAACTACAAGAAAACCACAAAACAAAAACTTCTCTAAAGTGAGCATGTGATGTAGTATTAATGTTAAAGTGCAAGAATCTCAAACAAACAAGCAAATGAATACCACAGCAGCAACAGTGTGCGAGAAAAATTTTTACAAAAAGATATAGCACAAAGTAGGAAAACAATCACTAATTCAACATAAAATAAATGAACTCAAACTATAAAGCTGAATAGGAGGCAATGGAGTGAATTAGGGCCCCAGGAAAACTATGTTTGTTGTAACAGGACAACAGTTGTAGGGATGGACAACGACGGACAGCAGTTTGTAGAGTTGTAGGGGGTGCCCAGAGGCGGGTTGGGGGCTCTGGAGGGACAAGAGGGGGGTTGGCAGAAGATTGGGGAGCCCCTGCATACGGGCCAAGGAATGGAGAGAGGTCTATAGAAGAGAGGGAGGTTGTGGCCAGTTGTGGGCTCTGTATGGAGCTCGGTTGGAGGTGGGAAGTGGCTAAAGGGGTTGCTGGGAGAAAAGTGGAGAGGGCTACTTTGGACGTGGGGGATTAATGGAGGTTCGGTGTGGATGTAGGGAGTAGTTGTGTGTGTGTGTGTGTGGTGGGGGGTGTGTGTGTGTGTGTGTGTGGGGGGGGGGGGGGGGGGGGGGGGGGCGCTGCTCGGATTGGTTTAGGAGGATAAAGGTGGCTCGGTTAAGATGATGTGGAGGGAATGGGATGGGTTTAGTTGTGGCTGGACGTGTTTGCCGTGATGGAAGGTGGAGTGATGGGGAGTTGACTTGAAGGTGGCTATGGTGGAGGGAGAGTGGTGGCCGACATTAGGTAGCCGAAGGGGATTGCTGGAGGTAGTGGTGGCCGGAGGTGGTTAGCTAATGGTGGTGGGGAGGAGGGTGGACGGCTGGCTAGAGAGGAATGTGGTGTCCAAGCTTCGCACATGGAGTTCCGGCTTCGGCACCGGATGATCAAAATAAGTCTCATTTACTTATTTGAACAATCTTTCAATAACCCTCCATGGTACCCTCTACCTCTTATTTATAAACTAGAGGAGGCAATGAACGGTCATGATTCACTATTCGTTATAAACCCCAAAATACACAAATACAATGAAAACATAAAAAAAACACATAATAAAAAATGTTTTGATCGGCGGTCCACTCGTGATAGTGGTTACCAATCTTCACTGGGTGTGTTGTTGTCGTGAGCAGACCCACACGAGTCATGTAGCACGATCCTCATTGCCTTCCCTAATGTAGACATAACTGTAAGTTGATTGATTGCTTTCTCTCTATTGAGCAGCGCCATTGTCAAATCTCTCCAAATGACAAGATCCATATTATTTCAATAACATGAACTTATGAATTATCTTTCAGGATCTTCAAAAAACTAAATATTAATGCTGTATAAAAAAAATTTACAAGTAAAATTGCTAACAACAATAAAGGATGTAATAGTCAACGCAAAGAATTATATATAAGAAGATAGGTTCGCACCAGTGCTTCAACACCCCCAACTGCAGCAATTGCTTCTCTATTTCTATCATCGAAAGATAAATTCCAGAGTGCACCAGCTGCTTCTTGCCTTCAATAAGAAAAGATCAGAAATAATTAATAATACATTAAAAAGATGATTTTAAGGAAATGACCAGTAAAATCATCTTTAAACTAGAAAAACAAAGTTAAATTGAATGTTATGTGCACATCATATTTGGCTATTGTTAGATTTTATGGAGCCTTGGCGGATTGGCGGTTTGGTCGGGCGGCCTGGCAGTTAGGCAGTCTGCCGGTTTGGTCCTGGCGGACTGAAGGATTTGCGATCTAGCGCTCTAGTCCAGGTGGTCTGGAGGTTTGGCGGACTGACAGCTAAGTACAAGAGGACTGGAGGGCTAGCCTTGGCGGACTGGTTTCCGCTGTGCTGCGAACTGTCTCTGACGGTCAGATCAGGAGACTAGCAAGTTGTGTTGCGGTGTGGCTCTTATCTCGTTGTAGCGGTCTTGGCGAACAGACTTGAAGTCGCGGAGGATAGAGGCACAGCTGAAGCGGCGGTCTGGAGAGCAGCTAAAGCTGCGGGTACCGACAATTGTTGCGGTCTGATGCTCAAGGGAGTTGGTCTGGAGTCCGGTGGATACCAGTATGAAGCGGACTGCTATTCACAGCCAGCGGCAGCGGACTGCTATTAGAGTCCGGTGGATACCAGTATGAAGCGAACTGTTGTTCACAATCAGCGGCAGTGGACTGCTAGTGGAGTCCGACGGATACCAGTCTAGAGCGGACAGTTCCTAACCGCTTAGTTGTTGCGGTCTAAATTTTGTAACAGCACAGTCCACGTGGTGAATTTTATTCTCACATCGACTGTTGCATTTTTTTCTTCTTTCTTTTCTCTCTATAAATAGGGGGTCATACTCATGTAAATTAACCTTTTGATGGAATGAAAAACATGTTATTTAGATTTTCTCACATTGTATCAGAGCTCTGTCGATCCTTGCGGTTTCTGCTTTTCTAACCGCCAGTTTTTGCTCTGTTATGATCCTTGCATTTTTCGGATTCTAATCGTCCGCCTCTCGTGGTAATTTGTCTCTTGTATGTGAGACTGGTACAGACATACAGTCTGTGTCACACCGACTTTGCGGCTTGAGAACACACTTTACGTCTTTCCGTGAAATTTACTTTATGTTTCTGCTCTTTGTAAACAGTTGAACTGCACGGTTACCTTCACTTCAACTACTTGTTCTTTTCAGGATTCACACTCCAAGGAGAAGATTGTTACTGGGACTAAAAGCAATGTGCTCTTCTTCCTCGACAGTGGCATCTTCGCCTTGGTCATCCTCCTCCTCGTCTCATCTGCCAACTCCTACCAGATTTACCCAAGGAGGGCTCCTCCTTCAACTATGAGGTCTGCCAACTTGGCAAGCATCATCGTTCTTCCTTTCCAGCAAGAGAAGGTCGTAGCTCTTCTCGTCCATTTGAACATGTTCATTCAGATGTTTGGGGTCCTGCCCCTGTTAGGACTGTTGGTAGAGAAAGTTTATATTTTGTTACATTTGTTGATGATTTCCCTCGCTATACTTGGTTGTATCTTTTAAAAGAGCGTTCTAAACTTTATTTTGTGTTCACAATGTTTTATAATGCGATACACACTCAGTTTGATATGTTTTTAAAAAAAAATTGAACTGATAATGCTCGTGAATATCTTAATCAATAATTTTCCGATTTTTGCATGCATCTGGGCATAGTTCCTATGAAGCACCGACACTCTCGGGGGGTCAACGTGTCAGTGTCGGACTCTCTGACACGCGTCCGACACGTCGACATGCTCGGACACGCGTGTCGGCGTGCCGACGCGTTTTGGTCACACGGGACACGCGTGTCCCGCTGTTTTTTAAAACTCCCTGAGCCGCAGTTTGATGCCCAGTTCTCCCGCAAGCAAAGGTCCTCTTCCTCCCGCAGATCTAGGGCATTAGCGTTCCTTTCTACATCTTCGTGCTCCGATTCTTCGTGCTCTCACTTCGTATTCCTCTGGCGAAGATCGTCTTCCTCCCGCAGAGTTAGGGCATCGTCGTCTTTCTCTTCTCCCGCGAGATCTAGGGCATCTTTGACTCTTCGTGCTCTCGCTGTTTTGAGCTCCAGGTTTGTCATCTTCTCATCTTGCTCTCGATTCCAACTCCAGGTTTCTCATCTTCTCATCTTGCTTCCAGCTCCTATTCTTCTTGCAGCTCTAATTCTTCTTGCTTTCAGCTCCAGGTATTCTTCCAGCTCCTGTTCTTATTGCTATGAATATTTGTGTTGTCATTCTTCATTTCTTTGATTATAGTATGAAAAGTGACAAATGAGCTTTTTGAATGAATTTCTTGTTATGTTCTTTTGGCTTATTTTAAAGGTGTTATGTTCTTTTGATTTATTTTAAAGGTGTTATGTTCTTTTTTGATGAATTTCTACCCCTACTTTCAAGAAAAAATCCACAATATACACAAGGAGAAACAAAGATGTGAGATATTGGCGGAGATGCTTTTGATACATTCGAAGATGCTTTTGATACATTCGATGATGTTGGTATGTTGGAAATTGCAAATCTCTCACTGGATGAGCCGGACATGGAATCGGTTGTTTTTTAGATGATATATAACATGTAAGTATGAGTATTACATTTTTATATGTCAAGTTTGTTCATTTATTGTCTATTTATTAGTATTTTACAATTTTTATAATTATAAAATATGAATTTAACAAACGTGTCCGAACGTGTCGAATATTAGTAGTTTAGGCGAATGGACGAGTTGCGTGTCGTGTCGTGTCGTGTGTCGTGTGTCGATGTCGGTGCAACATAGCATAGTTCATCAAACTAGTTGTCCTTACACGTCTCAGCAAAATGAGGTTGCTGAGCGCAAAAATCGGCATCTCCGGGATATTACTCGCACTCTTATCACACAGATAAATATTCCACGCTCGTATTGGGGACATGTTGTGTTTCATTCTTGTTATCTCATCAACAATATTCCCTCATCGGTTCTTCAAGGCCACACCCCCATTCTCCATTTTACATCCAGACGCTCAACATTTTTCTTTACCTCTTCGTGTTTTTGGTTGCACAGCATTTGTGCATTATCCATCTGGTCGTGACAAGCTTTCACCTCGCTCGGTAAAGTGCGTCTTTCAGGGCTATTGTCCGACCCAAAAGGGGTATCGGTGCTTTGATCTCATGCTAAGGAAACAATTTGTTTTTGATGATGTTACTTTCTTCGAAGATATGTTTTATTTTTCTCGAGCTTCTACTCTCTCCCCGTCTGATTCTTTGTTGTTTCTTCCTATTATTTTCACACCTACATCTGCATTTGTTCCACCTTCTACGTCATTATCTTCTTCTCTCATATCAGTTCCTTTGTTTTTACCTCTATCTTATGTTTCTCTCTTGCCTTTGGAGCCGTTGCTGACAGTTTCCGGGTCAGTAATCTCTCCAACGGATGGATCACTACAGACAACAAATTAGATCTTAACCTTCATATTGCTCTACGAAAGGGGGTTCGAACGTGCACTGAATATACCATTTATGATGTGGTGTCTTTTGCTCGTCTATCCCCAACTGAAAGGAGATTTGCTCTTGCTCTCTCGACAAATGTTGTCTCGGTAAACTATCAGCAGGCTCTTGCTATTCCGCATTGGAAAGCGGCAATGAATGAAGAAATGAAAACCTTAACCGAAAGGGGTACATTGACTCTTGTCCTTACTCCTCTAGGTGGTAGATGTGGTTGGTTGCAGGTGGATCTTTGTCATCAAATTTCATCTGGATGACACTATTGACAGCTATAAGGTTTGGCTTATTGTCATAGGCTTTACTCAAACATATGGTGTGGGCTTTTTCGATACATTCTCCTCAGTTGCTCGAATCAGCACTATATATGTTCTTTTCTCTGTTGCTGTGAATAGGAGTTGGGAGATGTGTCAGTTAGATGTGAAAATGTCTTCATGTATGGTGATCTACAAGAAATGGTTTACATGGAGCACCTCCTGAGTATGTTGCTCAAGTGGAGTCTCAGGTATGCAGTTATGGAAGGCAATTTATGATCTAAAGCAAAGCCTCTGGGTCTGGTTTGAGAAGTTCAACAAGGTTGTCTATCTTATTGGCTTCACTCGCAGTTTTGTTGATCATTCTATTTTTATTCGCAAGACTACTAAGGGGCTTGTGGTTTTTGTTGTCTATGTGGATGATATTCTCCTCACCGATGATGATAATGGAGTTGATCTAGCAAAGAAGCATCTTCGACAGCATTTTGTTATAAAGGATATGGACTCTCATAAGTACTTCCTGGGAATAAAAATCTTGCGGAAATACAACTCTGTGGTACTCTCACAACGGGAGTATGTGTTAGATCATTTGAAAAAATTGGTCTTCTTGGGGCAAGACTTGTTTGTTGACCTATGGCCGTTAGTGATGACAAGAGTTGAACGGAAGATTCACCTCTTCTTTCTGATAATATTACGTACGGGCGACTTGTAGGCAAACTCATCTATCTGGCTATTACCGGACCTGATATTTGTTATGTAGTAGGGAAAGTCAGTCAGTTTATGCAAGCTCTCAGAGAGTGTCATCTTCGTTTCGCATTGAAAATTCTGGAGTACGTAAAAGGGTCTCCAAGGAAGGGGTTATTGTTTCGAAAACATAACTATCAAAAGGTTGAAGCATATTTTGATGCTAGTTATGCAGGCAATAAAGAAAATAGAAAGTACACCTCTGGTTTTTGCACCTTTGTGGGAGGGAACCTTGTCAGCTGTAAGAGCACAGTTTGTTGTGTCACATTCAAGTGCTGAAGCTGAATACCAGAGCATGACATCAACCGCTTGCGAGTTGAAATGGTTGCATGCCCTTATGCTTGACTTGGGGGAAATATATGATTATCCTTTACCTATGTTTTGTGATAACCAGGTTGTTATACAAATATCAAAAAATCTAGTTTTTCATGAAAGGACAAAGCACATTGAAGTTGATTGTCACTTCGTGAGAGAAGAAATTTTGAAAAATCAAATCTGTACTTCATTCATCACTTCTGACAAGGAGCTTGCAGACGTCTTTACCAAACCAATGTCTGCTTCTCTTTAAGATTTCTGTGACAAGCTGGGCATGGTTGACATTTATGCTCTAGCTTGATGGGGAGTGTTAGATTTTATGGAGCCTTGGCGGACTGGCAGTTTGGTCGGGCGGCCTGGAAGTTAGGCGGTCTGCCGGTTTGGTCCTAGCGGACTGGAGGATTCACAGTCTGACGTTTTAGTCCAGGCGGTCTGGAGGTTTGGCGGACTGACAGCTTAGTACAAACGAACTGGCGGGTTAGCCTTGGCGGACTGGTTCCCATTGTGTTGTGAACTGTCTCTGACGGTTTGATCAGGAGACTAGCAAGTTGTGTTGCGGTCTAGCTCTTATCTCGTTGTAGTGGTCTTGGCGAATAGACTTGAAGTCGCGGCGAATAGAGGCACGGCTGAAGCTGCGGTCTGGAGAGCAGCTGAAGTTACGGGTACCGACAATTGTTGCGGCTTGATGCTCAAGGGAGCTGGTCTGGAGTCCAGCGGATACCCGTATGAAGCGGATTATTGTTCACAGTCAGCGACAGCGGATTGCTGTTCACAGTCAGCGGCAGCGGACTGCTAGTGGAGTCGGCGAATACCAGTATGAAGCGAACGGCTGTTCACAATCAGCGGACTGCTAGTGGAGTCTGTCGAATACCAGTCAGGAGCGGACAGTGCCTAACCGCGCAGTTGTTGCGGTCTAAATTTTGTAGCTGCACAGTCCGCGTGGTGTATTTTAATCACACATCGGTTGTTGTATGTTTTCTTCTTTCTTTTCTCCCTATAAATAGAGGGTCATCCTCATGTAAAATAACCTTTCGATGTAATGAAAAACTTGTTATTTTCTCACAGCTATAATACAAACTCAGAAAAGAAGTCGGCAAGGAAGGGGGAGGCGTTTGGGGAGGGGAGGAAGAAGGAGAAGGGGATTGAGAAGAACGTAGGGAACAACCCTAAAATACATTTATCCAAAGATAAAAACCATACAACACCCCTCATACCAACAGGGTGCGAATAGTAAGAATCTCGTGTGCAAATAGTAAAAACCAGAATAGCATTCAAATAGCAATAATCAAATGGGGATGGAGTCCGCGGTCTCTTCCACGATCGATGGGCTAGTATCTGACACCTTCCTACGCGTCTAGACACGCCATGGTGTGTCGTCGATGTGCGCGTTTGTAACAATGTCGTCATCTGGAAAATGTATCTTGTCCTCAAGGCAATAGTCAGTGAACTGGCAGTGTAAGTTATCTAGGGGAAGCCACATAGCGTCGGATTCCGGACGATTATCCCGAGCGACAAGGACCTCCTCCGAAGTGGGCTCCCCCGCAAGGTGGTATTGGCGATCAGGATCTTGGTCAGGTAGGACGGTGCCCCGCCAGAAAGATCGACAAGGATCTCCTCCAAAGTGATCTCCCCCGCAAGGTGGTATCGCCGATCAAGGATCTTGGTCGGTTAGTACGGCGCCCCGCCGGAAAGATCGATGTCGGTCGTAAAGTGATCCACGGTAGCATGCTCTCCCACCATACGACGTAGCTGAGAAACATGGAAGACCAAGTGTTTGCGGCTCCCACTAGGAAGGCAGAGGCGATAGGAGACTACGCCAATACGAGCAAGGATCTCAAAGGAGCCAAAGAATTGGGGAGGGAGTGAGCTTCGGGCGGGGTCGGTGGGCCACCGATAGCTGGCGGTACAAGTGCAGCTTGATGAACACTTGCGCCCCCACCTGAAAGGAAAGGTCGCGCCTCTTCCGATTCGCAAAGGACGTCATCTTCTATTGATCCCGCCGCAGATGGTGCTTTAGATGGTCGAGGATAGTGTCCATGTCGCACAGGGTGGTGGCCAGACTCTCCATCTAGCATTCCCTAGGGAGGTGGCAGACAATGGAGGGTGGCAGGACCTAAGATTGTCCATCCGTCTGTGGATGGCAAGCGGTGCTCATGCGGAGTCGTGCCACCTGCAGCTGAAAAAATGTCATCCAGAAGATGCTCAAGAAGAGTGGATCGCGATCGTTGATAATCGATCGAGGGAATCCATGGAGGTGATGAAGATCTCTTCGACGGTGGCGGCGTTGTAGGGATGGCAGAGAGGAATGAAGTGACCATACTTGAAAAGCCGGTCCACAACGAGCAAGATGCAGTTGAACCCCTATGAGTGTGGTAGTCGGGTAATGAAGTCCATGGCCACATCCACCAAAAAGTGGTTCGGAATAGACAGAGGCTAAAAGAATCCGCCCATAAACGCGGCTTCGTACTTGTCCTTCTGGCAAACGAAACAGAAGTCCACAAAGGCTTTGACTTGCCGAACATGTAAGATCAGTAAAGAGAGGCTGCCAGCGGAGGTATGTGTGGAAGGCGCCCGTGTGCCGTTGGAGGGCAAGGCGTGGAACTTGGCGAGGAGACGGGGAATGCTCGGCGAAGATGGCGCGAGGGCGAGGCGGCCCTTGAAGAATAGGTGGCCTCCCACAAGGAAGTATGGTGGTTGGATCATGGCTAGTAAAGAGAACATGTGAGGGCAGTGAAGAGAGTATGGTGGGTGGTCCAAATCCCATGGGTATTTTCCCTCACTTCGTGTTGGATGGTCATCGCTTCCTCCCACACCGGTCGAGAGACAGTTACTAACTTCAGTGACTGACTCTGACGAGAGAGGGCACTAGCCTTCTGGTTTGCCCTCCTCGGACGGAGCTCAATCATGAAATCGTAACCCAGGAGTTTGGCAACCCACACTTATTGTGTCGGCGTGGCAATCTTCTACTGCAGAAAGTAGCGGAAGTTGTGGTGATTGGTGCGGCCCACGAACGGTCATCCCAAAATGTGGGGGTACCAATGCTGCATGGCGAGAACGAGACTCATGAGCTCGCTCGTACGCGAAACGGCTCTGGATGGTACTAGAGAAGGCCTTGTTAAAGTAAGCCACCAGTCGACCGGCCTGCATAAGAACGGCTCCCAGTCTAGAACGGCTCCACGAGGAAAGGCCATTTGGGTCTAACACCGGCATTGCCTGTTGGAGGGCGGACGCGTCGCGGCCGACCACTGGAAAGGGCCCACTTCCAACTTCTTCAGAACCTGCATAACCCTGGGTGAAATTGCAGAAGTACCCAGTTAAGCCAAGGAATTCCCAAACCTCTAGTGGAGAAGTAGGGGCATGGAGGGCAACTATCTTCACCTCATCCTAACACCGGCATGTGCGAGGTACTACCTCCGTCGCTCCAAAGGAACACTTCTTCGGGTTGTTAGAGGGAGGCACCTGCAGTGGCAAGGTGAGGCAGCAGCCATGAAGAGTTGTATACCAAAACATCATTAAAAACGTACCGCCGACCATCGTCGCCTGAAAGGTGCATTGAGCCCGAAGGGCATAACCAAGAACCTTAGTACTTGAGAACAGAAGGCGGTTTTGGCGACTTCTCGAGCCGCACCCGGATCAGAAGCCCGCTGCACTTGGTAAAGAAATGGCTTCCCTGGAGCTCCTGAATCACAAAATCGTGTATTGCAGAAGTAGCTGCTGTTCCTGAATCAGAAAGTCAGGCTGGAGAACGGGCTTGCTGGAACAAGGCCCCTAATCAAATTCGGACTAGACCAAAGTCCTTCTGCCTCTAGTGGAGACCTCCGCAGTACCTAGGAGTCAGCTAATGCTCAAAGACGTCGGGACCAGTGAGCAACTGAAGGTATCTTGAGGGGAAGGCATTGTTGTCGGTCCCGAGAGGGGCCAAAGCCATGCAGAAAAGTCATAGCTGCAGGACAAAATGAGATCACTCGGACAGATCGAGATACCAATGGCATGTTATTTATGGCCAATTGAGGTCGCCCAGCGTGTGGAGTCAAGCCACCCCTAAGATGGTGTCGATACCGCCAAAGCCAAACGCGTAAAAGTCAGCGGTCATCAAACAGGACCCCACCGAAAGAGAAAGGAACACCCTGGGTTGGTCGGCGTCTTCGCCCAGGCAGACCGTAAAATTCACGGACGGAATCGAGGGAAGGGTTACACCAACTTGAGTTAGTCCACCATAAGGTGATCAGAAAGCGGCACCTAACAGTGGCAACTCCAAGGTGTATACAAGGCGGACATGTCAGGGTAACCTCTGAGTCGAAGTCGTCGATGATAGCGTGGAATTCCTTCACGGAGCACTCATGGTTGGGGGAACAAGGTTGGCGACACTAAAAACACATGCCCTTGCTACGGAGTTCGTTGTAATCCGGTGTGCAGCCCTAGCTGTTTCCCCCCCAAGTGGTGGTTGTGGCAGAGGGGCCGGAGCAGGCGGCCACCATGGTGGCCGAGGATCGGGATGGTCGGCCACAAGAGCAGGTGTACAAGGGGAGAGTTCGGCCTCCACCAGACGACCCATATCCAGGGCGTGGGAGAACATCTGAGGGTAGTGTGTGCGGAGACGAGAGTGAATACATAGCGGGATGGCCTGCATGAAAAAGTTTGAGAATAGAGGAAGACGTGTGGTTAATAAGAGAGCGGGTTGTAGAGACCGCGAAATTCCAATATTGTTTGGGAACATTCAATTGAAATATAAGAGAGCGGGCGACCTCAAGGAGGTGACGATTGTTGCGTTCAACCACGCCATTTTGTTGGGGGTTAGAGCTCATTCGAGAGTTTCCCTTTACCAATGATATTCTGCGTTTACCGATCCTGCACAACACAAAAGATAGAAGTGAATGTGACGTACTAATCTAGATGTGGTATGAGACGGTGAATGGAGAGGAGATTAAAAGAAGAGCCCGGAACATGAAGAACCGAGCGAAGAGTAAGGGAGGAGGTAAGGGCAACGTCGACAGAACAAGCGACTGGAATAGTTTCGTCATTGACCACAGTAATGAACTTGGGATGCACAGAGCTCAAGTATGTGGAAGATTTTCATGGGGTAATGTGGTGGGAAGCCCCGAAATCCAGAATCCAAGAGGAACTATGGGCGAGACAGGAACGCCGCCACCCGAAACAGACACAGCTGAGCCCGGGGAACGGCCGACCAGACAGTGAAGGTGCTGGATTTGGTTGTGCAGATCAACAATGTCGATTTGGATGTCTGTATGAATGCGGTGGGGAGTAGAAGTTGTGGTCATTGGGGCAGAGCCACAAATAGCACAAAACAGGCAGGCAGCCAAGGACAGCGACTAGAAGGACTAGTCAAGGCCACAAAGGCCACAAAGGCGGCAAGAAGCAGGCGGCCTGGAGAAAGAAGGGCTAGTCAAGGCGCAGCTAGAAGGACAGTCCAAGGCTGCGGGCAGGAGATCACAAACAGCGGGAAGCAATCTAGCCGGTTACGGATTGCGCGGCTTTGCAGAAGAAGCCAAAGAGGCACGAATTGAGCAAGGAGCAGTGGATTGGGTCGTAAAGATCGATACCAGCAGGCGGACAAGGCGGTTTTGGGAAAAAAATTTGCGGGAAGAGCAACAGAGAGAGGGGGAGGGGTGGGGCCCACGAGCAGTGAGGATAAAAAGGTTGGAGGAGGAGAAGAGGATAAGTTGTGGACACCATGGAATAGAGAAAAAAAGGGAAGGGAGAGAGACTAGAAAAAACGGAAACCGCAAGACTAGCCGGTTAAAGGGAGGTGAGCAGGAGGGGCGGTCAAAAACATCTTAACCGCGGTAAGGATCCTTCAATCTTGCTCTGATACCATGCAGAAATCCCCGATATTTTTATGTATGCAAAAAACTCACCAATATACATGTATGGGTACAATTATATAGAAGGAGGAAGAGGAGAGAATGTCTCATTCAAGATGTGAGACAAAAACATCCTAACTAAGAGACTTACCGGGCCTTTACTAATGGGCTTTTATATATTTCCTTCAACAGTTCTCATCCTATTTCTTCGCATAATAATCAAGGATTATAATGATTTTCTTCAGTGAAACGATGTGAAATCAAGACTGAGAAAACCATAGGTTACATTACCTGTGAGGTCGACATCCTTGGGTGTTTGAGGGGGAGAGAGATGAATAATGAAACTAATGAGAGATGAAAACATAAATGGGGAGGCGTTGATGATTTTATGTGTACATGTTTTTTTATATTCGTCGTGTCAAAAGTTGAAGAAAGCAGCTATTTGTGGATCCATTTCATGTATGAGCATGTGATTACATGCAGTAATTTACAATTCTAGCGTCATTAAAAATGTTTTTATCTTGCAGAAGTAATAAAAATAGAACCTGAAAAAAGTAAAATGAACATCGAACACTTAATACCAGTTCATAAAAGTTCCCACTGCTAAACAACGGATTCCTCCCTTCAGCTAAATTCGAGCAAGAAGTGTTGAACGGTGAGGGATAAGGGGCGAAACAGAATTCAAATTCAGAATATAAACAAATTATTCCTTATATTACAAAATGAGAATTAAACTATAGATTTCCCTCTTCGGCTGAAAATCGAGAAATGCCCGAGAGCATGCAAGTCGTTGGAAGGAGAGTGAACATCAGGTATCGGTGGTTTTGGGCTAAAGAAGATCGGCGACCGACTAGGATACCTGCAAAATCTGGAAGGGGTGGTAGTTTCGGGGTCGGGATAGACACAACGTGATGCAGTGGTAGGTCGACATGAGATAAACACACTAAATGTGATCCTAATTGCAATGTGTTATGATGTAAATGCAAGAAGGGTCCGTAATAAAATTAAAAACAGTAATTAACTAATATAGAGCCAATGGAGGCACAAGCATTAACAAATTTAATTAAAGAGAGCGAGCATTATTCAACAAACAATTAAGGTGCAAATACTTTAAGCATGCGCAGAATGAACACTGCAAACCACACAACAGTCGATACTCATAACAAATGAAACAAAAATGCACAGAAAATACAGTGCCAAGTACAAACGGCGAAAAATAATAACTTCAAACAACAACTTACACATGCAGGTGGTGGTGAGAGTGGAGAAAGATGCTAATTCAATTGTTGGAGGTTTTGTCTGGGTTGGTTGGTTGGTTGCTAGACAGCAGTAGGGAAGGGCTCAAAAAAGGGTAGACACTGGATTTGGTCAGCTATGGGTGAGGGACTGAGAGGGGGTTTGGGGTGCAAATAAATACCCAAAACAAGACTAGGGAATTCAAATCGGATGGCTCACAATATCCAAGCCGATCAGATGCTAAATATAACTAAATAAAATAAAATATCAAATAGACTCGAAATGACCGTCCGGGCATATCCGCGGACTCAGATTGCTCGAATGGGTAGTGGTTAACCGCCTCCTACGAAAATAGACTCGAGTGGGCCGACGATCTCCATCACAACGGCCGAAGAAGCCAATTATACACCCAGAGGTGGTGGTGCTTTGATCTCGAGAAGTAGGCGATGGTGGCTTCATATTGGGAAAGAAAGTTATGGTGTCCAGGCAACGAGAGATGGGGCGGCGACGCGTGGGTTAAGTAGGGAACGGGCGAGAGTTTTAGGGTGTGGCTTGTGAAATTGAGTTTTACGGTGTTTTGAGTATTTTTTGGGTGTGTTTGCTGTATAAATATAATAGCCCCAAATGGTTTTGAGAGTAGAAATGTCTAGATTTTCATGATGGATCTATTGATATGACTACGCCCAATTAGACAAAATTACAAGCATACTCTTACGATCAACCTCAATCCACAGACATTCTCTAAGGGATGGTCATCTTTATGGAGTATCATATATTCGTAATTAATCATGTGCTTGACTTTTGGTGCATTTTGTCTTGTGGCGGATCTCCATCTATATAAGAAGTCACTGGCTTGATAGTTGGAATATCTTGGAGCATTATTTTTTTAGGTTCTCATAGGAGAGTTGGCTCTTAGAGGGATCCTACCCATAATAGTTTTGGTATCGAGCTTGTTTTGTTATTGTTAGACACATTAGTCTCATATCTTGTAATATGAATGTATGTTTTCCTCCACTTTATCACCCCTTGGACCTCTATTGAGGCACCAAGTATTCCAATACCGAATAACATGGTATCAGAGTCAGTTTAGGGTGTCTTTGCTCGGTCCATCGCAGCTTCCGCTCCGTCTCGCATCCCGCCGTTTCCGCTTCGTCTCGCATCTCGCGGCTTCCGCTCCGTCACACTCGTTGAATACTCGCCCGCCTACGATACCTCTTACACGTGCCTCTGTGCGCACCTCACGACCTAGATGGGGGTGTGCCACTGCGATGATGTCGTTTGTCGCTGATCTCTGAAGCAATCTCTGCAATTAAGTTCCATGTCGTCGATTCCAGCAACAGCTCCATCTCTGCCGTCGATCTCTGAAATCTCCTGTCGTCGCTCTCTAAGCCGCTAGTTCCTCTTTCTTGTATAGCATCCCCTGGGTTCTCAATGTCGTTGGTTCCTCAAGTTACGAGCACCATGTCTTCAGATCTGATTCTCCATGTCGCTGGGTTCTCCATGTCGCTGGCTCCCTGAAACCAACAGTGGTCTTCTGATCTGATTGTCTACTACTCCTTTCTTCTGCCCTCTTGGTGCGTTACAACTGGATCATGTCTTCAGTTACGAGCACCACCGTACCCTCAGGGGATTCCAACAATGCATCTCATCCTAATGCGAGGCTTGCTACTACTATCCTTACCTCCTCCAACTTCAAATTATGGAAAAAGGGGGTTACTATGTCCCTATTGGGTATCCGGTGTACGCACCACCTTACTCGTCTCCCAATTCATGATGTGGGAAGTACAGAATGTGAGGATTGGTATAGTGATGATTGCCACATTTTTTTTCTCCTTCTGAGCTCCATGGACCCATTCGTTCAGCAAATGTGTCAGAATTGCGACAGCACCAAGGAACTATGGGATACTCTACATTTGATGTTCTCTCAGGCGAACAATCTCTCTCGTCTTGGTGAACTCTTCCCCAAGATGGTTGAACTGAGACAAGGGGTGCATCCTATCACCGAGTACTTCGTCGAATGAAAGGTCCTTGCTGATAAGATCATGGATCTTTGGGAGATCCCCTCTACCTGGGAGGAGCATCAAGCTCAACGTGAGCACTTTGTACTTATTTGGCTTCTGAATGGACTAGATCCAAACTTCTCGACAACAAACACTGAAATGCTCGCGAGTCTATCTACCCTGCAAACTGCTAGTGTATATCATCGTCTGACTAAAGCTGGTTCAGCATGTACCCCTTCTTCATCTGCTTTACATATTTACTCTAGAGAGTCGATGGCTCTTGCTTTTGGGGTGGAAGGAGGACTAGTCGGGGGGAGGGGGGTGGCACATTGGTCGTGGTCATGATACCGGCACAAGACATTGTACCTATTGCGGGCGTCGATGCCACACGAAGGATACTTGTTGGGTGGTTCATGGGAAGCCTAGCTGGGCCTCTAAACCTCCTCAATCTCGCTCTACGCACTTGGTCGACTCCACTTCTACATCTCCGAGTCCAAGAACAATTGAAATATCTGAGGATCAGTATCGTCGCATGCAGACTCTTCAGATTGACTCTCTGACTCATAGTGTTGTTGTGGCTCAAACCATCCAGCCTATTTGAACTTCACAGTGTCTTGTTAGGTGGCTAGCAGATAGTGGCGCTTCTGATCACCAGACTAGTACCTAAGGTATCTTACACTCATACAAACCTCATAGTGAGTCTTCAACTAAGGTTGCAGATGGATCGACAGTACCCATTGTTGGGTTTGGTAGTTGTGATGTGACACCTGACGTGACTCTATCATCCATTGCTCATGTTCCTCAATCTACTTACAACTTATTGTCAATTAGTAAGCTTACTCGTGATTTAAATTGTGTTTCTACCTTCACATCTTCTGGTTGCATTTTTCAGGAACAGTCGACGAGTCGTATTATTAGTAGAGGGAAGCTGAGTGGTGGCGTCTACGTTCTGGACAAAGTCTCACATCTTGCTTGTTCTGTTACCTCAACCAAATTCTTGGATCTTCATTATCGTCATGGTCATCCGTCTGTGCAAGTCATGTGTCGTCTGTATCCTGAATTTAGGAAGGTTTCTCATCTCAACTGTGAGTCTTATTTGTTTGCTAAACTCCACGGAGTTAGCTATGCTTCTCGTCTTGAAGTTCGTGCTTCTGCACCTTTTGATTTACTTCATTCTGATGTTTGGGAATCGTCTCTTGTCCCTACGTTGTTAAGACACAAATATTATGTTACTTTTATTAATGATTTTTCTTGAATGGCTTGGGTGTAATTAATGAAATGAAATATTTACTCAATTTTTTGTTTGTCTTAAGTGTCTTCGTACTGATAATCGTCAAGAATACCTAATCTCAGTCTATGTCTAACTTTTTATCCGACAAAGACATCCTACATCAAACCAGTTGTCCTAATACCCACAACAAAATGGTGTTGCCGAAAAGAAAAATCGCCACCTCCTTCAGGTCACCTGGGCCATTTTTCACCACAAGAACGTACCCAAACACTTCTAGGATGATGTGGTCTTTTATCCTTACCGTTGCACACCTTATTAATCATCTTCCCACACATATCCTTTAGGGGGAGACACCCTATCACACCATTTATCTGAACCACCCTGGTCCCCTTCTACCTTTAAGGGTCTTTGGGTGTGTTTGTTATGTTAGGGATGCTCGTCCCACTGTCTCCAAACTTGATCATCACTCTTTGAAATATATCTTTCTTGGGTATTCTCGTACTACTAAAGGATATCATTTTTCTTCTCCTGATTTCCACAAATATATTATCTCGCCGGATGTTGTCTTCCTGGAATCGGACTCTTAACTTTCTCGTGGATCACCACGCCCTGACCCATCTCTTGATGTTATCTTGGTTCCCATCAAGAACCTGCGATCCTCTCTCCAACTGACCTACTGTGTCCTCTTTGGGGGCAGGTTTACTCTCGTCGCTCTTCGGATAGTACATTAGTGTGGCCACCCAAGCCTACCTCTTCCCCTGATGATATGACGACTGTTCCTATGGAAGCACCTGCTAGTGTGTCTGCTGCTCTCCTGTCCGTCAGCCCAGATCTCTCTATTACAGTCTGGAAAGGGAGTCGGGCTTGTCGGGATAAAACTCTATATGTTAGTTCTTACCAGGGATTATCAGCTCCTCATACTTCCCTGCACCCCACCCTGGATCAATCCGTCTTCTACTGTTATGGAGGCCAAAGCTCATCCTGGCTGGGTGACTACTATGCATGATGAATTGACGGCCCTTCAACTTAACAACACGTGGAACCTGGTCCCCTTGCCTACTGGCAAGCGGTCTATTGGATGCAAATGGATCTATTCCATCAAGGTCAATGTGGATGGTTCCCTCGACCGCTTGAAGACCAACTTGGTTGTCAAAGGTTATGCTCAGACTTATAGCGTGGATTATGATGAAATGTTTGCCCCCGTCGCCAAAATGTCATATATTTGCATCTTATTCTCTCTTGCAGCCTCTCACCAATGGCCATTGTACCAGTTGGACATCAAGAATGCATTTCTTCAAGGGTTCTTGGATGAAGAGGAATATATGGAACAACCACCTGGGTTCATTGTTGAGGGGGAGCGTAACAAGGTGTGTCATCTCTAGAAGTTAATATATGGATTAAAGCAATCCCCTCGAGCATGATTTGCTAGTTTCCGATCTGTAGTCACTCAATTCGGGCTTACCAAGAGTACAAGAGTCTCGTCACTCTTTTATCAGAACTTTTCGGCTAGTACTGTTTTACTAGTGGTTTATGTTGATGATATTGTCATCACAGGAAGCAATTCTGAAGGGAAAACAAATCTCAAGTCATCCTTACACTCCAACTTCCAGACCAAAGATTTGGGCTCATTGCGGTACTTCTAGAGATTGAAGTTGCTAATTATGATGACACCCTCTTTATTTGTCAACACAAATATGCTCTCGATCTATTATCTGACCTTGAAATGTCTATCTGTGGCCCTATAGATTCTCCACTTGAACCAGGGGAAAAGGATCTTCAAGTCGAAAGCAAACCATTTGATTCACCAGAGAAGTATTGTAGAATAGTTGAAAAACTAAACTACTTTACCATGACTCGTCCTGACATTGCATGTGTTGTAAGTAAGGTCAGTCAGTTCATGCCTGCTCCAACTATCTCTCAATGGGAATCTGTTCTCTGAATCGCCAAATACATAAAGAAAGATCCTAGACTCGAGATATCGTACAAGAACCGAGGTCATTCAAATATAGAGGCATACTATGATTCTGACTGGGCAGGCTACTTAGCCACTCGAAAGTCAGCCACGGGATTTACTATCTTTATGGGTGGAAATCTCGTCTCCTGGAAGAGCAAGAAACAAACCACGGTCGGCAGATCTAGTGCTGAGGCGGAATATCTGGCCATGTCCCACACTGTTGTTGAGATCATGTGGGTTAGACAGGCCCTTTGTGAAATCGGGTATCCTATTCAAGATCTCACTCCTCTATGGTGTGATAATCAAGTTGCAATACAGATAGCTACTAATCATGTGTTTCATGAATGCACAAAACACATAGAGGTCGACTGTCACTTTGTAAGGGAGAAGTATGGAGGACTTATTTTCATAATTCATGTGAAGACCGGAAATCAAGTTGCAGATATTCTTACTAAGAAAGTTACGGGGGTCAGAATGAACATTATATTAAACAAATTAGATTTGGGAAGTTCCCACGACCCAACTTGAGGGGGAGTGTTAGACACATTAGTCCCATATCTTGTAATATGAACGTATGTTTTCCTCTACTTTATATATATCCCCCTTGGACCTCTATTGAGGCACCAAGTATTCCAATACCGAGTAACAGATATATTGTATCATGTTTAGTATTAATCTATTGGATCGATAGTGAGCACCAATCAAGGCTATCATATTACCATTTCATTTGATTGTTCAATTTGACCATGTATACTAAATAAACCTAAGAAAACTTCTACCTTACATTTTCAGGATTGAATAAGTTGCACGTGCATCTTCATTACGAGAAGTTAATTACACTAGTGTATCGAGGGCAAGAAAACAATTACCTTACACCTTCATTAGGAGAACAAGTTAGTTGCACTAGTGCCTCAAGAGCACCTGCCTCTTGACCAACTGCGGCATTGTTGCTATTGCTATCTCCATGAGCAGCCAAATTAGCTAAAGCTCGTGCAGCCTGCAAAAAAAGTACGAAAATATTATTTACTTCTGATATAGTATAGAAAGCTCATAAAACTTTAAAAAAAGGAACACATGCTAATAACATTTACAAAGAAGACAAATCACTTGATAAAGCAAACTCAAAGTATACAGTGATGGTGATCCGAGTCCGCGGATGCGCCCGAAGGGTCGTTCCGAGTCAGTTTCATATATTAGATTTTATTATTTTGATGTATTTAGCCCCCGATCGGCCCAAACAAATTATAGTCGTCCGATCGAGAGCCTTAATTTTGTTTCTTTTATTTCCTCTTATAAATATGCACAATTAGGGTTGGTCAAGGGATCAAGGGATCGGTAGTTGCTACTCAGGCAACCGGCTGGTCTCCCCGGTGGACTCCGGGCTTTGTGTTGTTGTCCGCCGCCAGGTTCTTCCTCCCCCAGCCCCCTACCTCCTCCCTGCCCCTTCCGGCCTCACTCTGCCCCTCTACTGCTAAACCCGCCACCTGCCTGCTTTTCCCCGGTCCTGATCTCACTCCCACCGACCCGCCAACTTCCCCGCTTACCTTTCAGCCCGACTCCAACCCTTTACCGTCAATTTCTTTGTCACCCCAGTCCTGGTCCCCATCCTCCACCACAGATCCAAGGTTCCCCGGCCCGGCCGCCCCTTCCCAGCCCAGCCTCCATCTCCTCTCAATCCCCCAGCCACGCCCGACCACCGCACCATCAGTCCCACCCCCTTGCCACAGCCAGCCACCCTCCCGCAGCCCTAAGCCCCCCAGATCCACTTTCCCCAACCCACCTGCAGTCGTTCTGTGGCGCCACTAGCGAGTCAAGGACGGAGCTGCCTTCGATCTCCCATCCCTAATCTCGTCTCCACACGCAAGAGTAAATATAGGTATGGATGTTGTATCTATTTTCATTGTTTGTTTTGGTAAAAACTCTTGCTTTGGGTATTAATTTTTCATAAGTATTTGTTATCTCTATTCGTATTGTAACTTGCGGAGCGTATTCGGCGAACTTGAACAGAATTGCAACTCATCTCAGTGGTAGATTGTAATTGTTCTTTACTCGTAAATGCTTGTTGGCCAAATGTGCAATTGTTGTTTAGAGATTTATTAAATTCTTATTACATGTTGATTATTTATGGGATCGAACTGTTTGTACCATCGAACTTCATTTGCATGTGTTGTGTAGTCACTTGCATTAATTGTACTTTGACTTAGGGCAGAGGTCGTCCGCCATATGTAGACTCGTATTGCATCAATTAGTATCATAGCAAGCTTTCGTTAGCGCCGCATTTATACGCGGTAGTGGAGTCTATAGGTAGTATCTCATGGCATATCATTACGATGAACATCCTTTTTTGCATTCCGCTCCTCCAAAATATCGTGTCGGCACTACTCCACGACTTGCTAGAGACGATCGCTATGATTCTCAAAATTCACGTTATCGTCACTACGCCACGCCACGACTTGATGTTGGTAGAGTTGAGTATCTTCGTAGAACCCCTCCGAAGAGATCTTCATACTATTTTGATGATCACCCTCGCTCATCGCCGCATGCTCGTAGGGATCACATTCACCCTCTGACACACCGTGAGTCTATTAGGGACGAGCATTTTGATGCTATCCGGATCCCTATAGGGTTCACCACTATGTGGATAACCTCACGCGTTTGGATCTCCCTATTGTTACGCCAGTAGAGATACCTGAAGCCGAATTTCAGCGATTGGTTCTTGATCAATTTGATCGTGTACGTGCTCAAATGGATCGCCTGAAATCTGCCCATGGGGGAACCTATAGTATGACACATCAGGATTCAAGTCAAACCACTTATGGGCGTAGTAATCCCATAGGTATGAGCAATAAGCCACCTGGTTTTGGTACTCTTCCCCTTGATGAGCTTCCATGCCCACGTGATTTTGAGGATGAGCATGACCCTGGCCTTGTACTACAGATGGAGTGTCATTAGCACGTCTAAAGAGTTTGGTCGCGAGAGTGAGGTCAAGCGATCCAGTGACACTGTGATGGTCTATCCATCTTCTACACCTTATGTTGACCTCGTTACCCCTTTGGTTACAGACCCCTTTCTTGACACATCGTCGGCTAACCCCCACTTGAGTACGAATTCTTCTTACTCTCCCTTTAGCCTTATTTTGAGTCATGTCATGACAAAGAACCTCGAGCCTAGTGTCGATGTATTGGTGGTCGTCTCACCCGCTTTTGGGGACACTATCCTTAATAGTAGCATTCACGCGAAGGATCATGACCCTACTGACTGGTTCTTTAATGACCTCCCTCACAAGCCGCCTGATGAACCACCACTTCCCCGTGATATTGACATCCCGTTGAGCGAGTTATCTGTGAGTGTCGACTTATTGACACCTCTTCAATGCACGTCCCTTATTTTGCTTTGAAGAGTGGGTCGTGAGGGCGACACTGAGTATGTCATGATTTTCTTAGGAACGCTTGAGCATCCTCCCGATGTATTGAGAATTGAGCGTATGATCTACCACACTCATGATGAGTTCGTAGACATACTGCCTGCAGACCCACCAGGTGGGTTCTTGCTTATTTGCAGCACTCACCTCACTCGAGTGTCTCATCCTATTATTGATATCTCTGCTACGCACTTAGGTGACCGTCGCCTTCGTGACAAATTTGCATGCATACATCCTGGTAAGCCACCTGATGCATCACATTCCCTTGGAGATACTAGGAACCCTGCAAGGTCGTACTGGAGTGTTGGTGTCTCACACGATCATTCTGCCACTTTTTGCACACTCACTGAGTTTTATTGCACTCCTCCAGACGAACCACCCAATAACCCACCCATTTCTAAGAAACTTCGCCACATGGAGCTCGTTATATATCGGTGTACCGTGTCTGTCGTGTTTCTCATACATCACTCATCCAAGCATGTCATCATTTGGGTTCATCTTTCGCATCATTGGTCGGTTGACTCGTCTGTTTATCATTTGCATGCAATTCATAAGACAGTCCAAATAAAGATCGCAGCTAGTAATGAAATTTACAAAGATCACGCTGATCTGCACAGGAGGGAACAAGTATTTGATGTTGGGGAACAGGTTATGATTCGCCTGCGACCTGAGAGGCTCCCCCAGGGGGCAGCGAAGAAGTTAAGTGCTCGTCGGATGGGCCCCTATACTGTCACTTGATGGGTTGGTGCAAATGCGTATGAGTTTGACATACCACCGGCAATGGGGATTCACCGAGTGTTCAATGTAGAGGACTTAACCTCATACTATGAGGAGCGAGTGTACGGGGACCCCTTATCTCCACCTACTCCTGATCCCCAGCTTGACCCTCACCTCTCTAGTGCACCCACACCCACTTTGCTCAGGCATTCGCGGACGGTTGAGCACCGCTCGGAGGACCACACTTCACAGCCGACAGTTCCAGTGGCACCGCGTTCAAACGGAGATTCGTTGCTACGACAGTCGCCTACGCCTACCGGAGTTACGTTACAAATCGTTGGCCATGACTTCACGACGACAGGGGGTTCGGTGGTCCTACGGTATTTGGTCTATTGGCTTGCCCGTCCGACTTCAGACGATACGGGGATATTTGTTGTGGAGCTAGAGAGACTCGCCCCAGACTTGCGCCAGGAGTACGATCATTTTCACTCACCGGAGATTAGTGCTTTCAAGGGGGGTTGACGACACGCACGCGTCTATTCCCACAGGAGGCGGTGACTGGCGGCCCGTTTGGGCGATCCAAGTTCGTGGATGCACGCGGAGGGTCGTTCCGAGTGAAATTCATAAATCAGATTTTATTAGTTTGGTGTATTTAGCCCCTGATACGCCCAAACAAATTATAGCCGTCCGATCGGGAGCCCTAATTTTGTTTCTTTCATTTCCTCTTATAAATATGCACGATTAGGGTTGGCCAAGGGATCGGAGTTGCTTGAGAGAGCAGACGCTAGTCACTCACTCAATGGATTCTGAGTCCCTGCGACGTCGTCCGAGGCCGCCGCCTCTTCAGGTTCCGCCCCTCCCTGACATCCCCTGCAGCCTCAGTTTTCCCCTCCTTTCCCCCTCCGCCTACTAATCTCGTCGATCTCTTCCATGTGATCATGTCCCCAGCAAAACCGCAACGCCACCTCCCCTCCCCGACCCCAGCCTACTTCGTCGGCCACCCAGCCCTCTGGATCCACATCCTCCCTACCCCGTCCAGCCCTCCCCTACCCCACCCGACCCCAATACCCACTGCCGGCCACCCAGCCCTCCAGATAAGCACTCCCACTACCCATTCCAGTCGCGTCCCATTCATCCTTCTCCAGATCTCACCCTCCACCTTCCCAAATATTCCAAATTAGATTTTTCCTAATTACCTGCAGCCCCGTCGTGGAACGACCATCAAGTCGGAAGCACTCCCGCCAACGGCTCTCCATCCTGAAGCCAAACTGTCACGTGTATAAGCAAATCAAGGTATAGGGTGTTTAAGTTCTCTTGATTGGGTATTTTGGTTTTTTTGAACTATTGTTGTGGTTAGTTGATTATTATATGCAATTGCACTTGATTCATTGCTTTGATTTGTTGGGCACATCCGGCGCACTTCAATTGAGTTTTTTGGTTGGCTAATCTTAGTTGTTTCTTAAACGTTAATTCTTACTTTCAAATGTGTCAATCGTGCTCTTAGCGTTGCAAAAACTTATTATTTGCTAGTGGATCTTAATTTGGATTGTTCTCGTCTTTACACGCGCACGGCATTTAGACCATATTCTCATTTGGATTGCATTTGTCGTCGTTATCATTCTAGCCGGTCTACCACTGCATCACATAGGCATCAAAACAAAATTAGAAACTAAATAAACCAATTAATTGGTCAGTATTCTTGTTACCAAAAATCAATACCCTCAACAGTAAAGGGTGAAGCGTTTTAGGCATGCAGCGGCACTCCTGCAAACTGCACTATATAGTAGTCTTAGGCTCTATTTGTTTGAGTGTTTTTCTCCGTTGCAGTTTTGAAAAATACGCAAATATTGTTTTTTACGCTTGGGTAACCTCTGTTGGAACTGTGGATCCCCCAAAAATGTCATTTTATGTTTAATTCCAGTAGTAGAAAGTGGGCCACATTCAGGAACACTGTTCTATCAATAGCAACTATTGATAGAACAGGAATCGGCTAATTCATCAAAAATTGTACTGGAGTTATGACAGAATTATATGTCAAATTCAACAGGACTGATATGTTGAATTTAGGTGAAAATGACTATCTTAGTTGACTTGACTGACTGAGAGATTTTGTAACCATGTGTGCCATGGAATACTTGCTTAATGCAGTGCAATCAAGCCCTCTTGACTAAGAATACATGAATGAAACAAACAAAATTATGTAAGTTAATAGTTCAGAACGGGAGCCAACATAGAGCCCATTATAACAGCATTTTAATGTTACTGACAGACAACATAACTTGACTATAAGTAAAATGAACCAAAAAAAAAAGATAAGAGGCTGGATATGATTGGTTGGCGAAACCTGCTCTTGTACTCCTTCAATCTTGCATGATTTAGCGAGCATCACCAAAGCATGTACACCGCCTGCCTTTGCTACCTCCATGCTACATTTGTCATCAGCACTCAGGTTTGCAAGTGCACCGGCAGCTCGCTCCTGCTTACGGGTAATTATGCATAAGTCAATCACAACAATATTTACTAATAAGTGTATGATATATGTGTGTGGGGGCATGGGTACTAACATATACCCAACATAATAAAAATAGATATCTCCCACTTTACTTGCCTTATGCTTGCGTGATAGAATAGAATGTGTGGAAGAATGAGAAAAACACATACATGGGTAAAGCATTTTGAGATCTCTACTATTAAGTCAATCAAAGCCTTTATATTGACAATGTACTACCTTATGTATAAGTCATATAAATTTCAACCAAAGATGACCAGTTACCGAAGAAAAATACTCCCTAATTTCTTGTATTAACCATCCTGACTTAAAAAAAAAATCTTTTAACAACCCAGGTTTGGCAGGTTGCGCGTAGAATCTAAAAATACCAAATCACGCCCACAATAGGGGTGGTCAAGTTAACATTCCTGGCAAGAAACCTGAAAACTATTAGTTGGGTCATCTAGCAAGTCTAAATTGTAGAGCTGGTTAACGCATACGTGTTTCAAATACAGTTATCAGATTTGAACGAGTGTTATATTAGTAAGAAGTAAGATTATTGTGTATATAGGATATCAATGATTACAGTATTCAACACTAAACCATATGTTTAAGTGATTCATCAGTAGAAACCAGACATGCAATGCAAACACATGACCCTGAATAGTTTAAAATACACATACAAGGACTCCCTCTATCCCAGTTGGCCACTTGAAGATGAGATCCACCAGAGCTTTAACTGCACCGGCTTCAGTAATGGCCATCTGAAAAAGCAACAAATTTTACATTTTGCAGGATGAAATCAAAAGAAAAATATTACAAAAAGGAGTTGCACAGTTCAACATCCTGAAGCACTCAAAACCTTGTGCTCTTCTCCAACTGAAAGATTCCAAAGCCCCCCAGCAGCCTCTTCAGCAACCAGCCTGTTTGTAGATCTTGCAAGATCAGCCAATATTCTGATACCACCTTCATCTGCTACTGCTTTTGCAACTTTAGCATTAACGGACAGGTTAGCTATAGCCTGCAAAATCCAAGATCGCCTTTCAAACACAACAAAATAAAGGCATGGAGTCATCCACTCTTGAGAAATTTCAATTCATCAAAGCTCTACCTTTGCAGCTTCAGACTGTAACCCCTCCCTGCAAGACCTAGCAAGGTCCAAGAGCAATGGAATTCCACCATATTTCATGACTGATTCAGCCCTAGCAGGATCAACTGTAGCATTTTCATCATCAATCACCACAAATGTAGCAAGTCCTGCTGCAGCTCTCTCCTGCACATCTTCCTGAGAACTGTTCATCAAGCTCAACAGTAATGCTGCACCTTGTGTCAACCAAAAATCATTCATGCCGACCGAATTCGCCTCTGCAATGCGCAGCAGTGACTGAGACAGTACCCATTCTACCCAACACATGATGTCGCTTAAGTTCTTATTTCCACATCCATGAGACCTCCAATTCCCAAACACCTCCCTCTCGTTTACTACTGTATCAGTGTCAGTAAATAATGAAGCAATTTTTTTGAAAACATCTGTAGAGCTGGAAAGAAGTAGCTTCCCCTTGGCTTGGCTTGAAGCTACCGAGTCATGGTTATCTTCCTCCTGTGGCGCCATGCAGTCCAGAGCGCACACCACCTTCAAATTCTTAGACGGAAGCATAAGTCTAAGAAACGCGCTTGGAGAAACACCAGTTCTAGAAACATCTAACCCGATTAGGTTTGGGAGCTTGATCCAAGACGATGCGGCTGATGCCCACTTCAAATTCCAGGATCCTGCAACTGACAAGAACTTGAGGGATTCAACCTTTCCGATTGCGCTCTCGTCAATGTTCCCACATTCTATAAGGGCAATCTCCTCCAGCAAGGGGCAGTGCCTTGCTAAGGCACTGAAGGCAAATCCATCAATCTCCCGGACGCCAAAGAGACGAAGCCTTCGCAGCCTAGGACAGCACATGGCCACATGTCGGATGGAGTCGCTGGTAATCTTCTCGCACGGATCGGGGCCGATCTGGAGACTCTCGAGTGCCTCATGTCGAGCGGCGATCACCGAAAGCGTGGCGTCGGTGATGTTACGGCAGTACTCGCCGGTAATTTCGCGCAAGTCGCGAGCGTGAAGGTTAATGATGGCGGATGCGGATTCCGAACCCCGGAATCGGAGGCGGCGGAGATTGGCGCATCTCAACGATAGCGCACTGGCAGTATCGACGTCGCAGCGATGAGCGCGGAGATCCAGCGAGGTCCAAAGACAAGGGGAGGAGCCAAGCAAGCGCCAGGTGCGGCATGTGGAAGCGAGGGAGGCGCGGTCGCGGTAGTTAAGGCAGGAGAAAAGCTGCACTACCGTATCGTCCGGGAGGCTGATCCAGTCCAGCCCGACGCCGCAGTTGGGACGGCTTATCTCGTACTCCTCCGCTGTCTCCGGGAACGAAGGGGAGGCTATGAAGGCCTTCTCCTTTTCCTTTGACGACGATCCACGCCGCCTTACTCGCCGGCTCATCTCCCCAACCCTGAGAACTTCGAAGGAAAGAGAATATCCGATGAAATCATAGGAGACTGCAAAATCCAAAGGCGCAGAAGAGCATCATGGGAAGTATGTGGTTTGATTCACTGGCAAGGATTGCGCGATCTAGAGTTGCGAAAGAGATCGTGCGAAAATTTTAAGCTTTTTGTCGGGGATCGAGTTCATTGCCGATGAGGACGGTAGCGGGATGGGGATTTGATTGGGCAGCAATGTAGAGATGAATTCGGGAGTTTTCCGGGGCCAACTTTGGGAGGAGCGTCGGAGGAGGAGTCGGCGATGAGAAGCGGCGGAGGCGGGGATGAAGAAGGGAAGCCCTCAGCTCATCCATAGATGATGATGTCGTGCTTATTATAGCTCAGAAAGAGATCGTATTAAAGATAATTCATAAATAAAGAAAGAAAGTAATTTCGTATTAAAATTCAGGAATCATTCGTATGTGGTGGTGTTAAAAGGAAACCAGAATTCGCTTATCGTTAGTGTAGTATATTATCTTATCTTATACTAATTGATGGGTTACATTATCATTTATGATCTTTCTTCAAAATGGGAGATCATGGGGTTGACTATTCAACCCCACCTCTCATGATGAGGAGAACATGGGGGGTGGGGCTCACTCCATATCTCTCCACTAAAGCCACCCCCATGGAGGAATAACCGCCGGCCGGCCGCCACAACCGGCCGGCCGCCGCCGGCAGGCCGCCGCCGACGCCGACTGGCCGCCGCCGGTGGAGTAGTCGCTGCCGGCCAGGCCGCGCCGGCCTGGCCGCGGGCGCCGGCCAGGCCGCGTCGTGGTCCAGGCCGCCCCTTGGCCGGCCACCGTCGGCGCATGGCCGCCCCACCACCATGGACGGTCTGTCCTGTTGAAATTTGTGAAGTGAAAGTGGTTGATTGGCAGACCGGTCGGCCTGAGCGGACATAGTCGGCGGACGGGGCGGACTGGGCGGACTGCTGTTATGCGGCCTGGTGATAGGCCTAGTTGGATCTGGTTGTTCTGAGCAGCTTGTGCGGACTAAGTCCGCGGCCTGGGCTGACTATTGTCTGCGGTTAAGGCGTTGGCTACCTTGCTGGCCTGACCCTGTTGTGCGGCCTGTGCGGCCTGTGTCCGCGACCTAGGCGGGCTGCTGTCTGCGGACAGGGAGTTGGCCTTCTTGGAGGCTTGGCTGTTTGAGGTGCGGCATGTGCGGACAGAGGATTGCAGGCTGTAGGCAGTACTCTGTTCAGTGGCTGTGTTGCAACTTCTGCGTTAACCAGCGGATTGGGTCCTATCCGCGGGAGGCTTGCGGACCGGCGTGTCCGCGGTGTTCGCAGTTGCGGACTGGCCTTAGGAGTTTGGTTGTGGCCTTGCCGAGCTCTGGTAGTACAGCAGATGTTGTGGAGGTCTGCACGGACTGGTGTGTGGAGTCTGGCAGTTGATCGTTTGGGTAGTTGTGCGAGTTGGCTTGCGGACTCTGCCTAACTCTGGAGGAGAGTTGGCGTTTTCGTTTTGGGTGTTGGCGGACTGAGCCTTGTCCGCCAAGCTCGCGGTAAGCCCTTTGTGTTTACTGGACTTGGTCACATTCTGTGACAAGTCCAGTGTGTCCGCCGTATCCGCCGAGTCCGCTGTGACTGGGCGGACTGTTGCTAACTCTTCCTTTGGTCGTGGGCTTGTGGCGGGCGGAGGCTTGGGTCTTGCACTATGCGGACGGCCTCCTTTTGTGTGCGGAATGTTGTTGAAGGGTGGCTGTCCATTTGGTGATGTTGCGGAATGTGCGGACTATGCGGACTGTGTCTTGTCCGCATAGTGTGAGGCAAGTCTGCCTTGTTGTGACTGTGCCTTGCTCCTGGCGGTTTCTTCCTTGGAATCCAGCTAAGTCCTTGCGGACTCGGCGGACGGGTGTTTGTTAGCGCGTGGGCTGGGGCGATGTCTCTATCCACTAGGGCGGTGACCACACTCCTCACCTCGCCTATAAATAGGACCCCCCCCCCCCCCCCCCGCACGTCTACAGTAACTGAGTGAACAGTAAGTGGGGGCTCGTCAAAGTGTTGCGGTCTCAGTTTTCTATTCGCGCGGATTGAATCAGAGTTAACTGTTTGCTGTATCCAGGTCGCGCGGCTAGCTTCAAGGAGCCAGGAGTTTGGTTTTGACTTCGGTCAAGTACTTGGAAGTGTGCGGTCTCTGTGGTTTCAGCAGGTCGCTCTGCGGCCTGTCAGTTCTCTGCTTCAACTTTGCAAGTTCCAATAACCTTTCTGTCAGTCTCAGGCGGGTAGGCGATCTGTTCTTCAGTTCCTCAGCAGTAGGCGAATAACAGTGTGTCTGCGCGGCCTCGCGGCTTCGGCGGACTCCGTGTCTATTCGGCGTGTTGCAGCTTCAGCTCGGGCGGCTTCAGCGGACTTGGCGACTTCGGCGGTCTCGGCGGTTTCCAGTGCTGTCCGCCCGGCTTGGTCTTTGTGCTTTCTGTTGTAACTGATTGTACTAGCGAAATCATGTCTCGCTACGTATACCTCGTCGTGTAAAGAAGTATAATGAATATAAGATCTGCTTGTTCTTCCATGTGCTTGGTGTGTTGAGCATTCTCCCTGTTTTTTCGCTAGATCAAAGTGTGAACTGGGTAGTGCCGAGAATATTAATTTGGCTTTGGGCTATTTTGATGACCACTTTGAGAATATTCAACATGGTATCAGAGGCAGGTTCAGTTGCTTGAGCATTGTTCAACCAGTGTTGTTGCTCTGTGCTTGAGTGGTGATCAACCTGTGTTGGTGCTCTGTGCTTCTGAAGGCTTAACCAAGGTTGTTGCAATGGAAGGGAGTTATGCAAGGGGTCTTGGTATTGAACTCTTGACCACGACTAACTTCAAGAAGTGGAAGTCGTGTATGAAGAGTTTTCTTCTTGGCGAGGAGCTGTGGGAGGTCGTCGGTGGTAACGATAGACAGGAAGTTACTGCTGCGTTTGGTACTGCTGAGCAAGTGAGGCTCTGGAGAAAAACAAATGCAAAAGCAGAGTTTGTTCTCAAAGAGAGCTGTTTCACCAGAACTGTTTGATCACATCATTGGATGTGAGTCTGCTGCTGATATTTGGACAACTATTGGTGAGTTGTTCAATAGGAAGAATGTGGCCAGACTTCAGTTTCTGGAGAATGAGTTGGCCAGAACAACTCAAGGAGACCTTACTATCTCAAAGTTCTTCTTGAAGATGAAAAGCTTGTGCGCAGAGATATCAGCGCTTGACCCTAATGAGCCTATCTCGGAGGCTAAGTTGAAAAGACACATTATCCGCAGCTTGCGGAAGGAATATGTTGCTTTTGTAACTTCTGTTCAAGGGAGGGCAACTCAACCATCCTTGCTGGAGCTTGAGAACCTGCTTGCTTCGCAGAAAAGTCTGGCAAGGCAGATGGCAGGAGTGACTGTCTCTGAAGGTGGCAGTGAAGCGTTGTTCACAAGCAAGAAGAAGAAGAGATGGGAAGGGAAGAAGAAGAAGCAGGTCGCTGCTGAGAATGAGTCTTCAACTTCTTATCATCCAGAAAGGAGTGAAGCTCCAAAGAAAGACTGAAAGAAGAATTTGAAGTGCTACAGGTGCCATCAGCGAGGGCACTTCAAACGGGACTGCAAGGTCAAGCTGCAGCCTGGGCATGCTGCAGGCAAGAAGGAAGCTTGCTCTAAGAGCGAGGAAGCAGAATGGGGTGGAGCCTTCATGATGGGCACTTGTGTCCGTGCCTTGTCTGCTGAGAACTTCAACAGCGAATGGATCGTGGACTCCGGGTGTGGTCATCACCTCACCGGAGACAAATCGAAGTTCTCTTCCTTGCAAGCATACTCAGGTAACGAAGTTATCATAACTGCTGATAACATTGTTTATGCAGTAGAGAAAGAGGGGGTCGTGTCTTTGGGTAGTGATCAGGGGCCACTCACATTAAGGAGTGTGTATCACGTGCCGGGCATGAAGAAGAACCTCTTCTCTGTGACCAATGCAGTAGATGCTGGTTATCACGTTCTGTTTGGGCCAACAGACGTGAGGTTCCTTCGCAACGTATCTGCGGTTAAAGCTGATGTTGCTAATATAGGAAGGAGGGTTAAGAACTTATTTGTTCTTGCTACTAATGCTTATCTTGATCGTATGAGAGCCAACGATAGCGCTGCTATCTGGCATGAGAGGCTGGGGCATGTAGGAATGGACAAGCTGAAGGCTATGGCTAGTAGAAGTTTGGTGAGAGGTTTGCCTAAGTTGTCCTCCTTTGGTGACAGGCATGTTTGCGCGGGATGTCAATACGGTAAGGCACATCGCCTTCCGTTTGATAAATCACAAACAAGGAGCAAGCAACCATTGGAGTGCATTCATGGCGACTTGATGGGACCAACGGTCACTGCCAGCCTTGGTGGAAGCAGATACATGCTTGTCTTGATTGATGACTACTCAAGATATACTTGGGTTTATTTCTTGAAGGAGAAGTTTGAAGTCTTCCGGTTGTTTGTGGAGTTCAAGGAGTTAGTGGAGGGTCGGCTTGGCTTGCGGATCAAGAAACTTAGAACTGATAACGAGGGTGAGTTTGTTTCCTCCGAGTTTTCTAACTTCTGCAGGAAGTACGGAATTCAGAGAGAGCTCACTTGTGCTCACACTCCACAACAAAATGGAGTAGCGGAGCAGAAGATCCGTCACTTGACGGAAACTTGCAAATGCTGGCTTCATGCGAAAGACGTTCCAAGGTCTTTTTGGGCAGAAGGGATGTCTTGTGCTTCTTATGTCATCAACTGAATGCCGCTTAGCCCGATCAACATGAAGACTCCTATTGAGTTATTGCTGAAGGAGAAACCTAGTGTGGGACACCTTCGGGTGTTCGGTTCAACTTGTTATGTGCATGTCCCAGATGCTTCACGGACTAAGCTGGATGCAAATGCAAGGAACCCTGTCTTTGTTGGCTACGATGAGCGGAAGAAGGGATAGAAATGCATGGATCCTGCGACGAAAAAGTTCGTTGTGTCAAGAGACGTTGTCTTTGACGAGCTGACGTCGTATGGAGGTGGCTCGATTGAGCTAACCGGAAGCAAGGTTGATGAAGAACCAATGGTGGCTGCTGAAGGGTTGGAAGAGGAGCTTGTTGTTTCACCAGCAGCTCCTGTTGCTTCAAACTCTGAGGCTGAGCCTTTTGGCTCAGGAAGCAGGGGGAGCATTGCTCAATGCTTGCTCCAAGTAGGAGTTGAGTCTGAAGAAGCAACGGAGGTAGTAAGCAAGGAGCAAACTCTTCGGAGATCGAAGAGGGTTATTAAGCCACCGGCTCGTTACTGTGATGGGAATGCAGTGAGCTTTGTCTCCTGCTTCTTTGCAGGTCCTGTGGATGAGCGAGAGCCTGCAAACTTCAATGAGACCACTGGAGTCAAGGAGTGGGAAGATGTCATGAAGGAAGAGATTGCTGCTCTCAAGAAGAATGAAACCTGGGACCTTGTGCCCAAGGTTGATGACATTACTCTGGTAACTTGCAAGTGGGTGTATAAGTTGAAGAAGAAGGCTGATGGGAGCATTGATAGGTTCAAAGCTCGCCTGGTTGCTCGAGGATTCTCACAGCAGTATGGAGAAGACTATGAGGAGACGTTTAGTCCAGTTGCAAAGATGACTTCAGTTAGAGTGGTGATCGCCTTGGCTGCTAGTAAGGGATGGAGGATGTGACAGCTTGATGTGAAGAATGCTTTTCTTTACGGAGAAATTGACAAAGACATCTTCATGGATCAGCCACTTGGTTTTGTCTCTGAAGATCATCCGGACTATGTCTGCAAGCTCAGGAAGGCTCTCTATGGGTTGAAGCAAGCTCCTAGAGCTTTATATGGAAAGATAGCAGAGTATTTACAATTCTGCAGTTATCTTGCTTCCAACTCAGATTCCAGCTTGTTCGTCACGAAGAAGGGGGAGCTTTAAGTCTTGATCCTACTGTATATGTATGACATGATCATCACAGAGAATTTGGAGGAGGAAGTGGCAAGGCTCAGGGCTGAGCTTGCTATACGCTTCGAGATGAAAGACTTGGGAGAGCTTCATCACTTTCTCAGTCCTTAAGTGGAGAGGAAGAAGAGCGGTATATTGATTTGCCAAAGAGGATATGCAGATCGCATTGTGAAGCGGTTCGGCATGGGCGAAGGAAAGAGTTGCTCTACTCCACTGGAACATGGGCTGAAGCTTCGACGAGATGAGGGAAGGATTCTTCCTAACCCCTTGGTGTTCCGAGCTCTTGTTGGGAGCTTGATCTACCTGACGATTATAAGGCAAGACATTGCTTACGCTGTTGGCCGAGTAAGTCGGTTTATGGCTGAACCAAGGAAGTCTCATCTAGTGGCGGCAAAGAACATTCTGAAGTATGTCAAGACAACTTCTGACATGAGACTTCTCTATAAAAGGGTCTCAGTTTTTGCCTTGCTTGGGTACACGGATGCTGACTATGGCGGTGATTCGGATGATCGAAGGTCAACTTTAAGTTATGTGTTCACTTGCGGATCAGCTAGCATCTCTTGGTGTAGCAAGAAGCAGGACTCGGTGTTCGTCTCAACTACGGAGACAGAGTATAAGGCTTCGGCCTTGGCTGCTCGGGAAGCCATCTTGTTGAGGAAGCTTATAGAGGATGTGCATGAAGAAGTGCAAGGGCCAACTTTACTCTGGGGTGACAACGAGAGTGCTCTCAAGCTGGTAAACAATCCAGGTGTCACGCTAGGACCAAGCATATTGAGATCGATCACCACTTCATAAGGGAGAAGGTGTTGGAAGGATCTCTTCTGGTCGAGCATGTTAGGAGTGAAGATAATCTTGCTGACATCTTCACGAAGCCACTGTCGAAGGGGCCTTTTGAGCGGTTGCGTAGCTTGCTGGGCTTGGTCACCACTTCTCACTTCAAGGGGGAGTGTTGAAATTTGTGAAGTGGAAGTGGTTGATGGGCAGGCCGGGCGGACTGAGCGGACATAGTCGGCGGACTGGGCGGACTGCTGTTATACGACCTAATGATAGGCCTAGTTGGATCTGGTTGTTCTGAGCAGCTTGTGAGGACTAAGTCCGCGGCCTGGGCTGACTGTTGTCTGCGATTAAGGCGTTGGCTGCCTTGCTGGCCTGACCCTGTTGTGCGGCCTGTACAGCCTGTGTCCGCGACTTGGGCGGGCTGCTGTCTGCAGACAGGGAGTTGGCCTTCTTGGATGCTTGGCTGTTTGAGGTGCGGCCTGTGCGGACAAAGGATTACAGGCTGTAGGCAGTACTCTGTTCAGTGGCCGTGTTGCAGCTTGTGCGTTAACCGGCGGATCGGGTCCTATCCGCGGGAGGCTTGCGGACTGGCGTGTCCGCGGTGTTCGCAGTTGCGGATTGGCCTTAGGAGTTTGGTTGTGGCCTTGCCGAGCTTTGGTAGTACATCAGATGCTGTGGAGGTCTGCGCGGACTGGTGTGTGGAGTCCGGCAGTTGACCGTTTGGGTAGCTGTGCGAGTTGGCTTGCGGACTCTGCCTAACTCTGGAGGAGAGTTGGCATTTTCGTTTTGGTGTTGGCGGACTGAGCCTTGTCCTCCAAGCTCGCGTTAAGCCCTTTGTGTTTACTGGACTTGGTCACATTCTGTGACAAGTCCAGTGTGTCTGTCGTATCCGCCGAGTCCGTTGTGATCGGGCGGACTGTTGCTAACTCTGCCTTTGGTTGTGAGCTTGTGGCGGACGGAGGCTTGGGTCTTGCACTATGCGAACGACCTCCTTTTGTGTGCGGACTATTGCTGAAGGGTGGCTGTCCATTTGGTGATGTTGCAGACTGTGCGGACTGTGCCTCGTCCGCATAGTGTGAGGCAAGTCCGCCTTGTTGTGACTGTGCCTTGCTACTGGCGGTTTCTCCTTGGAATCTGGCTAAGTCCTTGCGGACTCGGCGGACGGGTGTTTGTTAGCGCGCGGGCTAGGGCGGTGTCTCTATCCACTAGGGCGGTGACCACACTCCTCACCTCGCCTATAAATAGGACCCCCCCGACACTTCTACAGTAACTGAGTGAACAGTAAGTGGGGGCTCATCAAAGTGCTGCGGTCTCAGTTTTCTGTCCGCGCGGATTGAATCAGAGTTAACTGTTTGCTGTGTGCAGGTCGCGCGGCTAGCTTCAAGGAGCCAGGAGTTTGTCTTTGACTTCGGTCAAGTACTTGGAAGTGTGCGGTCTCTGCGGTTTCAGCAGGTCGCTCTGCGGCCTGTCAGTTCTCTGCTTCAACTTTGCAAGTTCCAATAACCTGTCCGCCAGTCTCAGGCGGGTAGGCGATCTATTCTTCAGTTCCTCAGCAGTAGGCGAATAACGGTATGTCTGCGCGGCCTCGCGGCTTCGGCGGACTCCGTGTCTATTCGACGTGTTGCAGCTTCAGCTCGGGCGGCTTCAGCGGACTTGGCAACTTCGGCGGTCTCGGCGGTTTCCAGTGCTGTCCGCCGGACTTGGTCTTTGTGCTTTCTGTTATAGCTGATTGTACTAGCGAAATCATGTCTCGCTACGTATACCTCGTCGTGTAAAGAAGTATAATGAATATAAGATCTGCTTGTTCTTCCATGTGCTTGGTGTGTTGAGCTTGCTCCCTGTTTTTCCGCTAGATCAAAGTGTGAACTGTGTAGTGCCGAGAATATTAATTTAGCTTTGGGCTATCTTGCTGACCACTTTGAGAATATTCAACATGCCCACCGTCCGATCACGGTGAGCTTTCCTCGCCGTCTGATCTGGTGGGTAATTGAAAGAATTGGTTTCAAGATATCCTAAACACCTAGAGGGGGTGAATAGGTTCAATTATTTTTCCTTAAGGCAGATAATCTTTTTACTGTTAGATCATAGATTATTCAGCAATTAACACAACACAGTTCACAGCACATATTAAACAACATAGCAACACAGAAGACACACAGTTTTATAGTGGTTCCTCAAGTGATGGGTATATCCACTTTCCCCCCATTCGCGCTATCTAGCAGTATACTAGATTCGGTCTAACTTCCTTCTTCCTTCTCAGATCCTCAGATCTTACAACTCAGAACCCCGAATGGTTCCTACAACTCAGACTTCAGCAGGTCCTACAACTCAGATTCTCTCAAAGAATCTTACCTCAGAGTGAGTCCACACTCCTACAACTCAGGCAATTAAGCACTACCTCAGCCTCTTTCCAGGCCTACACCTCAGAGAAATGAATCCCCTACCTCAGGCACTTATTCATACCTCAGCCTTTATAAATTTAGGCTTACAACTCAGATCTATAAAAGATCCTACAAAAAATTTGATGATACAAAGAATAATTCCTTCACCCAGATAGAGAGAGAAATGGTGAAGGCTTCTTGATCAGTTCTTGATAGATCTGACCACTCTAGAATCAACCTATCTTAGCTTCTTCAAAGCTTCTTGAATCTGAACAAAGTAAGGTTGATCTTCTTGAAGTTGGAGATGATCATCAATCTAGCTTCTTCTAATCAGATGTGGTTCTGATTTCTTCTTACAGACTGTTCAGGATCTGCCCTCTCTGGATGACTTGTCGATTTCTGGATGAAGACTTCTCTCCTTGTTGTTGGCCTTTTCTCTCCTTAGCAGCATCTATCTAATGATAGAACATGTCTTTATATAGGCTCCATCTGAGGTTACCGACTGATCCGGTTCCTAACGGCCTTCTGACAGCTCTGACAGATACAACAACATTGTCAGTTATGACAGCTGTCAAGTCTCCAAAAACTTCATTGTACTTTGACTCAGCAGCAAAGTGTCGAGACAATTCTTCAAAGGTGTCGACACAAATAGATCATATGCCGACACAACTCTTGATGATGTCGACACAGCTTTCATAATGCTGACACAGCTTCTCTTTAACTTCTTGACATAGCTTCTGCAGAATGTGTCGACACAAGTCCTGTGTGTCGACACAATCACTTCTTGTCTTGACATAGTTGCCTTCACCAAAAATTCTGGAGTGTGTCGACACAAGCCCTATGTGTCGACACAGTTGTTGTTGAATGTGCTTTCTGTGTGTCGACACAGTTGTTGTCGACAGAATTTCTGTGTGTCGACACAAATCCTGTGTGTCGACACACACTGGCTCCTAGTGTCGACACAGTCTTTGTCGACCGAATCTCTGTGTGTTGACAAAAGTTCTGGTGTCGACACAGCCTTTCTCATGTGTCGACACAATGCTTCTCAAGTGTCGACACTTGTACTTAGAAAATTTTCTTTCATTTCCTTAACCTGCACATGGAAACTCAACACCACATCAAATACACCTTGATGAATATCATTGAGTTAGGTGAGGCTTCTCCAAATCTGGTACATATTTTCCAATGTACCCAACAATCTCCCCATATTTGGAGAAGTCATAACCTTTAGTCAATGATATACATCACTTATAATAAAATAAAGATTATGATGTATAAGAGCATTATTCAGACAGGTTAATATATAAACAAAACCAGCATATTATATCATCACAAAATATGATAACATATAGAGAACATGAATCAATGTTCTGTTGAACTACAAAAAGTTTCTGAACAACATATTACATAGATTTTAAAACTAAAAATTACAAAGTTCTAAAATCTAGTCAATCTATTCTAGTGCTGATCAGGCTCCTTGATTACAATGCCTTTGCCAGACTGAATCCTTGCTTGTACACTAGCTTCAGTGTCTTCAGCTGGCTTCTTTTCTTTAAGATCCTTCTTCTTGAGTTCTTCAGCCTTAACCTTTTGCCTTTCAAAATAATGATAAAGCTTTGGAAAGTATTTGCTTGGCTCCACAGCAGTAGCAGGTATCTTTCCAGCTTTGAGATCCTTTCTAAACTGAAATATGACATCTTGCCTCTTCTGATACTTACTCCATTCTTGTTATGAGTACCACTTGCCCCTATCATGCATGTTGTCTTTAACTGCTTGCCAGACAGTAAGAATTATATTCCTGGAAGTGAGACTCCATTTTTCAAAATCAAGTTTTAGTTCAGCCTGCTCTCTAAACCTTTTCTTAGAAAATTGAGCTTCTTGCTCTCTTTTCAAGGCTGCTTCAGACATCTCAACTTTCTCAATAACCATATTCTAAACCTCCTGTGGAGGACTGTACATTTGTTGAACAACAGATTGAATTCCTTCAAAGTTAGCAGGTGGATAAATGATTTGAGCTACTTCCTGCTGAGCCCCTTCATTGTAAGTGGCTTGAATGCCTGACTCAGCTGTGTTGTCATCATCACACTGGGGTGGATATCCAAGAGTGGCTCTGATAGTATTAGTTATCCATTTAACATGTTCAGTGCCTACATTGACAAACACTTTCTCCCCCTTTATGACTTCTCATTCAACATGGTCTCTTAGATCATCCTTTTGAAATCTTATCTGTTCAGCGAGATAATTTGTACCTTCTTTGTAGAATGACCTAAATTTCTGTAACTGATCAGAAATTACCTTCTGAGAGGCCTGTATAACAGTATTAACAGCAGTCAAATTTGCTTGGAATTGTTTATCAAACTCTGACTTTGCCTGAACCATGTGGTCTGTGACAGGAGTGGCTTGATTTTTCAGTTCAGTAACAATCACATTATGAGATTCAGTAAGATTATCATTCATTCTTATTTGATTTTCCAAAACATAGCCTTGTTTGACTGCTATATCATCTATCTGTGTCTTTGCCTCTTGTTGTTGTTTGGCTAGGTATACTACAACATTACCTCCCTTATGGAAGCAATCTGTCATCTCCTTTTTATGCAGATTTACCTCAAATCTGATAGATTTGATATCTTGAGCCAGAGTAAATTGGAGTTCCTTATGACTCTCATCTACATATTTCTCAAGAGCTGCTCTTTGCTCATCCATCTTAACTTGCAGTGCCACCAACAGTGAGCTGAAGTCAACTGCTGGAGCTGGTGATTGAGAGATAGTCTGCAAGGCTTTCTTATAGCCTAAGCTCTTCTTTCTGAGGACCATCAGTTTCCTCTACTTGGCCCTAGAGGTTGTTTCATCTTCTGAAGTTTCTGAGGAACTTGCTATTTCCACAGTATCTTTTTGACTAGAGGGCAACTCCTTCTCAGTTCTTGCATCTTGTATGTTAGGAAATAACTCTTCTAGAGTTACCTCTTGGTTTATTTGAACAGGAGGAATAGCTTGCTCTTTCTCAGTAGATTCTCCTCCTTCAAAGTCAACAGTGTCTTCCATGGTAATGTCCTGATTTGGGACATGGTCTTGGATATTTTTTTCAACATCAGTCAGGAGCACATACAGTGCATCATTCACAGTATCCACATCAGTTTGATTGATGTCTTGAACTACCTCAAGTATTGATTGAGTTGTTGCTTCACTATCTAATTCAGCTGTTTGAACAATTGGCTCTTGTTCATGAACTCCCCTTGAGGGTAATGTCTTTTGTTGAGCTGAAACTGTTGAAAGCTCATTGGCTCCCACTTGATGAGGCACTTCCTAGACTTGATCCAGTTGGATGTTGCTTTCTGGAATCTGCTCCCCCTGCACCTGTCCAGCATCTTCAATCTCTGGAACAGGTGATGTCCTAGCATGCTCTGGTATTTCTTCATATGAGCTGAAGACCACTTCTTCTTCTGAATCACTGGAAGATTCAGCTGTCTTGTGGGTTGGTTTCTTCTTTGACTGTATCTGTTTTGTTTGTTTCTGTGGTGTAGAAACATCCTTGGTCAGGACCCTTTCCCATCTGGATTGTACAACCCCATATCCGGCCGAGCGGGATCCTCCCCAAGTGGCGTGCTCGGGACGTGCCATGAGCGACGTTTTGGTGCAGCCCCGTTCGAGGACGTGCGAGTAGTCGTGCGTGCGTGCGGATAATTTATATTTAAAGGCATTTTATTGGTATTGAATTAATATTATAATATATTACTATTATATTATATATTAATTTCATTATATATATATATATATATATATATATATATATATATATATATATATATATATATATATATATATATATATATATATATATATACTTGCACATGGGGAGGCAGGAAATGGGGCAAGTGAAGACAGATAAAAAAAAAGAAAGAATAAAGAAAGGAAAAAAGTGGGATGGCAGAGAAAGAAAAAGAAGAAGAAGGAAAGAGGAATAGAAGCAGAGGAGGAGATCAGGATTTGAGGAGCAGCAGCTAGGGTTCGGCCGTGGAGCAGCAGCAGCCCCGCCGCCCCGCGCGTTCCCCTCTCCCGTCGACCAGCAGCATCCCCGCCGCCCCCGCGCGTCTCCCTCTCCCGTCGACCAGCAGCAGCCTCGCCGCCCCTGCGCGTCTCCGTCTCCCGTCGGCCTGGAATAACAAGGCCGACCCCGCCCCCTATCTCTCTCTCCCGTCGGTCGCCTGGGGCAGCACCCCACCCCGGCCCTCTCTTTCTTCGGCCGCCTGGAGCAGCACCCCACCCCGGCCCCTATCTCTCTCTCCCGTCGGCCGCCTGGAGCAGCACCCCACCTCGGCTCTCTCCCTCTCTCTCTCAGTTCTCTCTTCGTCGCCACCGCCTAGGGCAAAGCAAGGCCGGCCAGGAGCTCCTCTCCCGGCGCCGCCTACAGCGAGGCCGGCCGGGAGCTCCTCTCCCGGCGCCGCCTACAGCTAGGTCGGCCGGGAGCTCCTCTCCCAGCGCCGCCTACAACGAGGCCGGCCGGGAGCTCCTCTCCCGGCGCCGCCTACAGCGAGGCCGGCCGGGAGCTCCTCTCCCGGCGCCGCCTACAGCTAGGTCGACCAGGAGCTCCTCTCCCGGCGCCGTTTGGAGCTAGGCCAGTCGGAATCAGCTTCCCCGACGCCGCCTGAAGTTGTGGAGGCCGGGATCGACTTCCTCGGTGTTACTTGGAGCCGGGATCAGCCTCGTACAAGCAGCGGCCGACCACTTGGAGCACGGTCGGCCATGGAGAGGCTCGGCCATGGAGGGGAAAATCATTCGGAGCTTTCAACTCTCCCACGGTGGTCGGATCCGGGCACGGACAACCACTACGGATGCTAGACGTGGAGCCTCGGGCAATGAGCGCGGTTGCGGCCCCGCCAAACACGCGTCAAGGGTAACGAAATTTCTACTTGGGCAGGTGAAGCCCTCAGTTTCCATATTTGCATGGAAGCCCCTCTCCACCAATGGGTGGAGGAAGGGAGCTCTCCGACGGGTTGACGTGTATGTCCCCGCAATTAACTGTGTTAGCACCCGGAAGCGTGAGTACGGGTTTAGGCATGCTGTGTGAAGCCCATCCGGACGTGTGAGCCGGATTGGTGATGTTCTGGGGTTCCCGGAGAAGACTCCGAGGAAGTTGTATATTTTCCATTTGCAGGGAATGCGCACCATAGCCCCGAAAAAGGGGTATGTGCAATATGTTCGACCAGCTTATGTTAACCAACTGGCGTTTAGCTGACCGCCGCTTGTCGAGACGTTGGCGTACAGGTGTTGCAGTACCAGGCGGGGAGTAGCGGCTTAAGCCCAAGCTTGTGCCGGCCCTCGAAGGCCTTTTCTATTTATATTGCCGGCCTGCGTGCCGAAGTATGGAATTCATATTCCTGTAATATTCTTTTAATATCTGTGATGCTCTGAGGATGTGTAGCTTTCTTCTTCGTATTAGGCGGGCGGTGTTCTCGAGAACCGCTCGCCCCGTGGGGGCCCCGAGGTATAGTTGCCGGGAAGCCCCTCATGGCCTATTGACAGCCAGTCAGAATAGCGAAATTACGCTGTTAGTGGCCCAGTTTGGGCAGCGTGTCGTGGCATTGCTCGGCGAGTTTACACCATCAGTAGGGCGGGTGAGGAGCATTTTTGTGTAGACCCAAGGAGACACATCTGGATAGGAGAGAGTTGGTCTTGAGATCCTCCTTAGATGTTCCGGTCGGCCAAGAGCGCCCTCCGAAGGTGTCTTAGCTCAGCCTTTGGCTTGGGAGGGGAAGAGTTTGTTAGTCTTCCGGGTATGCGGTGAGTCCTCCACGCTGAGACCTTGGGTCTGTCCCTTGTGTTCCTAATCTTGTGCCTAGATTGTTCTCTTGAGAGTAGTAGGTGCGCGGTCACCCCTATTTTGGGACCCCGAACTCCACAGAGGTCAATTTTGGCTTCAACAGTTATGGTTCGGTGAGCGTGGAGAGTGACCAGTACAGAAAAACTCAGTCAAACGTCATGGTTATTGAAGAGGAACCAAGTGACGACCAGGGTCATGTGATGAAAGAAGTCCCCTCCCATTCCCCTCTTGTCGCTAGGATGTTCGATCTTGGAGATCAAAACGTGCCTTAGGGAGAATATTATATGATCGACCCTCATTCTCGGGAGGGTGGACTTAGCGGGTAGAGATGCTCCCTGTCGGACTTTGACTCGATCGATTCTGCACTACCCCGAGCGCGGCTCGGCCCCAGGTAGACCCGCTGCCTGGTTCCTACTAGCTGGCAGGTCCGTAGGCTCGCCTGTGGGGGAGATGTCCTGGTTCTTGGTTCTGCACTACCCCAAGCGCGGCTCGGCCCCAGGTAGACCCGCTGCCTGGCTCCTACTAGCTGGCAGGTCCGTAGGCTCGCCTGTGGGGGAGAGGTCCTGATTCTTGGTTCTGCACTACCCCGAGCGCGGCTCGGCCCCAGGTAGACCCGCTTCCTGGCTCCTACTAGCTGGCAGGTCCGTAGGCTCGCCTGCGGGGGATAGGTTAGGATAGGTTAGGATAGGTTAGGATAAGTTAGGTTAGGTTTGTGGAAACGTCATCGGCACCCCGAGCTCGGCTCGGCCCCAGGTAGACCCGCTGCGCAGGCTTTCATCTAGCTGGAAGATCCGTAGGCTCGCCTGTGGGGGATAGGTTTTGGTTTGAGATCGTCATCGACACCCCGAGCTCGGCTCGGCCCCAGGTAGACCCGCTGCGCAGGCTCTCATCTAGCTGACAGGTCCGTAGGCTCGCCTGTGGGGGATAGGTTTTGGTTTGTGGAAATGTCATCGGCACCCCGAGCTCGGCTCGGCCCCAGGTAGACCCGCTGCGCAGGCTCTCATCTAGCTGGCAGGTCCGTAGGCTCGCCTGTGGGGGATAGGTTTTGGTTTGAGATCGTCATCGGCACCCCGAGCTCGGCTCGGCCCCAGGTAGACCCGCTGCGCAGGCTCTCATCTAGTTGGCAGGTCCGTAGGCTCTCCTGTGGGGGATAGGTTTTGGTTTGAGATCGTCATCGGCACCCTGAGCTCGGCTCGGCCCCAGGTAGACCCGCTGCGCAGGCTCTCATCTAGCTGGCAGGTCCGTAGGCTCGCCTGTGGGGGATAGGTTTTGGTTTGAGATCGTCATCGGCACCCCGAGCTCGGCTCGGCCCCAGGTGGACCCGCTGCGCAGGCTCTCATCTAGCTGGCAGGTCCGTAGGCTCGCCTGTGGGGGTAAGGGACCCCGAGTGCTGCTCGGCCCCGGGTAGACTCGCTGCTCAGACTCTCATTAGCTGGGCAGGGCGGTAGGCACACTTGGGGGGAAAGGATTAGCTCCACGTGTTCAGCACATTGAAAATTTTTGGCTTCATTATTTCATAATATCTTGATAAATTAGGTACTTATCGTAAGCAAAGGTATAAGGGCAATCCAATAGCAGTGAAAAAAATGTATCGAGTGGTTCAACAAGATCAGAAGGGGCATGAAAAGATTAGTGGGCATAACTGCATAAATGCAATTTTCAGTTTCTGCCAAAATTTTTCTTTGGGTCGGCTCCCACTCGTCGGATACTTGGGGTTGGACATTTCTTTCCGAGCTTGTGCCAACCTCGAAAAGAGCGGGGATTGTGTACAACCTCATATCCGGCCGAGCGGGATCCTCCCCAAGTGGCGCGCTCGGGACGTGCCATGAGCGACGTTTTGGTGCAGCCCCGTTCGAGGACGTGCGAGTAGTTGTGCATGCGTGCGGAGAATTTATATTTAAAGGCATTTTATTGGTATTGAATTAATATTATAATATATTACTATTATATTATATATTTGAAAGTCCACCTAGTGTCAACTATATATCTTCACCTAGGGGGGGGGGGGGAATAGGTGACGTGCAGCGTTTTTGCGGAATTTAAGAATGTACCTACACAATAAAAATAAACAGCACAGCACACAGAATACACAAGCAATTTATAGTGGTTCCCCGACTTGGGTACATCCACTTTCCCCCTTCGACCTATCTCCCACCAAGGGACGACTCGGTCTCTTCTCCAACAGGATTGAAATTCAATCCCTGCACTATCGGAAGGAACCCTTCCACACGTAGGAGTCAACACTCCCACAAAATGGGTTGCACCCAACCCTTACAACACGGAACAAACGTTCCTTTACAACAAAAGTAAAACTAGAATGTACAAGAGATACAAACTACGTATGGAGACTAAGGTGTCCCTCTTTGTTGACGACGTGTTCTTGAAGTCCACAAAGAGTCCACAACCCTAGATCTCTCTTGGAGAGGATCTCCCCGGAACCGGCAGCGGCAAGATGGGCGGCGACAAGGTTCACGGGATCGGCGGTAACAACGATGTGCGGCTGCACTTCTTTAGAGATCCAAACTTCGTAGCGAAGCTAGCTAGGTCTACCAACGGTCACACGAGGATCGGTCGTCTCGATCGATTCGGACGGGGAAGTTTTTCCCGATCAACAAATCGAGAGACAAGAGATCTATTGATAGACGCGTGAGACCTAAGCCTGGCTAAGCTTCTGTCGCCGGAGATCGGGAAGAAACGCGATCAACAGCGGCGACCAACTTGCTCGAGCGACGACGGCGGCGGCGGAGCGGAACTCGCGATTTTTGGGTTTTTGTGCTCGGCTTCTTTCTATGTATTTTTTTCGTGGTCCTACTGTTCAAAATGATCTTGTATTTATACTGTAGACAACTCAATATGACCGTTGTGGGTCCCATAAATAGAAACCCAAAATCCGGTTCAAGATAACGCCAGCGGCAGAATCCGGTTCAGGGAGTTCCAGAAAAATGCCCAAGTAAAAATCGGCGAGAATCAAAAGTGAGTCTCGTCGAATCGTCGAGAATCAAAGGTGATTCTCGACGATTCGGCGAGAATCAAGGATGATTCTCGTCGAAGTTGACTTGGCTGCACGCACTGATTCAGCCCTGGTCGAGACGGCGAGAATCAGCCAGTGATTCTCGACGATTCGGCGAGAATCACTTGGTGATTCTCGTCGATTCTTACTTAGAATCAGAGTTGCTTGCTTTGAAGTGTAGTTGGATCGAGTCGGCGAGAATCAGCCACTGATTCTCGACGATTCGGCGAGAATCACTTGTGATTCTCGCCGAATCGGCGAGAATCACTTGGCGATTCTCGTCGATTTTCACTTAGACGAATTTTCGTCTTTCCACCCATGATGAGCTCCTTGACCCATCCTTGCTCCGTGTCTGCTCTTGCAAGATTACATCCCTGTACTTGAAAGTAAGTGCACTCCAATAGAGAGAGTACACGTAGGCCAACACACTGATCTGCTCAACGAGAGATTACGTCGTGCAGACCCGTGTATATTGACCTACTGCACCCTGACATTGGTGTGCACTTAGCGTGGAGTAACTGCAAGCACAACTTGAAATAATTTGTCAAAAACATTGCCTATTTACCTTAGCTTATTCAGGGGCTTCTTCAAATCAGGTACGTTGTGGATACAATACCCAACAATCTCCCCCTATTTGAAGAAGCCTAAACCCTACAAACTAAGGTGAATAAAGCATATAGGAATGAAAATCATAAACTTGAAATTGAGGTGAGTGAGTTATTCATTACCAATACCAATTTCTTGGGAGCAAGCTTGGAGCCACCTTAACCTTAGCCGAGAGGGTAACCTCCCCCTTTTCGGCTTCTACAAATCGGGGTCTGTAGCATTTGTCCCCTTGCTCCCCCTCAGTTCTTGTACCTGTGCTCATACTTGAGTACCATGCTCCCCCTCAGTTCTTGCGCCTTTGCTCAACTTGAGTACCTTGCAGAGGCTTTATCTAGATGCATGATCCTGGAGCTTCTGTAGTCTTCATTTCTCATAATTTAGCATTCTCAATTCAGTTTTGAAGAGACTGAACTTGGCTTCGTCTAAGGGCTTTGTGAATATATCTGCAATCTGCTTGTCCGCGGGGACATAACAGAGAGAAATGTCCTTGTTCTCCACGTGCTCCCGAATGAAGTGGTATCACACTTCAATATGCTTCGTTCTGCTGTGCGATACCGGGTTGTTGGCAATTGCAATCGCACTGGATGAGTCGCAGTACATGGGAACTTCCTTGAACTGAAGGTCGTAGTCGGCTAACTGGTTTCTGATCCATAGGAGTTGTGCGCAACAGCTGCCCGCCGAGATGTACTCAGACTCTAATGTGGAGGTTGCAACACAATTCTGTTTCTTGCTATTCCAAGAGACAAGCCTTCGTCCGAGGAATTGACACGTCCCGGATGTGCTTTTCCTGTCATCCCTACTCCCTGCAAAATCAGCATCTGAAAAACCTATTAGCTCGACATCATTGTTTCTCGGGTACCACAAGCCAAGATTGGGAGTACCTTTAAGGTATCTTAGAATTCGCTTTGCAGCGACATAGTGAGATTTCTTAGTGTTCACCTGATATCTGGCACAGACACATGTGGAGAACATGATATCCGGTCTACTGGCAGTAAGATAGAGCAGGGATCCAATGATGCTTCTGTATTTGGTTTCATCGAAAGGTTTACCTTTCTCATCCTTATCCAGAGACATAGTGGATCTCATTGGAGTCCTCATAGAGGTTGCACTCTCCATACCGAATTTCTTAAGGAGTTCATTTGTGAACTTCGTCTGAGAGATGAAGATTCCATCCTCAGACTGTTTCACTTGAAGTCCCAAGAAATACTTGAGCTCTCCCATACTGCTCATTTCAAACTTTCCTTGTATAAGTTTAGAAAACTTTTTGCAAAGATTGTTGTCTGTTGAGCCGAATATTATGTCATCGACATAGATTTGCACCAGCAAAATCTTGCCTTTGACTTCCCTGAGAAACAATGTTTTATCTATTTTACCTCGAGAGAACTTATTCTCAAGAAGAAAACTAGATAAAGTCTCATACCAAGCTCGTGGAACTTGTTTTAACCCATATAAAGCTTTATTAAGAAAATAGACATGATTGAGATAAGTAAGATCGACAAAACCTGGGGGTTGAGCGACGTATACTTCCTCTTTCAGGTCTCCGTTCAGGAATGCTGATTTCACATCCATTTGATAAACTGTGAATCCTTTGTGCGAAGCATACGCCAGGAACAATCTGATTGCCTCGAGCCTTGCTACTGGTGCGAAGTTCTGGTTGAAGTCAATCCCCTCCTCCTGTCTGTACCCTTGAGCCACCAGCCTTGCCTTGTTTTTTATGATGACACCATGTTCATCCAGCTTGTTTCTGAAGATCCACTTGGTGCCAATCACATTCTGCTTGTATGGTCTGCGAACAAGCGTCCAAACATTGCAACGTTCGAATTGATGTAGTTCATCTTGCATGGCCAGAATCCATGCCGCATCTATGTTCGCCTCGTCGAACTTCTTTGGCTCAACCTGTGACAGGATGCTAAGATGCAATACTTCGTTAATAGTACCTCTTCGAGTTCTGACACCGACACGAGGATCTCCGATGATCTGATCTCTAGGATGATCCCTCACGTGCCGGAGCTCTAGAAGTCTGGCGTCTGGAGCTTCGACTACTTCTTGGGCTTCTCCTTCTTCTAAGAGATTTGTTCCATTTTGATCTTCAACATTTTCAGATGACGTGGAGGTGGAAACTTTGACGAACTTAGGAGTGTCATCTTTAGCGGTCTCATCCAGACTCAGCTGTTCAAGTCGTGCACCTGCATCTTTAAGAATAACACTGGAAGAATTGCTGTTAAGCAAACTTCCTTCATCAAATACAACATTTATTGATTCGTCTACCACTAGGGTTTTCTTATTGAAGATCCTATATGCCCGACTGTGGGAACTATAGCCTATGAATATGCCTTCGAAGCATTTTTCACCAAATTTAGTACGTGGGTACTTCCCATTATTCAGTACATAGCATCTGCAACCAAAAATCCTCAAGTAGGACATGGTTGGTTTCCTGCCTTTCAGTAGCTCGTAAGGCGTCTTACGATGATGCTTGTTGATCAATGCTCGGTTTTGTACATGACAAGCTGTATTGACAGCCTCTGCCCAGAAGTATTTCGGGAGAGAAGCGTCTTTCAACATTGTCGTGCAGGCTTCAATGAGAGTTCTATTTCTCCTTTCCGCAACTCCATTTTGCTGAGGAGTGCGCGGGGAGGAAAACTCATGAAAGATACCTTGTTCTTCATAAAATTCTGTCATAGCACCAGATTCGAATTCTGTTCCATGGTCACTTCTGATTTTGACCACTGAGCAGTTAAATTCATTCTGAACCTGCTTGACAAAACTAGTGAAGATGTCAAACGTATCTGACTTTCGTTTCAAAAAGAACACCCATGTAAACCGAGAATGATCATCAACTATCACTAGCGTATAGGACTTGCCTCCCAAGCTATGAACTTGCATTGGACCAAACAAGTCCATATGTAAAAGGTAAAGACATCGGGAAGAGTCTTTGTCTGCGATGCTCTTAAAGGTAGCCCGAGTCTGTTTGCCCATCTGGCATGCAGGACAGGGGCTATCTTTGATGCACTTGATAATGAGAGCGTCCCTTACTAAGTTCTTAGAAAACAACATACTAATTGTCTTGAAATTAATATGAGCCAATCTCTTGTGCCATTGATCACAAAGAGATGCACTGCCTCTTGCCACAAGGCATACGGGGGTAGATGAATCTAAGCTGAGAAAATCTAAGCAGAAGATATTTCTGCTCCTAATGCCTGATAATACCGTCTCAGAAGAGGTACGTGAAATTATCAGACATTTATCCTTGCAGAACTTAACGTCATAACCTTTGTCACATAACTGACTTACACTGATCAGGTTATGGTTTAACCCTTCAACATAAGCCACGTCGGTGATAGAGATTATACCGTTGGAAATCATACCGTAACCTCTGGTGACTCCTCGATCTGACCCTCCAAAGATGACTTTGGGTCCATTCTCGACTGGAGTGTAATCACGCAGCAGGCTTCTTGTCCCAGTCATATGCCGGGAGCATCCACTGTCTAAATACCAGATCGACGTTTTGGTGGCCTTTGGACATTCCTGCAAAACAAAATTAATTTGCCTTAGGAACCCAATCGAACTTGGGTCCTAGATTCCTGGTTAGCACACTCCCCCTCGGTTGGTTAACCCTACGAGTGGTCGGCCTCGCATTGCTAACATAGGGAGTCTCGTAATACCTTGGATTAAACCAACAATCCACGGCAAAGTGACCGACTTTGCCACAGCACCAACAGTTGAATCTGTTGTACCTTTTCCTAGGCTCCTGCCTTACCCTGGGAACGGTGGGTACAGCTGGGGCCTTGGATCTGGAGGTGGAGGCCTCATGGTGACAGCAGTCACATGACTTCGTCACCTTCTGTATAACAGGCTCGGCTTTTGGTGCCTGCTTTCCATTATGGCCGCTAGAGAATTGACCATAATTTCCCATGTGGATTTCCTCATAAGGTGCCTTGAAGACACTCTCACCGAAGTTCCGGGGAAAGGTCCAACCATCATATCGGCTCTTTGGCTTTGCAACCGAGGGCCAAAAATGATGACCAAAGGTCGATTCAAAGTCATGTTGGTTGCAAGGAAAGCTAGGCTTTCTGAACGCAACAGGACTAAGAGGAGCCTTACCCTTTTCATCAGCAGAGGCCTTCTTGGCGGCCTTATTCTTCCTCTGGTTCCTGTTTCTCCTGGATGAGGAGCCAAATACCCCTACATGCCCCAAGCCAGCTCCTTTGGCCTGAGTAGAGAAGGTATCAACTACTGGAAGAAGTGTTTTTGGCATAGAGAAGCTCTTGACGATCTTCCTTTCTGCCGCAAGTTGTTCTTCCAACTTGTCGACTTCCTCCTGCTTAAGATCAAGTAGCTTAAGAGACTCTGAATGCTTTGAAGTCAGGTCAAGGTGCTCATGTCGGAGAGAAATCAAGCTAGTGACCTCTTCCCTTAGGGATACACACTCACCCTTAAGGAATTTCACTTCCTTTTTCTCAGCCTTCAGTCTCTTACGGCACTCCTCAAAAGTGTTGAGCAAAAGCTCATACTTCTCGAGGAGCTCCGCTTCACGAGCCGAAAGACTATCCTCAGGTTCATCATACTGAGACTCAGGATCAGAGTCGGAGTCGGAGAGAGGGGTGTGGGCTTTTACCTTCCCAGTAAATGGGGGACATTCTCCTTCTGAGTCGGAGCGACCCACCAGCCCGAAGTAGGCTTCCTCATCCTCACTGGAGTCTGAGGAATCAGACTCGCTCAGTGTCTTTGGCCTTTTGGCGATGTAGCTCCGCTCTTTCTTCTTATCTCTCGAAGATTTGTGCTCCTCTTCTTTCCCTTTTTCTCTCTTGCCTTGATAGCAGTCGGCCACGACGTGTCCTGGCTTATTGCATCCAAAGCAAATAATGTCAGAGGAGCGATGTTTATTTGGTTTAGAAGCATACCTGTCAGAAGAATAATTTTTCTTCTGATGCCTGGAGGAGGAGCCGTCTCTCTTTCTTTGATTCCTCATCTTGAGGAACTTCTTGAACTCTCTGGTGATGAGGGAGAAATCCTCCTCCGACAGCTCTGAGCTGGAGGAGCATGGCTCGGAGTCCTCCTCCTCATCCTTTTTCCTAGCACGGTATGAAACCGCACCCTTGCCTTTTCTGGAGTGACTGGCTTTTAGAGCCACAGTCTTTTCTTTGGCTGCAGCCTTCTCTGCTTCTTCTTCTGCTTTCCTGGTGTTCAGCTGAAGCTCATAGGACATCAGCTTCCCAAACAGAATTTGCGGGTCAGTTTCAGCTAGCCTGCCAAACTCTCGGATGGCGCAGATCTTTGTATCCCATTCCTTAGTAAGGGACCTAAGGAATTTATCATTGAGTTCACCATTAGTGAACACTCTTCCGTATCCTTTGAGGGCGTTGACAATCTTGAGGAAGTTCTCGTAGGTGACTCCGATCTCTTCCTTAGGCCCTTGTCTGAAAACCTCATATTTCTGGTTCAGGAGGGATCTCCGATCATCCCTCACTTCATACGTGCCCTCCATTAGGATGATCAGGCACTGCCAGATCTCCTGTGCTGTCCTGCAGTTGCTGAAGTTTTGCATCATTGAGTCATCAACCGCGCTGACCAGAATGTTTCGCGCCTTCTTGTCAAGTCCTACTAGCACCATCTCGTTCCTGTCCATTTCAGAAAGTTTCTTTGGCACTTTCTGGGTAGGATCAATGGTGGATGCCTTAGTGGGGACATAAGGTCCCTCCTCCACGATCATGAAGAGTCGAGGATCAACTGCTTCCATGTAGAACCTGATCCTTTCCTTCCAGATAGGAAAGTTGAGCCTGGTGCACACTGGGATCTTGCCTGTATACTTGAGCCCGTCCATAGTGGATGTTTGTCTTCTTCTTGACACTAGTGGCAGGATTCAACTCAAGGTGTTAACCTTTTTGACGAGTAACCTCGCTTTGATACCACTTGAAAGTCCACCTAGTGTCAACTATCTTCACCTATGGGGGGGGGGGGAATAGGTGACGTGCAGCGTTTTTGCGGAATTTAAGAATGTACCTGCACAATAAAAATAAACAGCACATCACACAGAATACACAAGCAATTTATAGTGGTTCCCCGACTTGGGTACATCCACTTTCCCCCTTCGACCTATCTCCCACCAAGGGACGACTCGGTCTCTTCTCCAACAGGATTGAAATCCAATCCCTGCACTATCGGAAGGAACCCTTCCACACGTAGGAGTCAACACTCCCACAAAACGGGTTGCACCCAACCCTTACAACACGGAACAAACGTTCCTTTACAACAAAAGTAAAACTAGAATGTACAAGAGATACAAACTACGTATGGAGACTAAGGTGTCCCTCTTTGTTGACGACATGTTCTTGAAGTCCACAAAGAGTCCACAACCCTAGATCTCTCTTGGAGAGGATCTCCCCGGAACCGACGGCGGCAAGATGGGCGGCGGCAAGGTTCACGGGATCGGCGGCAACAACGATGTGCGGCTGTACTTCTTTAGAGATCCAAACTTCGTAGCGAAGCTAGCTAGGTCTACCAACGGTCACACGAGGATCGGTCGTCGCGATCGATTCGGACGGGGAAGTTTTTCCCGATCAACAAATCGAGAGACAAGGGATCTCTTGATAGACGCGTGAGACCTAAGCTTGGCTAAGCTTCTGTCACCGGAGATCGGGAAGAAACGCGATCAACAGCGGCGACCAACTTGCTCGAGCGACGACGACGGCGGCGGAGCGGAACTCGCGATTTTTGGGTTTTTGTGCTCGGCTTCTTTCTATGTATTTTTTCCGTGGTCCTACTGTTCAAAATGATCTTGTATTTATACTGTAGACAACTCAATATGACCGTTGTGGGTCCCATAAATAGAAACCCAAAATCCGGTTCAAGATAACGCCAGCGGCAGAATCCGGTTCAGGGAGTTCCAAAAAAATGCCCAAGTAAAAATCGGCGAGAATCAAAAGTGAGTCTCGTCGAATCGTCGAGAATCAAAGGTGATTCTCGACGATTCGGCGAGAATCAAGGATGATTCTCGTCGAAGTTGACTTGGCTGCACGCACTGATTCAGCCCTGGTCGAGACGGCGAGAATCAGCCAGTGATTCTCGACGATTCGGCGAGAATCACTAGTGATTCTCGCCGAATCGGCGAGAATCACTTGGTGATTCTCGTCGATTCTTACTTAGAATCAGAGTTGCTTGCTTTGAAGTGTAGTTGGATCGAGTCGGCGAGAATCAGCCACTGATTCTCGACGATTCGGGGAGAATCACTTGTGATTCTCGCCGAATCGGCGAGAATCACTTGGCGATTCTCGTCGATTTTCACTTAGAAGAATTTTCGTCTTTCCACCCATGATGAGCTCCTTGACCCATCCTTGCTCCTTGTCTGCTCTTGCAAGATTACATCCCTGTACTTGAAAGTAAGTGCACTCCAATAGAGAGAGTACACGTAGGCCAACACACTGATCTGCTCAACGAGGGATTACGTCGTGCAGACCCGTGTATATTGACCTACTGCACCCTGACATTGGTGTGCACTTAGCGTGGAGTAACTACAAGCACAACTTGAAATAATTTGTCAAAAACATTGCCTATTTACCTTAGCTTGTTCAGGGGCTTCTTCAAATCAGGTACGTTGTGGATACAATACCCAACAATATTAATTTCATTATATATATATATATATATATATATATATATATATATATATATATATATATATATATATATATATATATATATATATATACTTGCACATGAGGAAGAAGGAAATGGGGCAAGTGAAGGCAGATAAAAAAAAGAAAGAATAAAGAAAGGAAAAAAGTGGGATGACAGAGAAAGAAAAAGAAGAAGAAGGAAAGAGGAATAGAAGCAGAGGAGGAGATCAGGATTTGAGGAGCAGCAGCTAGGGTTCGGCCGTGGAGCAACAGCAGCCCCGCCGCCCCGCGCGTTCCCCTCTCCCGTCGACCAGCAGCAGCCCCGCCGCCCCCGCGCGTCTCCCTCTCCCGTCGACCAGCAGCAGCCCCGCCTCCCCCGCGCGTCTCCGTCTCCCGTCGGCCTGGAACAGCAAGGCCGACCCCGCCCCCTATCTCTCTCTCTCGTCGGCCGCCCTGTGCAGCACCCCACCCCGACCCTCTCTTTCTCCGGCCTCCTGGAGCAGCACCCCACCCCGGCCCCTATCTCTCTCTCCCGTCGGCCGCCTGGAGCAGCACCCCACCTCGACTCTCTCCCTCTCTCTCTCAGTTCTCTCTTCGTCGCCACCGCCTAGGGCAAAGCAAGGCCGGCCGGGAGCTCCTCTCCCGGCGCCGCCTACAGCGAGGCCGGCCTGGAGCTCCTCTCCCAGCGCCGCCTACAGCTAGGTCGGCCGGGAGCTCCTCTCCCGGCGCCGCCTACAACGAGGCCGGCCGGGAGCTCCTCTCCCAGCGCCGCCTACAGCGAGGCCGGTCGGGAGCTCCTCTCCCGGCGCCGCCTACAGCTAGGTCGACCGGGAGCTCCTCTCCCGACGCCGTTTGGAGCTAGGCCAGTCGGGATCAGCTTCCCCGACGCCGCCTGAAGTTGTGGAGGCCGGGATCGACTTCCTCGGTGTTACTTGGAGCCAGGATCGGCCTCGTACAGCAGCGGCTGACCACTTGGAGCACGGTCGGCCATGGAGAGGCTCGGCCATAGAGGGGAAAAATCATTTGGAGCTTTCAACTCTCCCACAGTGGTCGGATCCGGGCACGGACAACCACTACGGATGCTAGACGTGGAGCCTCGGGCAATGAGCGTGGTTGCGGCCCCGCCAAACACGCGTCAAGGGTAACGAAATTTCTACTTGGGCAGGTGAAACCCTCAGTTTCCATATTTGCATGGAAGCCCCTCTCCACCAACGGGTGGAGGAAGGGAGCTCTCCGACGGGTTGACGTGTACGTCCCCGCAATTAACTGTGTTAGCACCCGGAAGCGTGAGTACGGGTTTAGGCATGTTGTGTGAAGCCCATCCGGACGTGTGAGCCGGATTGGTGATGTTCTGGGGTTCCCGGAGAAGACTTCGAGGAAGTTGTATATTTTCCATTTGCAGGGAATGCGCACCATAGCCCCGAAAAAGGGGTATGTGCAATATGTTCGGCCAGCTTATGTTAACCAACTGGCATTTAGCTGACCGCCGCTTGTCGAGACGTTGGCGTACAGGTGTTGCAGTACCAGGTGGGGAGTAGCGGGCTTAAGCCCAAGCTTGTGCCGGCCCTCGAATGCCTTTTCTGTTTATATTGCCGGCCTGCGTGCCGAAGTATGGAATTCATATTCCTGTAATATTCTTTTAATATCTGTGATGCTCTGAGGATGTGTAGATTTCTTCTTCGTATTAGGCGGGCGGTGTTCTCGAGAACCGCTCGCCCCGTGGGGGCCCTGAGGTATAGTTGCCGGGAAGCCCCTCATGGCCTGTTGACAGCCAGTTAGAATAGCGGAATTACGCTGTTAGTGACCCAGTTTGGGCAGCGTGTCGTGGCATTGCTCGGCGAGTTTGCGCCATCAGTAGGGCGGGTGAGGAGCATTTTTGTGTAGACCCAAGGAGACACATCTGGATAGGAGAGAGTTGGTCTTGAGATCCTCCTTAGATGTTCCGGTCGGCCAAGAGCGCCCTCCGAAGGTGTCTTAGCTCAGCCTTTGGCTTGGGAGGGGAAAAGTTTGTTAGTCTTCCGGGTATGCGGTGGATCCTCCACGCTGAGACCTTGGGTCTGTACCTTGTGTTCCTAATCTTGTGCCTAGATCGTTCGCTTGAGGGTAGTAGGTGCGCGGTCACCCCTATTTTGGGACCCCGAACTCCACAGAGGTCAATTTTGGCTTCAACATGGATAGTATTCTCAAATACATTCTTCTCATATGATTGATCTTAGATCCTGCAATCTGATTCATTACTTCAGAAATATTCACAGTCAGATATAAGCTTAGTATTCTGCACAGATTTGGTTTCTTTAAACTTTCTTTGATCTTTTCAAAGATCACAGCAGACTAGTTGGTTTTGACCTTGAAGGTGACTCTGGTCATTAGATTGAACATATAGGCAGATATCCTTTCATGTCCTCCTATTTTGCACAGAATTACTTTTCCTATAATTTCAGAAAGAAATTTTCCCTGGGAGTTCATTCCCTTTCTGAGCATAGATGATCCAATCTTTATGGTGGGATCTAGTCCACACCATTGGAGAGCTTCTCTGGTCAAGGAAGATACGACTTCATCTGCTTCTTGAACCCATGGCAGGTGTAGTATCTTCCTCAAACTCTTCAGGGTGAGTTTGACCTTGGTTCCTTGAACGGATGACTTAATTTTAAGGCCCGTTGAATCCAGTGTTGCTACTGTGTAGAATTCAAGAACCTCCTTCTTCCAAATCTTGGTAGGTTCTGAGACCAAGTATTCTAAGCCATTCTCTGTGATTAGGGTAATCACGGCTTTGATGTCTCTAGATTCACTCGCAAAGGCATCACGAACCAGTTCATAGCCTTCGTTGATGTTATCTTACAGCTTTGGCGCCATGAGGGATGAGAGAGAGAGAGAGAAAAGAGATGAAGGTCTGTCGACACAAAGGATAAGGTCTTAAGATTGTTGAGAGCGAAGTTGACAGGGGTTTACTTCCACCTATTTATATGTTTCTAAATGAAGAAGGTCAAAAGGCGGGTTGAAATAAACTTATTGTGTCGACACTGTTGGGATTGTGTCGACACAGACTACTAAAATCTCGACAGAGAATTACTATTCTATGTGTCGACACCAATGGCGATGTGTCGACACAAATAATCTTTAGAGCTTACATTACTCTCTGCGTGTCGACACAGACGACTGTATGTGTCGACACCAACATTTTAGTGTCAAGATAGCTATGTGTCGACACCAAATTCTGAGTGTCGACACAATCTTCTGGATGTGTCGACAGAATTTTCTTATGTGTCGACACCATCTACTAAGTGTCGACACATTTGTCTTTAAGTATCGACACACATTTACTTAGTCAAATTTGTCATTCTTATTCTATTTTCAGCATTCCTAATTCAATTTTAAAATAATTGAATTTAGTTTCATCCAGTAGTTTGGTGAACATGTCAGCAATTTGAAAATTTGTATTGACAAATTCTAAACTTATATCTTCTTTTTCAACATGATCTATAAGAAAATGAAATCTTATTTCTATGTGCTTAGTTCTGCTATGTGAAACATGATTTCTAGCAATAGAAATGACACTAGTAGAGTCACAAAATAATGTAGTTCTACTTACCGGGATTCCATAATCTTCAAGTTGATGTTGAATCCATAATAGCTGAGCACAGCAACTGCCTGCAGCAATATATTCAGACTCGGCAGTGGAAATAGCCACACTTGTCTGCTTTTTGTTGCTCAATGACACCAATTTTCCTCCTAAAAAATGACATGTGCCAGTAGTACTTTTCATGTCTTCTTTGCATCCTGCAAAGTCTGCATCTGAATACCCAGTTAGTAGAAAATCTCTATTCTTAGGGTACCAAAGGCCAAGATTTGGTGTTCCCTTAAGATATCTTAAAATTATTTTGACTGCAGTATAATGAGACTCTTTAGGGCAGACTTGATACCTAGCACAGACACATGTAGCATACATGATGTCTGGTCTACTAGCAGTTAAGTATAAAAGGGAGCAAATTATCCCTCTATACAAAGACTCGTCTACATGTTTCCCTGCATCATCTTTGCCTATAGGCATACTTGACCCCATTGGAGTTCTCATGGTGGAGGCTGACTTCATACCATATTTCTTAATCAACTTCTTGGTGAACTTAGACTAAGATATGGACAAGCCATCATCAGTATGTCTAACTTGGAGTCCCAAGAAGAATTTCAGCTCACCCATACTGCTCATCTCAAACTTCTCTTGCATAAGTTTGACAAACTTTCTGCAAAGGTTGTTTTTTGTTGATCCAAAGATAATGTCATCAAAAAATATCTGAACTAGGATAATCTTATCTTTTGATTCCCTAAGGAATAGAGTTTTGTCTATTTTCCCCCTTGAGAATTTGTTCTCAATGAGAAATGTAGACATGGTTTCATACCAAGCCCTGAGGGCTTGTTTTAAACCATATAGTGCTTTCTTAAGCCTATAAACATAATTAGGATAGATAGAATCTATAAAACCTGAGGGTTGTTCAACATAGACTTCCTCTTTTAAGTCACCATTTAAAAATGCTGACTTGACATCAATCCAGTTTGGGTCCGTGATGTGCTAAGGCATGTATTTGTCTCCGTGGTCGGCTGACTATCCCGTGACGTGCAAGTCATGTGTGGAGAGTGTCCCGGCGAGACTAGTCCCCTTCTGTGAGACTGAAGAGAACGCCAAGCATGGGGCAAGCCCGAGCAATGAGGCCATGAGCGGGTGGGGTCTAGCAAGACTTATTAGAATCGGTCAGTGTGTTAGACGGAATCCTGACACGAGAAGTCAGAGCTTGCAGGCAAGCCTGGGTCTAAGACCATGAGCGGGTGGGGCCTTGGCGAGAGTTCCATGTGGCGGCTTGTATGGCGTTTGGGGGGAATCGTATACCCCTTTATTTACGGCTTAATGTCAATGGGGAAATGATTAGTACTCAGATGTTTGATGATGTGCTAGATGCATACGCGATATGGTGCCTTGGGTGAATCTCGGGTTTTGCATGCATGTTGCATAGTAGGCCCCCTTTTCTTTATATGCTCAACATTAGAGAACGTGCATGTTGTTTGAGACATCCAAGCCTGTTAATTAGTACTATACTTGTTTATGTATATTGTATACGAAGTGCTGACTTGTAGGTTGGATGGGTAGCCCGGGGTCCGTTAGGGGCGGCCGGGAGGAGATGCGTTTGTTACACAGTTTGAGCTCAGCCTTTGCTGACCCACGTTACAACCAAATATTTTCAGGGCAAGGATCGCAAGCAGGAGCTAGCTCACCGGCCAGAAAGGCCTAAGCCTCATGAAGTGTTATCATCTTTGCAATGGCTTTACTTTTGTGATTTTGTATGTTTGATGTTATTGTCTTCCGGCTTGCATGTCGAGGTAGCTTAGGAGTGCCTATGCACTTTGATGTGTTATGTATTGTTGGAGTTTTGGACTCTCTTTTGTTGTAAGGCCATAAGGCCGTTTCGAGACTCTTGTGGATGTGGATAACTTCTAGTTTTGGTTGATGTTTCCGCTGTGTTTTGCTTGTTAGTTTTGAGATTCGGTAGATATATCATCTTATAATACTAAAGCTGTGACGTCTGTATGTTGTGGGGCCCCGGTCGGACCCATATTATACGGTCATTACAGGGGAGGTGTTACAATTTGGTATCAGAGCCAGGTTAGATTCAAGGTCAGTGCGTATAGGAGTTATCCACATAAGAGTAATGCGGGACCGTGAGTGTCTTTTTGTTTGAGTCTTGCAATTAGAGACTAATTCTTTGTTTTCTTGCTTTTCTTAAGAGTGTAAGCAACGAGGAGGGTACGTCGAGACCAGGAGAAGAGCTTTCTGCGAGCAGTGCCACTGCTCAGGGTCCTTTGGGCATGGGTGTAAACCCGACCGACTTCTATCGCATGCTTGCAGAAGCAATGGTGACAGCCCAAGCTGCAGCGACAGCTCAAGAAGCAACCCCTGCTACACCGGATACGGCGACGGCCGTGCCGGGCGGAGAATCCAAGCGAGTAAAGTCGTTGGCCGAAAGAGTGGTGGTCGGACATGGAGACCGGCAGATGAAGTATTTTATGAGCTTCCATCCTCCCACGTTTAAGGGAGTTGGCACTCCGACTGGTGCAAAGGATTGGTGGGCACGGATTTAAGAGCTCATGAGGGCGGCAGAGACGCCAGAAGAGAAGAGATCTGAGTTTGTGGCTTTCATGTTGGAGGGAGACGCAAAGTTGTGGTGGGTAAACCATAGCGGCCGCCAATTTACTGGACGCACCCCGTCCATGGAAGAATTCAAGGATGCTTTCCTAAAGAAGTACATCCCTGTTTCAACAAGGTTGGCCCTTCAGAGGCAATTTCTGCACTTGATGCTACGAGATAAGATGGTGGACGAGTATGTGCAAGAGTTCACACGTTTGGGTCGTTACGCAGGGACGATAATGACGGATGATGAGGAGAGGGATAACCTCTTCTACCAGGGCCTGAGGGAGAATCTACGACAACGCCTCATCGCCATGAAGAGAGCTGGTTTCAATGAGCTAGTTGAGGCTGCCAGGACATTGGAGAGTGATCTAGAGCAAAGCCAATGTCGTAAGGGCTTTGCGCCCAAGCAAGGAGAAGGGAAGACTTCTCAATCCCAAGGAAAGTCTGAAGGGAATAGATGGAAGAAGAAGCCTCACCCATACAAGTCCGGTAAGAAAAGCAAGTGGACGTCCGGAGGGTCCCACTCTAAGGGGCCACCGACGCGCTTCAACTGTGGTAAGGTGGGGAACATCGCTCGTTTTTGTAACCAAGGAGGTGCGGAGCAGGAGGCAAGGCAGGAGCAAACTGCGCAGTTCGGCCCCAGTGCCGCAAAGAAAGGGAAGATGGCGGAGTCTAGCGCTTCTCGGTTCCAACCGGTGTAACCAAGGGCCTGCAACCTTGGACAGCAGGAAGCAATCCGCCAACCCGGTGTGGTGACAGGTATGAGAAAGTTTAATTTTAACCTTGTGCTTCATACTTTTAGACCATTATGATTGATGTCTATGTTTTAAACTTTGTGTTAGTTTCCGGATACTCCGCTAGGGTATTGTTTGATACGGGAGCGTCACACTCCTTTCTTGTGGAAAGCTTCATCCGGAGGATTGGAGTTGAATCATTTTCGATGGACGCAGAGCTGAAGATATGCATGCCCAATGGGTCATTCATGACCACCGAGAAGAAAGGGCGCATTTGTTGGGAGCTAAGCGGAGTTGACTTCGTATTGATAGCATTGGTCTTACCATTGGTCGAGTTTGATGTGATTTTGGGAATGGACTGGCTAGCGGAGCAGCGTGCCATCATTGATTGCCTATCCAAGATGGTGAACCTAAGAAGCGAAGGACAGACGGAAGTCAAGTTTGAAGGCCTTAGTCTAGTGGCCTGTTCTCTGATTTCGACCTTGTAGTTGGCGCGGGCAGTTAACCAAGGTGGAGTAGCACTTGTAGCATTATTGGAGGTTCGTCTTTCCAAGTTATCACTTTGGGAAGTGCCAGTGGTGGCAGAGTTCGAGGATGTGTTTCCTGACGATCTTCCTGGGGCACCTCCGCGGCGGAAGATTGATTTTTCAATTGATTTAGTGCCAGAGACACGACCGGTGTCACGTCCTTTGTTTAGGATGGTACCGAAAGAGTTGGCTGAGCTCAAGGTACAGTTGTAGGAACTGTTGGAGCAGGGGTATATCAGACCTAGTTCTTCACCGTGGAGCGCGCCGGTGTTGTTCGTAAAGAAGAAAGACGGTAGTATGTGGTTGTGCATAGACAACCGAGAGTTGAATAAACTGACTGTCAAGAATAAGTATCTGATTCCTCGGATTGACTACTTGTTTGACCAGCTGGTGGGGTCTGTGGTATATTCAAAGTTGGACTTAAAGTCAGGATACTATCAGTTGCAAATTCGAGATGAGGACATACCCAAGACAACGCTTGGTATGGAGTATGGTCATTTTGAGTTCTCGGTGATGTCGTTCGGGCTGACGAACGCACCATCCGTATTCATGGATTTGATGAATCGAGTATTTCAGAAATACTTGGACTCTTTTGTAGTTGTATTTATTGACGACATCTTGGTATACTCCAAGTCGGAGGTGAAGCATGAGACTCACTTGAGGGTAGTCTTACAATTGTTGAGGGAGAACCAACTTTATGCAAAGTTCTTAAAGTGCGAGTTCTTGCTCGAGAAGGTGGCATTTTTAGGCCATGTGATTAGTGGGGATGGGGTGGCGGTAGATCCAACAAAAGTGGAGGCCATCAGAGATTGACTGGTTTTGAGAACCGTGACAGAAGTCTGAAGTTTTCTTGGACTAGCCGAGTACTATAGAAGATTCGTGGAAAACTTTTCGCGGATAGCTCTACCCCTCACATCACTAACTCGTAAGGATCAAAAGTTTGTGTGGACTCGGGAGTGCAGTCAGGCGTTCGAGACACTGAAGGAAAGATTGATGACGACCCCAATCCTAAGTCTACCGAAGGGGACCGAGGTATTTCAAATTTTCAGTGACGCATCAGGATGCGGTTTGGGTTGCGTTTTGGTGCAACATGGCAGTGTAATAGCCTTTGGGTCTATGCAGTTGAAGCCACACGAGAGGAATTACCCTGTACATGACTTGTAGTTGGTGGCGGTAATTTTTGCGTTGAAATTGTGGAGACACTATGTTTATGGTGCGAAGGTGGAGATCTTCACGGATCACAAAAACCTGAAGTATCTCCTAGATCAGAAGGACTTGAATATGCAGCAGCGCGGGTGGGTCGAGTTCCTTGGAGACTACAAGGTGGCGATTTAGTATACGCCAGACAAAGCCAATGTGGTGGTAGATGCCTTGAGTAGGAAATACTCGGGGCAAGGGAATTGGATTGACCCTCATGATGAGCGGTTGGTGCGGGACTGGGAGTCCCTCGGCTTGGAGTGCGTAGCAAGGGGCGAGTCTGGCGTGGCTCGGTTGAACTGCATTGAAATAGAGAATGACTTCTCCGATCGTATTCGTGAAGCGACTCGTTTGGATTTGGAGTTTCAGCCATTCGTGGTGGAAGCTCAAAAAGGCAAGAGAAGTGCCTGGGAGATGATCGACGGGATTCTGAGGAAGGACAAAAGGATTTGTGTACCGCAGTTCGACAAGCTCCGTGAGGAGTTGATGTTTGAGGTTCACTTCACAAAGTACTTCATTCATCCAGGCAGTACAAAGATGTACTTGGATATGAAGAAATCCTTTTGGTGGCCTGGACTGAAGCGGGACGTAGCTTTGTACGTAAATCGATGTCAAACTTGTGCCTTGGTGAAGGCCGAGTGTCAGAAGCCGGGCGGGTTCCTGAAGACTCTTCCAATCCCTGAGTGGAAATTCAATGACATCTCCATGGATTTTGTGCATGGGTTACCTAGATCGCAGCAGGGTAACAACGTGATTTGGGTGATTATGGATCACTTAACCAAAGTGGCTCACTTCATCCCAAACCGGAAGAAGGACAACATGGAGAAGCTGGTGGAGTTGTATGTTCGCAACATTGTACGACTACATGAGATTCCTAAAAGTATAGTCAGCGATCGTGACAGATGTTTCACGTCCAAGGACTGGAGGTTGGTTCAGAAGAGTCTGGGCACGAAGCTAAAGTTCAGTACGGCTTTCCATCCTCAAACTCACGGGCAAACTGAAAGAACAAACTGTACTACAAAGGATATGCCGAGGATGTGTGTTCTTGACTTCGGCAAGAAATGGGAGGACCACCTCTTCGTGGTGGAGTTCGCGTATAACAATAGTCGCCAAGCAAGTATAAAGATGGCGCCATAAGAAGTTTTGTATGGGAGGCAGTGTCGAACACCGATGTCGTGGACAGAGGAGGGAGACACCAAACTATTGGGAAAAGAAGTGTTAGCTGATGCTTGTGAGTTGGTACGGACCATTCAAGAGCGCATGAAGGTGGCTCAAGATCGGCAAGCAAAATATTTTAATACTCGCCACAAGAAGTTGGAGTTCGCAGTAGGCGATTGGGTTTATTTAAAGATCAAGCCGTTCAAAGGCGTTTCACGGATTCGCCGACTCAAGAAGTTGATTCCAAGGTTTTTGGGACCTTTCGAGGTGGTTGAACGGGTGGGAGAAGCAGCGTACCGATTGGTGTTGTCCGCAGAGCTGAGAGGATTACACGATGTCTTCCATGTCTCCGTCTTGAGGAAAGCCTTGGTAGAGGATAGTGTGGTGATCGAATCGGCATCGGTGCCGATAGAAGAAGACTTGAGGACGCGAGTTCGTCCAATTGCTATCGAGGATTCAGAAATTCGGCAGTTGCGGAACAAAGAGGTCAAACTCGTAAAAGTCCAATGGGATAACTGCGGCCGAGAGGAGCTCTCTTGGGAGCGAGAACAAACCATGTTGGAGGAGTATCCAGAGTTTTTCCATTCAGGTACCATTTAAGTTTTGTGTACCCTTTTTTTGCTTGTTGTAATTTAGGGACGAAATTCTTTTAAGGGGGAGAGAGTTGTAACGCACCAAAATTTGAAAGAGGGACGAGCAGCGTCGAGAGCCAAGTTTGGGTCTTGGTAAGGGTCACACGACCTAGGACACGGGCGTGTCCATGACCGTGTCGTGCTCTCATTCGTCGAGAGTCTGGGAAGTCGATGATTTTCGCTCGACGAAGTGTCGAGACATGGAACACGGCCTAGGACACGGGTGTGTTCATGGCCGGGTCGTGTGGTCGACGAACTGTGCTCGACGAATTGTCGAGACAGTGAACACGACTTGGGACACGGGCGTGTCCAAGGCCATGTCGTGCATGTTCGACGAATTTTCCGCGAAGTCGACGAAGAGACAGTCGACGATCGTCGAGACTTCGAACACGGCCTGCGACACGGGCGTGTCCCAGGCCGTGTCCTTCTCGGGTTGTGAGCCGGGCCGTGTAAGGGGGATTGAACACGATCTGTAGCCCAGGCGTGTTCGTGTTGGACACGGGCGTGTCAACTTTGACGCGGGCGTGTCAAGCACCCGTGTACTCCTAGGTTGAGTTTGGTCCCGTGTCGATGGAAGAACACGCCCAGGCACACGGGCGTGTACTGCATGACACGGGCTTGTCAGCTTTGACACAGACGTATTCCAAGCCCGTGTGTTGCTTTGGGTGCAACGGTTTCGGCGACGATTGGGGCACACGGCCTTGGACACGGGCGTGTCACAAGCCATGTTCGGCCTAGGTGTTTTGATTTTTGGTCGGATCGTGGTCGTTCGTTTCCTTCTTTTGGGATCTGATGGTCCAGGGTTGTCCTTGATGGGTTAAGTCCGGGAATAGGGTTTGGGAACCCTCATTCTTCATCAAGTACTCTCTTTCTAAGATCAAGAGAGAAGGGAGAGCAAGGAAAGAGGTGAAAGAGAAGTCCGACTTAGTTTCCATGGCTAGGAAGAGGGGTCGGAAGGTAACGACACTTCTTCTCTTGGTTTTAGGATGCATGTTTAGCATCTTCCCTTTCAAGCTTTTGGACACCAAATCTCTCAAATGAGAGGGGTTTGTGTCGCCTGGTTCGAGAGGAACCTCCGGGTCGATTGAGTCCATCCCCGACATGATTTTGCATTAGAAATCTGCTCCGTTAGTGGATTAGGCATGGTGGGTGAAGCCGTAGTCACGACCGTTAGTCCGACTCGGTGATGTTGCATACGAGCTTTAAGGATTTATAGAGATCTGTTGCGGCAAGATGTCGTTTGTGAAGTTTGTGTTTTCCCCCTTTTCTCGAGTGAGTATGTGTAGCCGGAACTGGATAAGGTTAGCTCCGCAATGACGGTAGATGGCTTCCTTGGTGGATAAGGTTAGCTCCGTATTGGCGGTAGATGGTTTCCTTGGTGCGCGGGGACGTTGCAGTACAAATGAGGGATTAGAGTGGAAATGATTGGATTGTGATGTGCTAAGGTGTGGCTTTGTCTCCGTGGTCGTCTGGCTATCCCGTGATGTGCAAGTCATGTGTGGAGAGTGTCCCGACGAGACTAGTCCCCTTCTATGAGACTGAAGAGAACGCCAAGCATGGGGCAAGCCCGGGCAATGAGGCCATGAGCGGGTGGGGTCTAGTAAGGCTTCTTAGAATCGGTCAGTGTGTTAGACAGAATCCTGACACGAGAAGTCAGAGCTTGTAGGCAAACCCGGGTCTAAGACCATGAGCGGGTGGGGCCTTGGCGAGAGTTCCATGTGGCGGCTTGTATGCCATTTGGGGGGAATCACATACCCCTTTGTTTGCGGCTTAATGCCAATGGGGAAATGGCGAGTACCCAGATGTTTGATGATGTGCTAGATGCATACGCGATAGGGTGTCTTGGGTGAAGCCCGGGTTTTGCATACATGTTGTATAGTAGGACCTCTTTTCTTTATATGCTCAACAGTAGAAAACGTGCATGTTGTTTGAGACATCCAAGCATGTTCATTAGTACTATACTTGTTTATGTATATTGTATACGAAGTGCTGACTTGCAGGCTGGAGGGGTACCCCGGGGTCCGTTAGGGGCGGCCGGGAGGAGATGTGTTTGTTACACAGTTTGAGGTCAGCCTTTGCTGACCAACGTTACAACCAAATTTTTACAGGGCAAGGATCGCAAGCAGGAGCTAGCTCACCGGCCAGAAAGGCCTAAGCCTCATGAAGTGTTACCATCTTTGCAATGACTTTACTTTTGTGATTTTGTATGTTTGATGTTATTGTCTTTCGGCTTGCATGTCGAGGTAGCTTATGAGTGCATATGCACTTTGATGTGTTATGTATTGTTGGAGTTTTGGACTCTCTTTTGTTGTAAGGTCATAAGGCCGTTTCGAGACTCTTGTGGATGTGGATAACTTCTAGTCTTGGTTGATGTTTCCGCTGTGTTTTGCTTATGAGTTTTGAGATTCGGTAGATATATCATCTTATAATACTAAAGTTGCGACGTCTGTATGTTGTGGGGCCCCGTCCGGACCCATATTATACGGTCATTAGAGGGGAGGTGTTACACGAATCGTGGCCGTTCGTTTCCTTCTATTGGGATCCAAGGGACCAGGATGGTCCTTGCTGAGTTAAGGCCAGGAATAGGGTTTGAAATCCTCATTCCTCTTTGAGTTTTCTCTTTCTAAAAGCTTTAGAGAGAGGGGAGAGCAAGGAAGAAAGAGAAGAGAGATCTGGCCTCCGGAGGAGCTTCGGATCCCCAAATCGCAAGCCGAGTCCATATCTACGGAGGCAAGGCCGTTGCAGTGCTTTTCATCCGTCTAGATCTTCATGACGCCAAAGAGAAACCCAAGGGTAACGATTCTATTCTTGGACATGTGAAGTCCTCTTTCTTTCTGCAAAGGAAACTGCTCTCGCGAGTATGCGGTGAGTGTGAGGTGTTCCTTCGGGTGGACATGAATAGTCCGTGTTGTTTTGCATGTAGAGTCTGGAATCGAAGTATGGACATAGCATGATGTGTGAAGCCTACCCGGACAAGTTGGTCTGGATCGGTGATGTTTCATTGCATGAATGACCGGAGAAGACTCCACGCCGATGATTTTTTTCGGGTTTTCTATGCGGTAGATTGCAACAGGGAATCTTGTGGATTAGCTCCAAGGTGCACCCGGAAAACTGGGCAGAAGCGTGATTCTGCCATCTTGGTGGCCTGAGAGCCAACTTGCACATAGCTGGGTTATGAAAAATTTTTGTGGTAGATTTTGGGACTCGGGGAAGCTTGACCCGCGCATATGGCTTAAATTGACGTTGCGGTGTGAGCAACGGGTTAGGCGGAACCGTACTCGCTCTATGTCGTTCGGTTAAAGCGACCTAAAGTTCGTGGTATTTGTCGTTGGTATAGATGGAGGGTCTTAGGCTTAGGTCGGAAATACTATAATGCTCATGAGATTTGCCGTCCAAGGGGCGGTGGTGAGACCGTGGATTTAACCGGGTTCACCGAGAATGTCCCTTGAGAGCACGAGGTGTGTGGTCGTGCATTCCTACGCCTATGATGAAGTGTAATTTCACTATTGTTTGGCTATGCTAATAAAGTGCAGTGAAGGAGCATCGCCGCCCTAAGTTAAGGGGCGGGGTCGTTATAATTTGGTCAGCTTTAGCTGACCGTTGCTTTTGTTTGCCACCGCTGCGGTGGATTGTTGCTTGCAGGTGCTGCGGAGCCTATTGGCAATTAGCGGGCTGAAGCCCTAGTTGTTGAGCCAACCCTCGAAGGCCAATGTGAATGTTTACTTGTTATACTAATGTGTGACCGACCTGCGTGCCGATGTTTGGAAGACACTATTTGTTTAAAATAAACTCTTGTAAGGTCATAAGGTCAAGTACTTTGTGTATTTATACGCTCATTCATTTTGAGTTATGTTTAGTGGACATTTATGTTGTGGCTGAGTTATTTCTTTATAACATTTAAAATGCTTCCGCTAGAATGTGCTTTGTGTAGAAAGTTTGTTATTGGAAGGATGGTTTCATTTTGTAACCCTTCGGTCTGTCTGTGGTATATGGTGTTGGGCCCCGGCCGGAACTACTGCTATATATTATGTGACGGATAGGGGCGTTACAAGAAGCTCCTTATCTCCTTAGGCAATGTAGGTCTCTTCCAATCCAAGACTGCGGCTATCTTTGCGGAATCCACTGAGATACCGTTCTTGCTTATAATGTGTCTTAGGAATGACACCTGAGACAACCAGAACTCGCACTTGCTAAGCTTCGCATACAGCTTGTGCTCCCTCAGAGTAGTCAAGACCAAATGCAAGTGAAAGGCGTGCTCTTCTACATTTCTGGAATATACCAGGACATCGTTAATGAATACAACCACGAACTTATCCAGAAAGTCCTTGAACACCCAGTTCATTATGTTCATAAAGCTGACGGTGCGTTCGTTAATCCAAACGACATTACCAGAAATTCAATGTGACCATATCGGGAACGAAAAGCAGTTTCTGGAACGTCTGACTCACGGATTATTAACTGATGGTAGCCCGAACGGAGGTCAATCTTCGAGAACATGGAACTACCCCGCAGCTGGTCAAACAAGTCATCGATCCTAGGCAACAGATATCTATTTTTGATAGTCACCTTGTTTAATTCTCAATAATCTATACACAGCCTCATCGTTCCATCCTTTTTCTTCACGAAGAGGACTGGTGCACCCCAGGGGAAGAACTGGGTCTTATAAAATCACACGACAATAACTCATCCAGTTGAGTACGCGGCTCCTCTAACTCACGCGGCGCATGCGATACGGTGCTTTTGCAATAGGACGAGTGTCTGGCTCGAGATCTATAACAAACACATTGCACCAGTTCAGGGAAGTGTCTAACTGGTCGAGACCCCAGCGATGTCGGTCTATAAAACTCTTTGCCACAAAGGAGTGAGTATCACCCAAATCGAACAAAACACGTGCCCACTTATTCTTCACCTTAAATTCACCTAAACACATTGCGTGCACAACTAAAATGCAGAAACTATAAATCTATCATAAGAGATTACTAGCTGAGTCGAAGACTGACCTGCGATCACTTGAGTCGATGATTGGGATTCCTCCTTGGTTAGCATATTCAACTTTCCTTTTCCCTTGTCCATGAGAGGCGGGGGCGGCGGTAGAGTCTGCAATGGAACTGCATGTAGCGCAGGCTGGCTCTGCGGGCAATTAGCCCTCATGTGTCCTTTCTAGCCGCAGAGAAGACAAGCTCCAGCCTTCTTACGACAATGGGCCGCATCGTGCCCACTCTTCTGGCAATAAGTACAGATAGGGCCTCCCTTTGGTGCATCCTGGATCGCGTGTACTTGATATTGCTTCTGCGCATCCAGTCTCTTAAAGCACTATTCAAAAGGGTGGTCTGGTTTACCACAGAAGCTACACGCTTCCCTTCGATCTTTCTTCGTTGTAGGGCCAGATGCCCTAGTACTTCCACCATCATCAGATTTCCTCTTATCCTTCTTTGCATGCAATCCCCGATTCTTCGCATTATCTATCGCCTCAACCTTCAAGGCAGCTTCTACTAATCCTACAAAGGTCTCAGATTTGTACGCGTCAGCCAACTGCTAGATGTCATACCTAAGACCACCCAGGAAGCATTTTACTCTGCCTTCTTCGGATGCTACCAGATCTGGGGCGAAACGACCGAGCTTGCTAAACTCGATCTCGTACTCACTAACAGTGAGTTGTCTCTGCTTAAGGTGTAAAAGTTGTTCATCAGACGGTCTTGCTCGACCGATGGCAGAAACTTCTTCTGCAACATAGTCTTGAACGAATCCCAAGAGCACCCATCAGTAAGATTCTCCTTTTCTCTAATCCACCAACTCTTCGCAAGTGCTTTGAGCTGGTACGCCGCAATCATCACCTTCTGATCGGAGGAAATGTCAGAATAAGAAAACATTTCTTTGATGGCGATGATCCAGTCATCCAATGCCATGAAGTGTGCCCTACCATCATACGTAGGAGGTCCTAGTCGCTGGAAGTGAGAAATAAAATTCATCTTTGGCGGTAGTGCAACTGGGGGTACTAGAGCAACAGGAGGAGTAGGAACAACTTGACCCACAACAGGGTCCTGCGCTCTAGTCTGCTGCCTGGCGACGTCAACCAACAATGATTGTATCTGCGATTGTATGTCCACCATCTGCCTTGTCAAGGCCTCATTACTCTGTCGTAGTCCTTCAATTACTGCTTCGCTCTGGGCACCATAAGACTCACCCTCCGACTGGGGAGTCGACCTCGTCGCATCGCGTTTAGGCGACATTTCTACAGAACAAACGGATATCTAGTCAAAACCTTGCCTAAGACATCACAAACTGGCAAGATATTCCCTTAACAAAACTGTTTCGGGGTCATATTCTACCGATACAAACAAATGACTTATCAAGGACCTAGCTTAAGACACCTAAGTTAGTAAACTCGAATACCCTGACTCAGATCAAATCAGGAACGAACAGACTCAGATCATATCAGAAACGAACAGATACTTGTACTTGTTGTTACCTTGCTCTAGGAAATCATGAAATGATGCTATGATTCTAACTTGTGCCTATAATATGAATACATCAATGTTTAAATTTCATTTCAAATCATGGGTGTACATATGTCATCATGCAGATCTTTAACTTGGCACGTGTGCTTATACGATGATATGTTATGTATGCAGTGATATGCATTCTAAAAAGGCCTTAGTGCATGTTATGAGCGGCGTACACATATAATGTTATGCATCATATACTACATAATATTGTATGTAACAAAAAGTAAAACGTGCTAATGGGCAACCATGTGAAGATGGTTATGCATCTCATACTACATAACCATCACATGTTGCCTCCTATGGTGGATTCATATACAAACACATATTATGCATCACATACTACATAATATGCCCCGTATACTTCTTATCATGCTATGAGTGTAGTGTTCATGCTTCCATCAAGATCTACTGATGACATATCGATGTGTGTATGCAATGAATTGATACGATTAGAGTTTTGCTTAAGGGAAAGTTGTTCGACTGGCTTGCCAAACCAAAACCAACCAACCCTCTTGCAAAACCTCCCTCTGATACCAACTGTCACAACCCGTATTTTCTCCGTATTAAATAATACGTCAGAGTGAGAAAAAATACGCATCGTGATGCCACGCCGTACATGGAGACAACGACAGACGCTCAGACGACTCGTCCTCGCATTTACTTTAAGTAAAAGACTTATGAAATTAAGTGTAAAAAGAAAATATAAGTTATTTGAGTTACTGACCGTGTCCCTCGGTCGGGTGGATCACTAGTCCATATGTGAGAAAATATATAAGTTTACGCAGCGAAAAATACTTAGTTTGATTCATTTATTATCCTATATGAGAATGAAAACCTAGCATCTTGTAATGATGATGTGACTTCTACATTTAATATAAATAAAAGGACTTTTATAGCGCTTAAAAGTAGTATGTTTTGCAGTTAAAAATTATGCCATGACACTATTCCAGAATGCAGTTTTGTATGCTTAAAAGTAACTATATGCATCCTAATATAAATCCTTCTCAGAGAGCAAGTATAAACAAACAATAAGTAATAACAGTAAAAGTAGCAAGTAAACTGTCATGAGAAGTCTAAAACTATGGGCGTCAACAACTGACACGAACTCATAGAGAAACAGTCATACCTAACAAAACAACTTCCTCAACACTTTGAGGTGGAAACAAACGGCCGCAACAACTCTGTCAGCTAAAACTACTACTGCTCTGGACTTGAGGCATTCAAAAGAAGAACACCTCAGAAGCAAGTTACAAGTGGTGTAAAAGAGTAAAAGGAAGACCAACAAACCTCGAAGTGAACCAGAGACAATAAATCGACAGCAACAAAAGTCAGTAGCAAAGCAACATAAACAAAATGTTAAATCTAGTTGAGCAAGAAGAGCTAAATCACGACAACTGGACAGAATAGAGTGTCAAACATCAGAAGTTCATATATTCATCTTTCTTTATTATTCATGTCATTCATCATTTAAAATGAGACTGATCAGCTCAACTGGAAAGAGTACTGTGTCGGGGAAAAGGGTCCATAACGCGCACAAACCCAACCAAAAGACACCATGCCGAGGGAGAAACCCCAACGTGAACAGTCCAACAGCTAAGGTAAAGTGTCGGGGATGAAGATCCACAACGCGCACAGACTCAGCCATAAGACACTCTGACGAGAGAGAAACTCCAATGCGCACATACCATTAGAGTTTTCTTTAGTTAGATAATTATACAAACATAGTTTCTTTTATTCAACATGGATTACCGGTCAATAAACGATTTGGACTGCATAAGGACATTGCAAGAGTTAAGCATAGTGAGGTACGATCAATACAACGGGACGCACAAGGTATCGCAACGATCATAATGACTCGATAGTTAAAGTGTCACGAAAACCCAATTTGTTTACCAAATCTATGAAATAAAATTTGAGAGAAATGATTCTAGGTGAAACACACTTCATAATCCAAGACAATTAACTAGCAATTTGAGGATAAGGTTAACTTAAACATGTAAAATCTACAACATATGCCTAAAATTTGGAAGAAAAGAGCAAGAGGGAGGGCAAGAACACCACTTTCCTCGGTTTCTACTCCAATCGGTCTTCCAATATACAACACGTCGTGGATCTAGCCAAAAGAAGGCTCAGGGAAGCGGAAGCTACAAGAATTTGGCCAAACGTGAGGTTAGGGCCAAAAACCCTAATGAAAAACTTCCATGAAATGAGAAATACTTACCACGATCGTGAAGATCTCGACGAGAGCTTTCCGGATCTATGCTCGGTTTGCGATTCCGAGCACTGTAGCTCCAACGGCGGTGATCCGAAGCTTCACAAATTTAGAACCCTCGCCGTCTCTCTCGCTCTCTGGTTCAGTCAAGAGAAGAAGATGAAGTCGTTCTATCTATCCTTAAGTATATATATATATATATATATATATATATATATATATATATATATATATATATATATATATATATATATATATATAAATTCTTTTGTCTAAACAGGAAGGAGACGGGTAATTCAAGTGCGGGCGCACGAAAAATGAAAATATATGCTAAAAATGCTACGAATCGAAAAGTGATCAACACAGAAGTTGTAGATCTCATCGAGACAAACAAAATCCGTGTTAACCATTTTTCCATATGACGTCGTTTTGACCCTCAAAACGGCACTCGAAAGCAGGCTGAAATGAATTTCTCGAGAAGGTCCTACAGTACTAGAGAACAAGCTTAGAGTTCTCGAGAATTAACTTCAGGATTTCCCGGGAAGGATCTAGAGTACTCGAGAACAAACTTATAGTTCTCGAGAACTAACTTCAATATTTTCCCGGGAAGGATTTACAGTACTCGAGTACTGGCTTCAGACTACTCGAGAAGAGCTTCAGACTACTCGAGAAACTACCCGAGAACTAACAAAATTAAATTGCATGAACAGTTGATTTTTGTCCTGGTGAATAGTGGATTTTGCAAATATAACATTGATCAAATTTTAGGAATGAACAGTACTTTTTATTTTTGAATAGTGCTTTAATATTAAAATAATCATATTTTTTATATTTTTTGAACAAGGAAATACGAGATAAAAACGGAGGCTCAAACGTGCGCCGAATTAAATGAAATTCGCACCGTAGGCAAACACTGATGCTACGAATCCAACGGCGAAGACGGAACCAAAATCCGACATACCGTTCTCGAGATATAAATTTTCCGAGTCTACGGCGATCATAAATTCTACAAATTTCGGAAATTTGTCGAGGCTCGAATATCTCTCGGATCGCGACGAAACTTGACGTGCATGTCAAAAATTAATTAATTTAACTTCCCAACATGAAAATTTTCCATTTTCGTCAAGGATTCACGAATTTGGCCGACTCGACCGAACAGACGCGAAAACGCACTAACGGCGACGCGCCGTCAACTCCACGATAACGTAACACCCCTTACGTCATTATGATGTCACCAAGAGGATTAAATAATTATCAGAAAATCAGGGGCATTACACTGTCAGAGGTTCAAAAAGTTAAAGCTGAGATAATAAAAGATATAGATGTCCTAAAGGGTGACATTGCACACCTTAATGTAGAAATGATTAAGTGGTTTGATAAGGCTGCAGCACTCTCCATAAGGGCACTCAGATCCTAATCTATATGAATGATATCCTGAGGCTTACTACACAAGATATTACCAATGTAAAGAATTATGTTAGCAAAACTGATGAAGTTATCAGACAAGCTATAGATCATATTGGAGGATATATTTATTCCACTCACTTCAGGCTATGCAGCCAGGTGGGGAATCAAGAGATGTTCTTATAAAAGATAATTAGAACATATTTCAGACTTTGTCTAGCAGATTTGAGGCCAACACCTCATATCTAGATAGAAAAAATTTTGAAGAAGCCAAAAAGGGGGTGAATATCAATGTAGAGCAAGCTCTATGGGTTCTGCAAGGAATCAGAACTGCTCTCCATTTACCTATACTGGATGCTAGCATGCCTTCTGATTTTGATTTTGGAGCTCAAAAGAGGATAGCTCAGGATACTCAACTAGAAAAAGAAAAGGAAAAGAGAATGACTCATACTACATGAAGAGTTTATGGCCTTAAGAAGAGCTGAGCAGGTAGATGAACCTGATTATGAATATTGGAGTGATGATTCTCAGACAATCATCATCAATGCTTGGATAAGTTATGAAAAACTTTTGAAGAACATTGACAGTGTTTATCCTTTAGAAGAATGCATCAAACATTTGGAAAGACAGTCTAAGGGAAAGAGTTTTCAAGGAAAATCTCGTGAGGAAAAACAATCCAAGGAGGATGTCTTCCAAGTATATTTCCAAACCTTTCCTCTACTTCAAGAGACAAGAGATTAAGGCTAGGACTACTAAAAGAAGAGCAACTAAAAAAGGTGAAGGTTCTCAAGCTCAAGCACACAAGAGAAAAAGTTCAGATTCAGCTGATATGACAAACCAGCCAGTTGACAAGCACTCAGTGCTATGAGATTTCTTGAGATGTATCTGTGTTGAATTATAAATGTACTTATGTTCAAACAATCAAATCCTCCGGCTGGTAATATGTATATATATATATATATATATATATATATATATATATATATATATATATATATATATATATATATATATATAGTTAGTTAGTTAGTTATATATCTGTGATGTTGTGCTAAATACTTCATTTGTTCATTATTAATGTTCACTGCTAGTTATTTGTGATAATATGGTTCTATTGTTATATTATGACTTCTTTTGTTAATGCACTTTAGCATTGATAAGTGTTATGTCTTCTTCAAATAGGAAGAGATTGTCGGGAATATTGCTTTCAATATTCCAAGATTTGAAGAAGCAACACTTATAATATTAAGTGCATATTGTATTTTATGACATATTTATTTCATGATTATGCAGATTATATAATATTGATTCTAAAACATGTTTAGAGCAGAGAAGAGCAGATGCCATTGAGATCAATATACAATTCTTCATGATATCAACATGATCGTGGAGAAGAATCAGAAACAGCTCTCTAGGAATAAAAGATTATACCGTTGAGATTGGTATATGGTTATCTTCTATACTGTTGAGATCGTGGAACGCTTCAAGTTGATATCGCAGAGAAGATGAAAAAAGGAGCAGTTCTCAGTGCCATGGTCGATGTCGTTGAGAAAGAAGATTCTGCTCAACGATATCATGAATACGAGATTAAATGTTACTGTTAAGCCAGTATAATTTGACGGAATTCAAATCTAGCGCTGGCGCATAAAGAATTGATAGAGTATTCTATTCTCATCTATACCATTGACAAGACATTTCCTGAGACCGTTGATAAAAGTCAATGGTATAAAGAGGATATGTTAGGGCAATGAAACAGTGTCGTTGTCGTTGTTGTTCACACAAAGAGAAATCGTGAATCCAAAAATGACGTATTGTTGAAGCAAGCTAGTTCTTTCTGAAGACTTTTAGAAGAACAAAGAAGGGTCAATCAATTAGACTCATAGTTAGGTCTTCTTCCTACTAAAGAAGAAGATCAAGAATGAAATCCCTAAATATGTTCTACCTGAAGATACATGCTATAAGGGCTCCTTCCCGAAACTTGCTTTTACGGAAAGAGCAACATAAGACTATGAAGATTCAAGGTCTAATTAATTTTAGTCTTCTATTGTAAACTTTAGTTCAACTATTTTTGTAGGATCTCTAAGGAGATCAAAGCTATAGGGATGTACTCCTAGCCAGAGTGTATGTCTTTATAAAAAGCTTGAGTGTAGTACTTGGTGCAAGTCTGAGGTAGGAAGTCAGCTTGGTTTCTGAGTTATAGGAGTTGGAGGACTCTGAGTTATAGGGCTTCTATGCTTGAGTGTAGGACTTCTTGATAAGTTTGATTGTAGGGCCTTTGATCCTAATATAGGGTCTTAGAGGAGACCTGAGGGATCTGTGTTGTAAGCTCTGAGGAGCCGAGTTTTGCAGGCGTTTGTCGAGTCTAGCTCACTGCTAGATAGGTGTTGGGGGAAACTGGATGTACCCATACACTAGAGAACTACTATAGATTATTATGTGTTGATCTGTGCTTGCTAGTTGTGTTTTATATTGCTTATATTTGCTGAAATCTAATAAGGAATCAATAGAGTACAAGTCCACTTATTCACCACCTCTAGGTGATTTAGACTACCAACAACAAACTATAGCATGGTATTCATCATTGTGAATGTTTCCTTTGTATTTTTCTCAAATTCAAATGTCTTTGTGGAGGAATGTAAGCCTATTAAGAATAAGAGAGCCAGACGACCTCATCCCCAGTGTCTGCCTATTTAAAATACGAAAGCAACACAAACTCATCTTGTGTGTCTGACTATTTAAAATAAGAGAGTCAGACGACCTCATCCTGAGTGTCCCCCCTATTTATAATAAGAGAGTCATGCAACCTCGCCCGAGTGTCCGCCTATTTAGAAGAAGAGATTTAGGCAACCTCATCCTAAGTGTCTGCCTATTTAGAATAAGAGAGTCAGGCAGATGTCCACGTGATCGCGTGCTGAATAATTATAGTGTAGTAAGCGGGTACTTGTACATGAAATTCCTGCAAAGTGCCGCGAACTATTAAGAGGGCACTTGCTGGAAAAACTCGAAGAAGTGTTACAAACTATAGAGAGGGCACTTGCCAACAAACCCTAGTGAAGTGTTGTGACCTGTCGAGTGGGCACTTGCCGACAAACCCTGGCAAAGTGTTGTGAACTGTCAAGAGGGCACTTACCGACAAACACTAACGAAGTGCAACGAACTGTCGAGCGAGTACTTGCCACGAGAATCGAGAGGGACAAGTATGCTCCTTTTGAGGATCCATCCATTACTCACTCCATGGGGTCCGTTTTCAAAGATTAGGGGCACCAGTCAGGCACAGGGCATCCGTAGGGTTCTCGTCTGTAAGCAACATTGAAGAGCGGGGGGGGGGGGGGGGGGGGGGCATAAAACACATATTTCTTAGAGCTTGTCCTCAAAAAGGAACCAGTAATAATAACAATGATTCAATCAATATGCAGTTGGTTATACATCTGAACCTTCCACTTATGCCACTTGGGAGTATCTCCATGAGGATAATCGTAGTGGTCTTAAGATGGGGGAAGTAGTTCATACCGATAGGAGGGTCCGAAGCTCGATGACCTCCATTTGATATGTCTGGATACGTCCGAAGGAGTTCAAGTGGACTCCGGTACCCGCAAATGAGTGTTGATCCTGGATCTTCCTGGTTTGTTTCGGGGGCTATGTACTAATCCAAGAGTACTAATCCTGTATAGCTTCAAAACTCATCTGCTATGAAAAGGCATTAGATGTCATATGGTGATAATAATGTAAAGAGTTTCAAATGACGACAACAAGAAAAAGTAACAAAATAGAAATACGGAGCTGCTGGAATTCTTTGATTGCTCTGCCTGATGCTAGAAAAATAGGCGACTTTAGCGTTGCCTCTGACTCGGGGTGGGGCATACTCGTCCACCAGGTTCACTGATCGAATATAGCACTATCGAGCAATCTCGGGGTCACTCTTGACCTGAATTGTTTCCCAGCCAGTGGGAATTTTAACACTCGATGATATGCCGATACGATAGCCTTGAAATTGTCCAAGAGCGGCCTCCCAAAAATTGCATTGTAGTTACTGGGCACATCGATCACCAAGAAGGATTATTGTCCGTAAAATGGGAAAATAGTTGACTAATTCCTCAGAGGATTTCTCTAGAGGGGGAATAGAAATTAAAAATTATTTCATAATTAAATATACAATTCACAAAATTTACATTTACTCAAACTATTAACGAGAATTAAGAACAGATAATTAAGATCACAGAAGGATAAATAATAAATCACAGAATAATGTACAAACATAGAAGACACAAGAAATATGGTGGTTCTCCAAAATCTAGATACATCTACTTTTCTATCCCCTTAGTAGAAATTCACTATCGTAGTGTCCGAGTCTTTTAATAAGGAGACTCTTAGAACCAATTACCAGATCTTTTGATAATGATATCTTGAAGCAATACAATCCGAGTATTTTCACAAGAAGACTCTCGGAACCTCTAACTGAATTTTTTGAAGAGAGATTCTCAAAACTTTTTCACAAACTGAAAAAGTTAATGAAACAGAAAATAGAAGAAGAACTGAAGATTTAGTGATTTTCTTGATGAGTCCTCTAAGAAGAAACCTGAGAACTATTTGACACTTAGTGAATTGATATCTGGAACTTTGATGAATACTTGAATAAGAAGATATTAAGGTTTATAAGCATTAATCCAAATTATCCTTTAATCTTCACTGAATCTGATGGAGCAATTGATAAGCCCTTGAGAAGAAGAACTGATTCTCTTTTCAAATTCAGGAATAAAGATGAAGATCGACTGATTCATGGAAGAACTTCAATTGTAGATGATAATCTTCCTATCCCTCTCTTTCAATCTTCCAAAACTACGATCTAATCTGAGTGTAATGATTATTGGAATCATTGTTGTTCTGATTTAATCTCTTATATATATATATATATATAAAATCAGACAGAGAATCTAACATCTCCAAGAATAAGTTATTCAATTCAAACCTTACTTGAAGTAATTTTGAATTAATCTTCAAAACAATTCTCGTTCAGAAATCTATTTGACATAACGTCGAGTTCATATAGAAGTGGCAACGAGTTCTGACTTCATTCAGACAATCTATCAATTTAGTTCTGTAATCGACGTTGTGTCGATACCATATCGAAGTATGCGTCGATTTAATCCTTTAATTAACGTTGACTTGTCATGATCTATTACTCTGACTTGTACTCAAAGTAGCATCGATACAAAGTCGAAGTTGCATCGACTTGTAGTCGGCGTATGTTGGCATTTCTTGACTTTCCTCTTAAATTCAATGTGCATTTCTCATGTCCTTTACACTAATACCACCTAGGGCTTCTAAGACCATATTATCCCCTTTATACAACATAGGAAATAGACCTAGGATGTAAAATCACTTAATAATTTTTGTTAAGGTAAATCATAAGGGATTTTCCAAAAATCTCCCCTTAATTAGCTTAACAGATTTTATAAAATTTCAAAGGTGATTTTATAAAGACAAATCAGTATGATTACAAAACTTTGGCTTACAAATAACATGTAATAGACACAAATTAAATTGAAAAGGACATAAATATGAGAGACAACTAAATATATGAGGCTCTAGAATGAATTTTATAAAATATCAACATAGTTTTTAATGAATACCATAGTAATATACTTGCAAAATATATTTGTTCTAAGATTGAACTTTTCTTTTTCTGAACATCATATATACATCCTTCTTCTTTTTATGCCATGGATTCTCTTCTCCAGGTAAGTCTTGATGCTCCCCTGGAACTGACACAACATCCATAGCTTCTTTGGTTATCATGAGAATATCAGCTAAATTATATTGTTATGCCTCCCCCTGGACTGATGCATCAAGATTTTGAACAACTTGATCATTATTCTGCTCTATCTCCCTTTGAACAACCTTATTTTCAGCTTCAAAAACATGAGCTATTGGTTTATCAGCCTCTCTGCTTAGTAGATCTTTTTGAGCTTCTTGAAGAAGAGCCTCATCCTCTTCTAAAGGTTCCATGAACTGATCTTTCTCAAATATCTCCCCCTTCTGAAGCTCATAAGCCAAGGAGGTTAAGAAAGACTTGGTAACTTTTGTGGAAGTCAGTTTATCATGAATTTTCCTTATAGAAGCTTGAACCTCACAAATCTATTTTAATATGTTCCCAACTAAAGATCTATAATATATAACAAGCTCATCTATAAGGGTAGTTACAAAAACAGTAGTTTGTTGTACTACTTGGAGAATGAGTTTATTAATGTTAAATGAAAAAGATGAAATACAACAACTTTATTATTATGATCAACACAAAATGAGGGTTGATCATTGTTATTTTTTATATCTGTAGCAGAGAAAACAATATCTATAGTCTGTGCAATACTTGGTTCTTGAACTAAAATTATGATGGAGATAATGGTGTTTCTGTTGGTAGAACTGATTCATAAGGAACATTAGGTGATGATGTTTCTATTGGTAGAATTGATTCATGAGAAACATTAGGTAATGTTGTTTCTGTTGGTAAAACTGACTCATTAGGTAATGGTGAAGATGAGGGTGAAAGATCTTTCTTTGAACCAGGCTTAAGTATTTGTTTTGTCTTCTTCGAGAGTAAATTTATAGTGAGTCTTTTTCCAGGAGGTATGCGAACTTTTGATTTGCACATCGTAGGATAATGTTGTCTCAGTATCTGGCTTATAAAGGTCATATATACATTATCCTTATAACTGTACTCCAGTTGATCTTCTTTCCTAATACCAAAACCCTCATCAAATGTAGTTGAGCTTTAGAAACTGCATCATGCGTTGATATTTTGAACATCAACATTTTTCCACTAAGTCAGCTAAAAACTCATATTCTTCAGAAAAATCTTTCTTTTTCAAAAGAATTGGTTTGTCATTGGAGAAATTCATCCTCTTCAAAGCTTCTTTTGTTTCTTCATCTATAAGTTCTGTTTCACCTTCTCCAGAAGGCAGATCAAAAGTTATCTGAATAAGCTCTGAAGTTATATGAACGCCTGACCCACTGATTTGCCTAATCATTGTTCCATCATCATCTACTGTAACGTTGTTAATAAACTATGTTAACTATGTAAAATACAATAGAAATCTTGTTATGTTCAACTTATTTTACCTAGAATTTGTGAAGAGTTTCAAAATTTCTTTAAAAGAATCTACCACAACTGCAAAAGATTTTAGATCAAAACGGAAACTTGAGTTTGTCTTGGTTGTCATTTGAATTCCTGCAAAAAATGCAAAAAACAAAAATAGGAGAGAATGAGTAGAGGTAAAATAGAGTGGGGAAGATGAAGAGTTTGGAGTAAATATGAAGTCAAAATAAATATACAAAACGTAGAGAATTAGCGCACTAATATTTCCTTAGTTGACGTGATGTCTATTTATTTTCGATGTATGTGAAAATATCATAGTCAACGCATGCGTTGAGTGATGTCGATGTTGCATCGACAAGATCAAAAACTCTTCATTAGACACCGACTCTAGGCATTGCTTTGAATAAAAGTAGATGTTCCGTCGACTTGTATTCAACTTTATAATAGCCTTAAATTTATAAGTCTTTTGCAGGTTTTCCCAATAATATTTTTAATGAAAATTGCATGTTATGTTGATAATAAATCTTTTACTAAGCTTTATCAAGCATGTCCAAAACATTGATAAAGTATTTGTGCTTGATTTCATCAAGAGGCTTTGTGAAAATATCTGCCCTCTAATTTTCAAAAAACAGATATTCTAGTGAAATTTTCCCTTTTTTGTATTCTCTGACAAAGTGAAGCCTTATTTCTATATGCTTTGTCCTCCCGTGCAAGATGAGATTTGGGGCAATTGAGATAGCACTTGAGCTGTTACAAAATATTGTGGAATTAGTGAAATTTAAATTATAATTGAGTAATATATTCTGCATCCACAGTATTTGTGAACAGCAGCTTCCAGCAGCAATATACTCAGCTTCTGCTATAAAAGTGGATACTAATGTTATCTTTTTACTAAACCAAGATATCAATCTGGAACCTAAAAATTGACATGTTCCTGAGGTACTTTTCCTATCCAATCTGCATCCAACATAATCAACATCAGAATATCCATGTAATTCAAACTCAGATTCTGCTGGATACTATAATCCCATCTCAGGTGTACCCATAAGATATCTTAAAATTCTTTTTATAGAAGTAAGATGAGATTACTTAGGATCTACCTGAAATCTTGCACAAACACCTGTGACAAATATTTTGTCTGGCCTACTAGCTATAAGATAAAGAATATATCTAATAATTGCTCTATATGTTTTCTGACCAACAGGTTTACTAGAAATGTCTTTTTCTAGAAAAACATTAGTATCCATAGGAGTTTTCATGATTGAGACAGTTTTCATATCAAATATATTTATCAGTTCCTTTGTATACTTAGATTGTGATATAAAAATGCCTTCATCACTTTGCTTCACTTGTAATCCAGGGAAGAAAGGTAATTCTCTCGTTCTACTCATTTCAAACTTAAATTGCATTAAGTCAACAATCCTTTTACAAAGTACAGAGTCTGTTCAGCCAAAAATAATATCATCCACATAAATTTGGATAATTAACAGCTTTTCCTTATGTGTTTTATCCACCATTCCTCTTGTGAAAGAGTGAACTAAGAGAAAATTGTATAAGGTATCATACCAAACTCTTAGAGCTTTCTTTAAACTATAAAGTGCTTTATTTAGTTTATGAACATATGATGAGTAAGTTGGATTGAAAAAACCTGGTGGTTGTTCAACATAGACTTGCTCTTGAAGAGTTTCATTAAGAAAAACACTCTTTACATCCATTTGATATACTTTAATTCATTTATATGCAGTATATATTAGAAATAATTTGATTGTTTCTATCCTGGCTACTAGTGCAAATGTTTGACTATAGTCAATTTCTTCTTCTTATCTATAACATTGAGTAATAAGACTAGCCTTATTTTTTACTATCATTTTATTTCTGAATACTCACTTTGTTCCAATAATTGAGGTAATTTGATTGTTTCTATCCTGACTACTAGTGCAAATGTTTGATTATAGTCAATTCCTTCTTCTTATCTATAACCTTGAGTAACATGACTAGCCTTATTTTTTACTATCATTTTATTTCTGAATACTCACTTTGTTCCAATAACTGGGTAATTATTTGGTCTCTCCACTAGTGTCCAAACTTCATTTCTTTCAAATTGTGCAAGCTCCTATTGCATAACAATGATCCAATATGGATCATTATTTACTTCTTCAAATTTTTAGGTTCATATTGTGATAGAAAGCACTGCAACATGATTTCTGTTGATAATTGCTTTCAAATTTTCACTTCTTGATTATCTGAGCTTTCTATAATATCTTATGATTGATGGTTATGATTCTTAGATGATTTTTTTTGTATTCTACTTAATATTCAGCTCTTTAAACTCATCATTTAAATAAATTTGTTCCTGCAAAAGATCTTTGGTAGAAGCCCACCCCCTAGAATAAGAAAGAGTTTCAAGAAACACTACATGCATGTATTCCTCAATTCTAAGGATCCTTTTATTATAACACCGATAAACTTTGCTTGATAAGGAATATCCTAAAAATATTCCATCATCAGCTTTCTTGTTAAATTTTGCAAGATAGCTTTTCTCATTAATAAGTATGTAACAAGCACAACCAAATATTCTAAATAAGAGACTATATGTGTTTTACCTTTAAAGAGTTTATACGGGGTCTTTAACTTGGTTTTGTAAATGAGGCTTCTATTAAAAACATAATTAGCAGTGTTTACTAAAGCAGACTAAAAAGACTTAGGAAAATTTGACTCTACTAATAAAGTTCTACCAGATTTAATAAGTGTTATGTTTTTTTTCTTTCTGCCACTCCATTTTGTTGAGGTATTTTATGAGATGAAAAGCTTTGTCTAATTCTTGCATCCTCATAGAATCTACAGATCAATTGATTTTCAAACTTTGTGTCATAATCACTTATGATCAAAGACACTTTATTATTAAAGTTAGATTGAATCAGTTTGATAAATCTTGAGAGGATTAAAAAGGTTTTGACTTAGCTTTTAGGAAGAATACCTGGGTAATCTTAAGTAGTCATCCACTATGATCAAAGTATAAGACTTACCCCCTAAACTCTGGGTGGTAAGAGGACCAAATAAATCCATATGCATTAAATATAAAATCCTTGGAGAATCATTCTTACCAATTGGTTTGAATGATGATTTGACTTACTTACCCTTCTGACATGCTTTATAAGGATTATGTTTTCTATACTTACCTTTTGGTAAGCCTCTTACCAAATCATCTTTGCAAGCTTTGCTATGGTCTTATGATTAATATGACTAAGCCTCATATGCCAAAGTTCATTCCTATCTAATTCAACATGAAACATACATACCTCATTTTTGGTTGAGCTGAAATCAATTACATAAATATTACCGTTTCTAAAACCAGATAATACCCCAATGTTAGTTATGGAGTTGACTATTTAACAAAGGTTTTGTGTGAATACAACTTTATATTCACCATCACACAGTTGATTGATACTAATTAGGTTATGTTAAAGTCCTTCAATATAAGCTATTTTAAATAAAATGATATCTCCAATTTTGATCATTCCATAACCTTTGGTTTGACCATAATTGGAATCACCAAAAATTACTTTTGGGCCATTTTTGGCCTTAAAATTATCCAGCAATTCTTTATGTTCAGTCATATGCCTGGAGCAACCACTGTGCAAATACCATAGCTGGTTTGTATAAGGACGGTCTTTTTTCTTCACATGAAATCAAACATCAATTGAGATCCATGTTACCTTGGACTCATTACTTTTTTTCATTATAAGGAGTGATGAAGTATAGAATGTTCTTTCATAATACCTCTTGGGGTACAATAGTGTTGGTCTATTAAATCAACAACTTCTAATTTTTTCTCTTGGTAAAACATTTTGTACAAACATCATTTATAGAGTAATAATAAGAAGAAAAACTATTATACAGGGATATATGTCAAGCTGAAGTCGACATAATTTTCTAAATGCGTCGATTTGAAGTCGACGTTTCACAGGTGTTGTGTCGATATGAAGTCAACACATGTTTCTTATTTATTGAAACTACTGATTTTTGTTTAATGTTTACTAAAGGTTGTTTACGTACAACACCTTTTCCTTTGAATTTATCCTTATTAAATCTTGTTATCTTTTCTGAATCATTACTAAAATCTATACTAGGTTGTATTCCTTTATTTTAGTGAATGATACATGATTTTTCCAAGCAGATATATTGTTAATTGTTACTATATAACTTTTGTGAATTAGCTCCTAATCCTAAATGATTAAACCTTCTCTTAAGGTTTTCTGTAATATTTTTAAGTTGTTGACTCATTTCATTAGGACAATCTTCAAAGACTTTTGCCTTTGATAACTCTTCATTCAATAATGTGTTTTCTTTTGTTAAGTTTGCAACATTCTTTAGTTTTTCTACTTCAATTTTTAACAATTTATCTTGTTCAGCTTGTTCTTTGTCACATGAATAACTCTTAATTAACTCTATTTAATTTCTCAAACTTTTAATTTCTTTTTCAACATCTAATTGATCCTTAAAATTTTTTTTAAAGCATACTTTAAATTCTTTTAATGAAAAATCAATACTACCTAAATAATTTACCCAACTTTCTTCGCAACCTGATGAAAAGCTTGACTCAGAACTAGTATAACTCTAGGTTTCTACTATAAACCTTTCCCATTTTCTCATCATTTCGTGCCACCATCTAGAGAGTCCGAAAAAGTGACTGCCCGGTTGCCTTGCCTTCGATGTCGTCTGTTGATGTCCTCTGTCACAGGATTTGAGTTAACACGTGTAACAGAGATAATGAAATCACGACAAGGGGCAACTTCTAAAAGACATCTAGGTGAAATAAAATGCTTATATTAATTTAGTCTCACATCATAGTTAAAGGAAAACTTAATGGACTTCACAATTTAGGCACCCAAATATCATCATCCCCCTTTTAGGACAAGTGATTCAGTTCTCTTACGAATGTCATAGTTAAGTGAGCTCTTTTCAGGAGTAAATTTGGATGGATGACCTCCTTAAAAACACTCATAAATACTGTCAGTAAGAAGATACAATTGTGCGGCTTAATTTACTATGTGGCTGGATGAATCAAAAAGAGTAATATTTTTAGTTATTGAGTGGAGTAGTCACTATTTTCCTTCTAACGGTAACAAACCCTTTATGTCTCACCCGGGGTCATTATACCTGCGATGGAGATGGCTTCCCCACCGACCCAAGTTGCTCTCCAAATATGTTGGGGGCATTCAAAGCTTTTTCAGAAGATTCCTTTCTCAATCTTCTCCAACCCAACTCCCCCACCAAATAAGTTATTTTTAAACATATCTTTATTGGCTCTGCATTTCACCACCATTGCTTTTATAGTCATTTATCAATCTTTCCCGATATTAGTTCTTTTTTCATTTTTTTAAATTTTATGTCATGGGGGTGAATATCTGGCCGTCTGATTCACACTTCTACGATCGGATTTTGAGCGAAAATATGATCTATTCTAGCGTATCGAACGGCCAGATCTTCACCCACACCGTGTGTTATACGTAACAATGTTTTTCTCGTGCCATCAATATCTTTCGTCCATCATTTTCACATTTTGGAGTTAGTTAGAAACATATGATCTATTTTAGCATTTGATACATCATGCATTAGTCATATGCATGATTTGCAAGAAAGGATTGCCTATGAAAGTTATATTTAATTGTGCGCTGAAAATATGAATTGGAGACATGCAACATAAAATCAGATGCAGAGATAATACTTGATTTTTGTCTATAAAAATTTTTTCTTGGGGCCCTTTCTTTTGGAAAGAGCTTTTGAATTAAAATTGACAATCATTTTCAGTGAATTTGGACATCTAATTTGAATTCTGAAGCCTCAATTCTTAGAGCGATTACAATCGTGCTTCACCCCTAAATCAACAACCGGGTGAGAAGAAGTGTTGCCGCGTGGAGAAAACAACGGAGAGGATGAAGGCAAGCAAAAAAAAAAACCAAATGGAAGAGCGAACCCGTCCTCGCACTCACGTGCAATCATTCTTAATTCTTATGAATGGAATGGACCCTTGCAACAAATTATTAGACCAAAAGGACGCATTTTATATAAAATGATTTCAATATTGTCACTCCATCACATAAAATAAAATAAAAATTGTCCACTCATTGTGTTTTATGGTTCTATTTTATATGGCCCATTTTTTGGCCTTAGCATATTTAAATATCTTGAACCGGCTTTGAAAAAAATGAGGATATAAACAATTACATAAAATGGCACAAATCCCGTTTAGTGAAAATAAAATAAAAAAAATAAGTTTAAAATGTGACATTATGAGTATACTTTATCTTTTACATAATCAAATCATCTTAATAAATTTAACGATGCCACATAAATTATATTTAACTTCTTATAAACAACCACCTCTATAAAAGAAAGTTGGATGATTAAAATGAAGAAATTGTCAAAAAAACAATTATATGTAAACCGCTGTGGTTTGAGAATAAGGAACGAATTAGCAAATAAGCACAATGAAAGCTCATAGAAGCTTGCGAGACAGAACACATCGTGGGATGATGATGGGATCGAAAGTGAACTTCCGGCCATCTCAGTAGCATTAGAGAGAGCTTCTCCTTAGCATTAGAGAGAGGGAGAAAGGGGGAGGGAGGGAGGGAGGGGAGATTTCATGGAACTAAATACCCAATTTTCTTTCTTGCAATAAAGGGAAACAAAAAAATAAAAGGAAATAAAAATTCTACAGACATGAAAACATGTTAAATACAAATAAGAGAAGAAAAAAATACAATAAAGATGCACAAATATATTTCCTCACCCCACGGATCAATCAAATTTTCCTGGAAGTGAATGTGTGGCCCCCAAAAATGCGCTTAGATATAAATCGATGAAAATGAGAATGCATAAATCGACCCAATAATTGTGATGGGATTATTGACGACGATGATGATACATGTGGTGCTTGGACAAATGCATTACTTGAGATATTTATAATGAAGTTTTTATGACAAAGAAAGTACAATAAAAACTCATACAATATAATAATAAAAACTCTCAAAATAGTTGGGTGCATATAGCTAGCTCTAAGAAGCATGTGAACAAAACAAAGCTATTCATTGTCAACATCTTCTTCCGTGACCATACTGGCAACTGCAGCGCAGCAGAAATTCTCTCTATCCTTCAACAGCAGACGGCTCCCGTCGGCGCTCCATTTCAGATCGCAGACTGAAAATCGAGGCAGCGGAATGTTGACGCAGTAGGCTCCCGAAGGGCCCCACATGTACAGATGGGGGCTGCCGGTGCACAGAACTAGGCGGGCGGAGGTCGGGTCCCAGGCGGCGGCACGTATCGGTTCCTTCTGGATCAAAACCGCGGCGAGCTCGAGGTGACGAATATCCCAGACCCAAAGAATGTGAGGCATGCTATCGTTGCGGCTGCAGAGATACTGACTGTCATTGCTCCATGACAATAATCCTGAGACATGCATTATTATTCAAAGAATAGGCCGATAAAATACTGACAAATTTGAATTTCATGATTGAGAGTATGGGGTGAGATATCGAGCCGGAAGCAACGTGAAACATAACATCTTGAATTCGACTCTGGAGGAATCCGAATTGAGTCGAAAGTGAGTGATTACCAGACCAATAGAGTTGAGTCCACTAAACTTTATTAAAAGAACAAATTACAAACAAATACATACATTAGATAAGATAAGGGTCCCCATCACATTTGCGAGCCTATCCTATCCAAGTGCAAAGGGTCCGGCGACCCGACCGGACCGATGGCACGCCGAGAATTGCAAGCACCCGAGGAGGCCGGAAAGGCGCGCCAGCCCGCGCCTAACCACGCGTGGCCGCGCCCCACGAGGGCTACGTACGTGCTGGGCGCACGCGCGCAACCCGCGCGTGCCTTGGCCTATGCACACAGCAGGGCCGCGCGCACGGCCAACCTGCGCGGCCACCAGGACACGCGCCCCCACGCCGGCGGGCGCCGCACCCGCATGCCGCCGGCGAGCCCCAGACACCCCCTTCGCCGCGGGCCGCCGCCGAACTGCCCGGAGAGAAGTGGGGCCCTCTTGTCATTTCGGCAAAAATGATGTGATCGAGACGAAGCAACGTCATTTACCAGCACAAATTACTCCCCGACGGAATTAATGACGTGCCCCTCCAGAAAACTATAAATAGGCCTTCGGGACTTCATTTCAAGCTAGGCAACTGCAGAAGCAAGAGAGAGCTCTGAGGTTTTCCAGCGAGATCGTTGTCTTAGGCCGGTCCTTCGCTCAGGAACTCGCTCCGCTCTTCGCCTTGCGCTACGGTTTGTTCATGCCTCAAGTGACGTCAACCCCCTCTGCGAGAGCACTCCCATTTAGGCTCCACGTCAACGAGAGCGCAACCGTCCAAAGCTCTGTGGACTTCGAATATTTTCCAGCCGGAACGCTCCCACCAAGGTTCCGCGAGCTCAGTGTCGTCTCAAGGCCGAAGCGCTTCCGTCGAGGCTCCGAAGACTTAGTTGTGTTAACCCAGAAATCGGTGATCCATGCCAAGATAGCCAGCTTGCTAGTCGCGGCCTGCTCCAGGTTCTCCGTGGACGTCGCGACCAGTCTACGTATGGGCGGACAGACTCCTCTGTCCGCTCAGGTCGCACGGCTAGGGCGGTCTCCCCGGTCTGACCGCCCAGGTCGCGCAGCACCCGCTTGTTTTGCAGTGGTCGCGGGTTGCTTCCTCAGTCCGTCCCTGCAGGCCGCGTAGTTTTATCAGCTAACCGCACAGATTCACTTTGCCCAAACAGGTGGACTATCCAACTAAGTGGCGTACTCGGATTCCTATCCGCTCAGACCGCCACATCGCCTGGCGACCTGCCTCCAGGTCGCCCAACAATAAGCCACGAACATCAGGTCGTCGATCAGGCGACGACTCTCTAGGTCGACCACCAGCGGGGGCGACCTACTCCACCTCACTCCTCCCGGCAGTCGGCGACCTGCCTTCACGTCGTCCAACAGAGGGCGACAACCTCCAGGCCGCCCAGCAGGGGCGGCAAGCCTGACCATTCCAACAGAGGCGGACTTCAGCGACATGGGCGACCTGCTTCTTCAGCCCGTCAGGTCGCCCAGTCACAGCTCTCATCCGCCGACAGTTCGCGAACTCTAGCTCAGTCCGACAAAGGAGCGCGGACTTGCACCATCTCTCCGCCAAACCACACAACATTCAGCGGACTCATCCCGTCCGCCGCAGGCTAGGCGGACTCGTTATGCCGTTCAACCCTTCAGTCCGCCTGCAGTAGACAGACTTCTTCAGTAGGAAGGCGACCTGTTCTATTCAGTCCTCCAGGTCGCCAACCTCACCAAGCGACAAGCCTCCAGCAGAGGCGGACTCGTCTCGACCGCCGCGGGCTGGGCGGACTCTTCCAGTCCGCCACCGAGCCCTCAAGCTTTCCACCAGCACGCTTCCCTGCAACAGAGGCGGGCTCACTACGCAGTCCGTCAATCAGCTTTCCAACTGCATCTTCCCAGCAGAGGAGGATAACTCCTCAGCCTGTATACATTGGCGCGGGCTCACTCAGCACGGAAGAGGTAGACTCGTCCCAGTCCGCCAACATCAGAATCAACTACAGAAGACAAGTCTCTAACCGCACGGCATGGTGCGGACTTGGCGGACTCCCAGTTCTACTCGCACGAATCACCGACTCACCGGGGGTGACGTTACCAAAATCTGTTATCTCCTCGGGCCTATAAATATCCCCTCATACCTCTCATTCAGGAGGAGTCAGACACGAGGGAAATCGACAACAAGGTCAAGGCATCAGATCTTGTGGACTCCACTTTCCAGTCCGCGCGACCTCACCTGTCCTCTCTGCCTGATCGCGCAGTCCGCTCGGCTTGCTCCAGCGAGCTGCGGGATCAGTTAACCGCGCGGTCTGCCGACCTCTCTGCTCAGTCCGCGCGGCCTCCTCTGGCAACTTCTTTCCTTAGCCGCCAGCTTCCCCCTTTGTACCCTTTATTTGCTTGCTTTCCATGTAAAGGTGCAACTCAAACTGTAATAACTGAATATTAATCAAAGGAAAGCTCGTTGCAAGAGTGACATTTAAGCCGCGGCGGGCAAAGTCTGTTGTTGCCGCTGCTAGTGGCCCCCTCTTCTTCTCAACGCACCTCTCTCGGCATCAACCTGCAAACCCAACCGTCAAAGTAACTGTCTGCTCGATAGTTCCTGATCAACCTTCCCTGCCATTTCCGCACTCGGATCAACATCCTCCTTTCCTCTATCCCCGCAACCCTTGATCAAGCGCTTGCTCCACTCTCGAGCACTCAGAAGTTTTTCCTTGCATCCTCAACAACCTCTCCGTTATCCCCGCAATCTTCTTCTTCAATCATCCCGCTTGTGAGATCGAACACACCCGTTAGCTGATGGTGCCCGCGACAACATCTTCTCTCGCGTTTTCGCGCATCAACAAGTTGTTTTTCCTCATTTACCGTACTTGTAATGGAGTAGCGGTCTGTCACCCTCCGAGATCAAATCAATCTTTGTAACACTCCAAGAAGCTAGTAGATTTTGGCTCGGCACTGTTCCAGCCATTTGGTTTTTCACCCTTTTCGGGCTTTCCACGTCAAAAATGTCTTTTGTCCATTGCTGCGGTTTTCTTTAACTGAGTGCACACCCGGCTCGACTCCGAGCTAAGGCGCTCCGATTCTCCGGACCGGGGAAAAAGTCGGGTGACCCGAAACAGTTTGGCGCCGTGTGTGGGAAGGTGTTCCCAGTAGCTCTAATAAGAATCAACATTCCTCCAACTAGCAGCAATGACAAAGGGAAGCGCGCACACTATCAGCCAGCCGGCTCCCAAGGAGTCTAACGATCAATCGTCTAACGACCTGCTCGCCGACTCAGCACCGCGCCTAGAGAGGGTAATTGTCGCGCTAGCGTCATTAGTGGAAGAACGCATGCGCTAGATGGAGGAGCACCAAGCATAGGCTATCGCTTTACTGAAAGGGATGGGAGCATCCCATACTTCGGGGGCACACCCGGTAGAGCGCGGTCAAACATCGTTTCCCTCAGGATATCGGTCGTCCAGTGGGGTGGCCCGAACCGCACGCCGCACAAGAATCTGAGAAGCGCTACCCACCAGAAGCCCGACTCTTGGGAAGCGCACAGAGCTCCACGCCGAAACTTCACAAGCTAGGGGGCAACAATCCTCCCTTGAGCTCGGCGCTTCTCTTACAAAGGTCTTATATGCTCTCAGGAACCATCCACAGCTCCGGAGGCCTAAGGCGCTCCCTCGGGGGAAGGGCGATCAGTCCAAGTACTGCCACTTCCACAAAGGGAACGAACACGACACCGAGGAACGCATACGCCTAAAGGACGAAGTCAAAGGGTTTGCACGACAGGGACTCCTCAAGAAATTTCATGGGAAGGCTCAGGCCGTGGCGCCAATCCCAAGAGAGCCCTCAAAGGGAGAACACCATGAAGGGACACCGCGCCGGAAGCAGCCAGAGTCGATTCAACTCGCCACCCTCAGCTCCCCGGGACATACTCTTCAGCACATTCGGGCAACTCTCGGAAGCCTGTCGTTCGAATTATCCAGGATAATGAACGACGATGACGTATCTGCCAATGTGTTGTTCCTGTCGACTCTTCTCCAGCTCGAGATCTACGGGAGGGACGTCCACCTCGGTTCAGGAGAAGCATACGTCACAGGGAACCTGACGATCCCGATTGTTGGAAGCATTATCCTCCCAGTAACTTTGGGAGTCCCTCCAGTACTGGCCACATATGATGTCCAGTTTGTCATCATCTAGGCCATCTCAACATGCGACGTCATCCTTAGGGGACCAATGCTAAGAGCACTCCGCGTCAACGCACTAGCCCAGGGCATTGCGCTAGACCTCCGCCCACAAGATGCCTCACCAAAGGAACCTGAGTCGTGAAGATCTGGACAAGAATTCAGTCTGACATCCTCCGCCGTTCTACTTCAATAAGCCACGGGAATAAACTCGCCAACACCTGTATCTTCTTTTCAGCAATGCATCGTCTGTTTTTCTTCCTTTCTACTGTACACTGGTCATCACAAGGCAAGACTGACGAAAGCCTTTCTGCAGCTCCAAAGCGAGATTGGCGAAATCTTTTTTGCACCACCCGGACGGACCCCGATCCTCCTAGGCGAGACAGACAAAAATCTGTCAACACCTCTTAGGCGAGATGGACAAAGGTTCATCTGCACATTCACTTGGACGAACACCGATTCTCCTAAGGTGCGAATGAACAAAGGTTCTTCGCAACCTCCACCCAGACAGACCCTGATCCTCCCAGGCAAGATGAACAAAGGTTCATCTGCACCTTCACTTGGACGAATCCCGATTCTCCGGAGCCGCGAATGAACAAAGTTTTTTCTCCACCTCCACCCGGACGGACCCCGGTCTTCCCATGCGAGATGAACAAAGGTTCATCTGCACCTTCACGTGGACGAACCCGGTTCTCCTGAGACGCGAACGAACAAACGTTATTCTCCACCTCCACCCGACGGACCTCGATCCTCCCAGGCGAAATGGACAAATGTTCATCTGCACCTTCACTTGGACGAACCCCGGTTCTCCTAAGGCGCGAACGGATAAAGGTTCTTCGCTGCGTCCACCAGGACGGACCTCGGTCCTCCCATGCGAGACAGACAAAGGTTCATTTGCACCTTCACTTGGACGAACACGGATTCTCCAGAGACGCGAACGGACAAAGGTTCTTCGCCACCTCCGCCCGGACGTACCCCGGTCCTCCGAGGCGAGACAGACAAAGGTTCATCTGCACTTTCACTTGGACGAACCCCGGTTCTCCTGAATCGTGAACGGACAGAAGTTTTTCTCCACCTCCACCCGGACGGACCCGGGTTCTCTTAGGCGAGATGGACAAAGGTTCGTTTGTACCATCTGTTGGGTCCGGCGTTCCTTCACTTGGTCCGTGGCGCTCTGCTACTTATTTAAGAAATTAAGTAGCACCCTTTCCAACAGTACGGGCTTTTGGAACTGTTGGGTATGCGCTTGATCCTACATTTGGTATCAGAGGAGGTCACGGGTTCAAGACCGGGGGGCGCTATTAAATCCCGATTTTTCCCTTCTACCTGTGTGGGTCCGGCGGGTCAGGCAATCGTGGACATGTGGTAACCCCACCTCTGAGCCATGTGGTAACCACACCTCTGAGCCGACGGGTTGTGATGGACGTCGGGGCGGGGGGGGGGGGATTGTTGGGTCCGACGTTCCTTCACTTGGTCTGTGGCGCTCTGCTACTTATTTAAGAAATTAAGTAGCACCCTTTCCAACAGTCCGGGCTTTTGGAACTGTTGGGTATGCGCTTGATCCTACACCTTTCCTTGGATGAACCCCGATTCTCCTCCTAAGGAGCTAACAAGCAAAGTTTCCTCGCCCCACCTCCGGGGAAAACCCTGGTTCTCCAAGGGCATGAGCAAACAAGGGATCCTCATCACCCCTACTCGAACGAACCTCGGTTCTTCAGGAGCACAAGCAAGCAAAAGTTCATCGCCTAGAAATCTCAAACATCTACAGCCCTCCCAACAAAGCGAGTGAGCAAACAACGCTCAAGTAAAGTGCAACTCTACCCAGTAGAATACGTGCGCCAAAACACAACCAGAACAAACAGATCCAAAAGAAAAAAGAGTCTACACTCCAACAAAAAGACAGCCTAGGGGCTACATAATCATAAAAAGAAAAAAAACATGCAACTGCGCGGAAGTACGCCAACAAAGCAAAAAACAAATGAATCAAAACAAACTATGGGAATAAGAGGTCCCAAGGTCCCTCCTCCGTGACAGTGTCAGTCTCGTCGCCCGAAGCATACGCAACGCCTAGAGCATCACACTCCGGGAACCTCAGAGCGGCTCGAAACCCCTTTCCAAAGCCTAGGCAGTACGTGGCTACGCGCTCATCCTCCACGAGTGGATCGACCTCTGTCTCCGTCATCCGGAGCGCGCCTCCTCCGCGATGCGAGACCGCTCCACCTCAAAGTCATGAGAGGCTCTGTACTCGGCCACCACAGTCACGCACACGGCCTCGACCTCCTCCCACTCTAAAATCAGTCGAGCGTTCTCTTTCTTCCGCCGCTCGATCTCCGCCTCCTGCTGGCACATCGCGACATCAATCGTGTCAGTACGACGGACCGCCTCTGTGAGAGTCACCTCCACAAAAGACAACCTCCGGCAAAGAGTCCCGATCTCAGAATTGGCGGCGCTCAACTTGTCCCGAAGAGACTCCACCTCCAACTGAGAAGAAGACAGCTGGGACTCTGCATTCACCATCAAAAAATAACCCCCTTCCTTCGGGCCTCCACCAGTGACTCCTAAGGCGCGCCAGCTTCGCCCGCAGAGAAAGAAAATCGTCCTTCGTGGACACGTAGGTGTCATTCCACGAGAGCGCAATATCACAAGCCTCATCAAGCTGCAAGCACAAAACACAAACAGTTGTCATGCACAACGCAAGGCAAAAGAGGGAAAGTACTGGGGGCAACCAACGTACCTTCCGGAAAAGCGTCTGATAAGCGAAGCGCTCTCGCTCCGTCCCCCTCTCCATTTTTGATGGCGGCTCTGGGACCGCTCGAGAAGCCGACGCGATCGCAAGAACTTCTGGTACCTCCTCAGTCTCCATTGGCAGCATATCAGCCATCAGGCCGTGTAGGTAGTCGTCGGCAACATCAATGACGACCTCGGAAGAAGCCGAAGGCGATCCGCCTTCTCCCCGCCGCTGCGAAAAGTCCAGTTTCCTCTTTGTTGAAACCGGAATCCGGCTTCTCGTGGAGTTCGACCCTTGGGGAAGGGGTGACCGCGCACCTACTACCCTCAAGCGAACGATCTAGGCACAAGACTAGGAACACAAGGGACAGACCCAAGGTCTCAGCGTGGAGGACCCGCCGCATACCCGGAAGACTAACAAACTCTTCCCCTCCCAAGCCAAGGGCTGAGCTAAGGCACCTTCGGTGGGCTCTCTTGGCCGACCGGAGCATCCAAGGAGGATCTCGAGATCCACTCCCAAACTAGAGGTGCCACCTCGGGTCTATGTAAAATGCTCCCCGCCTGCCTTACTATTGGCGCCAAACCGCCCATCAGCCCTACTCTACGCAGCCCCAATTGGGCCGCTAATAGCGGAACTCCGCTACTCTGAAAGGATGACAACGGGCCATCAGGGGCTTCCCGGCATCTATACCTCGGGGCCCACGCGGGGGGAGCGGTTCACGAACACACCGCTCGCCCAAGACAGGAGGAGTAAGCTACATTCTCAGAGCATCACAGATATAAAACAATATTACAGGAATATAAATTCCATACTCGGCACGCAGGCCGGAAATATAAACTAAAAGGCCTTCGAGGGCCGGCACAAGCTTGGGCTTAAGCCCGCTACTCCCCGTCTGGTACTGCAACACCTGTACGCCAGCGTCTCGACGAGCGGCGGCCAACTAGTCGTCGGTCGGCTAACAAAAGCGGGCCAAACATATTGCGCACACCCCCTTTTATGGGGCTACGGAGCGCATTCCCTGCAAGCGGCTAAATAAACAACTTCCTCGGAGTTTTCTCCGGGAACCCCAGAACATCACCAATCCGGCTCACACGTCCGGATGGGCTTCACACAGCATGCCTAAACCCGTACTCGCGCTTCCGGGTGCTAATGCAATTAACTGCGGGGACGTACACGTCAACCCGTCGGGGAGCTCCCTTCCCCCCACCCGTTGGTGGAGAGGGGCTTCCGTGCGAATATGGAAACAGAAGGCTTCACATGCCCAAGTTGAAACATCGTTACCCTTGTCGCGTGCTTGGCGGCGGGGGCGGGAGAGGAGCTCCGGGTCGATTCTGCTGCGTGCGGCCGCGTCGGCGGTCGATCTCCACTCTAGGTCGAGCCTCGCTCCAGGCCGAGCCTCGCTCCAGGCCGAGCCTCGCTCCAGGCCGAGCCTCGCTCCAGGCCGAGCCTCGCTCGGGCTGCTGCTTTGCCAGCGACGGGAGAGAGGGAAAAAGGGGGGCGGCCGGGCTGCTGCTTTGCCGGTGACGGGAGAGAAGGGGAAAGAGTCGGCCGACTCCCGCTTCGCCGGCGACGGGAGAGAGAGAGAGGGGGCGGCCGTGGTGGCCACTACAGGCGGCGGCGGCGGCGAGAGAGAGAGAGGCAGAGTTCCGCCGTGCCCTAGCTTGGGCGGTGGCCGGAGAGAGATAGAGGGGGCGGCGGCCCCTTGCTGCTCCAAGCCGAGGGTGAGAGAGGGAGGGGGCGGCGGCGGCGCTGCTGCTTTGCCGGCGACGGGAGAGAAGGAGAAGAGGCGGCCGGCTCTCGCTGCTCCAGGCCGACGATGAGAGATGGGACGGCAGCCGGGGTTGTGGCCGTGCTGCTCCGAGCCGGCGAGAGAGCGGGGAAGGGGGGCTGCGGCGGCTGGGCTCTAGGGCTCTCCTTCTTTTTTCCCTGCTTCAATTTCTCCTTTCTTCTTCCCTGTTCACACCCCGATTCCCCTCTTTCCTGCCACCCGTGCCCTCTCCCCCCTTATCCTCTCTTTTCTTCTTTTTTTTTATTTTTCTTCCATGCCCCTGCTGTCCCCACCCGAACCCCCACTCCCCTCTTTATTTCATCTGCCTTTTAAAACTCATCTCCCCCCTGCCCTCTTAATATATATATATATATATATATATATATATATATATATATATATATATATATATATAAGTATAAATAAAAAACCTCCCCACGAAACCTTTGCACGCACGCACGAGGACACGTCTCCGAACGGGGTCGCACCAACTCGTCGCCCACAACGCGCCTCCAGGCCGATATTTGGGGAGGTTCCCATTCGCCCGGCTACGGGGTTGTACACAATCCCCGCTCTTTTCGAGCTTGACATAAGCTCGGAAAGAATCATCCAACCCAACGTATCCGGCGAGTGGGAGCCGACCCAAAAAAAAGTTTGAGAGAAACTGGAAACTGCGCCCGGAGCACCGATCTCTCCACGACCTTTCTGATCTTTTGAATCGCTCGATACCCTTTGGCTCACTGCTATCGAATTGCTCTTATACCATTACTTACAACGAGTACATAATTTCTCGTGATATCGTGAAACAACAAAGCCGTATCCTCTGGTACACGCTGAGCTAATCCTTTCCCCCCAGGTGTGCCTACAGCCCTGCCAGCTAGTGAGAGCCTGACAGCGAGTCCACCCGGGGCCGAGCAGCACTCGGGGTCCCTTACCCCCCCAGGTGTGCCTACAGCCCTGCAAGCTAATGAGAGCCTGACAGCGAGTCTACCCGGGGCCGAGCATCACTCGGGGTCCTGCAAAATATCCAAACTCTCTCTCCAAACTCCAAACTCTCTCCCTTACCCCCCAGGTGTGCCTACAGCCCTGCCAGCTAGTGGGAGCCTGACAACGAGTCTACCCGGGGCCGAGCATCACTCGGGGTCCTGCGAAAAACTCTCCAAGAACCAACCCTTTCCCCCCAGGTGTGCCTACAGCCCTGCCAGCTAATGAGAGCCTGACAGCGAGTCTACCCGGGGTCCACTACTACCGCCATCGAGTGACTTCCGGCCCTGCCAGCTAGGTGAGAGCCTGACAGCGGGATCTGCTCGAGGCCCACGGATGACACCGAGTGACTTCCGGCCCTGCCAGCTAGGTGAGAGCCTGACAGCGGGATCTGCTCGGGGTCCAAAACTACCGCCATCGAGTGACTTCCGGCCCTGCCAGCTAGGTGAGAGCCTGACAGCGGGATCTGCTCGAGGCCCACGGATGACACCGAGTGACTTCCGGCCCTGCCAGCTAGGTGAGAGCCTGACAGCGGGATCTGCTCGGGGTCCAAAACAACCGCCATCGAGTGACTTCCGGCCCTGCCAGCTAGGTGAGAGCCTGACAGCGGGATCTTCTCGAGGCCCACGGATGACACCGAGTGACTTCCGGCCCTGCCAGCTAGGTGAGAGCCAGACAGCGGGATCTGCTCGGGGTCCAAAACTACCGCCATCGAGTGACTTCCGGACCTGCCAGCTAGGTGAGAGCCTGACAGCGGGATCTTCTCGAGGCCCACAGATGACACCGAGTGACTTCCGGCCCTGCCAGCTAGGTGAGAGCCTGACAGCGGGATCTGCTCGGGGTCCAAAACTACCACGACTTGACTTTGCTCGAGATGGAGACATCTTATTTACTTAAGAGGTGCTGGAGAGTCAATTGCACCGATGCTTTTACAAATTGAGGACGCATCCTATTCCTAAGAGAGATGATCTGGAAGTCGTCAAATCGGGAGGCTGGCGTCCGAGTCTGTTCCTAATAATTCCTCCAATCGGAAGAGAGATGCAATCGGGGGGACATAGGCCGACGTGCAAGGGGGGAGCTGATCTCGGCCGTCAGTGCAGAGGCTCGGTCTTATAATAGCGCTTAAGAGTCCCGAGGCATCGTCCCATCATCCGAACTGGGCTATTTAGAAGGAACAGGTTGGACGTTTCGTATCCTGATCTAATGACAAAGATCACTTTCCGCCATGTCACTTGTGATTGCTTGGAGAGATCGGCCCTTCATCAAATCTGGGAGGTTAGCGTCTAGGCTCGTTCCTGATAATTCCTCTAGTCGGAGGAGAGGTGCGATCGGGGGGACATAGGCCGACGTGCAAGGGGGGAGCTGATCTCGGCCGTCAGTGCAGAGGCTCGGTCTTACAATAGCGCTTAAAGTCCCGCGGCACCGTCCCATCGTCCGAACTAGGCTATTTAAAAGGAACGGGTTGGACGCTTGGCTTCCGGAGTCGATCGCGAGGCTAACCCTTAAAGCCCTCAGAAGCTCGAGGCGAATTGGTAATAAAGAAAAAACTTGACCGCCACCGAATTGCAAGGGAGAGACAACATATTACCGCTAGGGAGGGAATCCTTTCCGGTCAACCCGGCTCATAATACCTCTCAGCCGCTCTCTTACTCGATCTTGAAGATAATAACCTCCAGGTTTCTCGTTGATGTAACAAGTGGGGACACACGAGTTTTCACAGGTAGAAGCGCTTCAAACAGGTGCAAATCTTACTCCAAATGCTACGGGATTCAAACAAAAGCTATGGGAGGGGATAACTCTGAGTATGGGGACCTTACACACAAAGTGTCAACGCATGACCGTGGTCGTCACCTGGTTCCACTTCTATAGCCATGATGTTCGCCTGAGTTCTTCTGTGCTGGTCACTTTCCACGCTCACCGCACCAAAATGTTGAAACCGGAATCCGGCTTCTCGTGGAGTTCGACCCTTGGGGAAGGGGTGACCGCGCACCTACTACCCTCAAGCGAACGATTTAGGCACAAGACTAGGAACACAAGGGACAGACCCAAGGTCTCAGCGTGGAGGACCCGCCGCATACCCGAAAGACTAACAAACTCTTCCCCTCCCAAGCCAAGGGCTGAGCTAAGGCACCTTCGGTGGACTCTCTTGTCCGACCGGAACATCCAAGGAGGATCTCGAGATCCACTCCCAAACTAGAGGTGCCACCTCGGGTCTATGTAAAATGCTCCCCGCCTGCCTTACTATTGGCGCCAAACCGCCCAGCAGCCCTACTCTACGCAGCCCCAATTGGGCCGCTAATAGCGGAACTCCGCTACTCTGAAAGGATGACAACGGGCCATCAGGGGCTTCCCGGCGTCTATACCTCGGGGCCCACGCGGGGGGAGCGGTTCACGAACACACCGCTCGCCCAAGACAGGAGGAGTAAGCTACATTCTCAGAGCATCACAGATATAAAAGAATATTACAGGAATATAAATTCCATACTCGGCACGCAGGCCAGAAATATAAACTAAAAGGCCTTCGAGGGCCGGCACAAGCTTGGGCTTAAGCCCGCTACTCCCCGTCTGGTACTGCAACACCTGTACGCCAGCGTCTCGACGAGCGGCGGCCAACTAGTCGTCGGTCGGCTAACAAAAGCGGGCCAAACATATTGCGCACACCCCCTTTTATGGGGCTACGGAGCGCATTCCCTGCAAGCGGCTAAATAAACAACTTCCTCGGAGTTTTCTCCGGGAACCCCAGAACATCACCAATCCGGCTCACACGTCCGGATGGGCTTCACACAGCATGCCTAAACCCGTACTCGCGCTTCCGGGTGCTAATGCAATTAACTGCGGGGACGTACACGTCAACCCGTCGGGGAGCTCCCTTCCCCCCACCCGTTGGTGGAGAGGGGCTTCCGTGCGAATATGGAAACAGAAGGCTTCACATGCCCAAGTTGAAACATCGTTACCCTTGTCGCGTGCTTGGCGGCGGGGGCGGGAGAGGAGCTCCGGGTCGATTCTGCTGCGTGCGGCCGCGTCGGCGGTCGATCTCCACTCTAGGCCGAGACTCGCTCCAGGCCGAGCCTCGCTCCAGGCCGAGCCTCGCTCCAGGCCGAGCCTCGCTCCAGGCCGAGCCTCGCTCCAGGCCGAGCCTCGCTCGGGCTGCTGCTTTGCCAGCGACGGGAGAGAGGGAAAAAGGGGGCGGCCGGGCTGCTGCTTTGCCGGTGACGGGAGAGAAGGGGAAAGAGTCGGCCGACTCCCGCTTCGCCGGCGACGGGAGAGAGAGAGAGGGGGCGGCCGTGGTGGCCACTACAGGCGGCGGCGGCGGCGAGAGAGAGAGAGGCAGAGTTCCGCCGTGCCCTAGCTTGGGCGGTGGCCGGAGAGAGATAGAGGGGGCGGCGGCCCCTTGCTGCTCCAAGCCGAGGGTGAGAGAGGGAGGGGGCGGCGGCGGCGCTGCTGCTTTGCCGGCGACGGGAGAGAAGGAGAAGAGGCGGCCGACTCTCGCTGCTCCAGGCCGACGATGAGAGATGGGACGGCAGCCGGGGTTGTGGCCGTGCTGCTCCGAGCCGGCGAGAGAGCGGGGAAGGGGGGCTGCGGCGGCTGGGCTCTAGGGCTCTCCTTCTTTTTTCCCTGCTTCAATTTCTCCTTTCTTCTTCCCTGTTCACACCCCGATTCCCCTCTTTCCTGCCACCCGTGCCCTCTCCCCCCTTATCCTCTCTTTTCTTCTTTTTTTTATTTTTCTTCCATGCCCCTGCTGTCCCACCCGAACCCCCACTCCCCTCTTTATTTCATCTGCCTTTTAAAACTCATCTCCCCCCTGCCCTCTTAATATATATATATATATATATATATATATATATATATATATATATATATATATATAAGTATAAATAAAAAACCTCCCCACGAAACCTTTGCACGCACGCACGAGGACACGTCTCCGAACGGGGTCGCACCAACTCGTCGCCCACAACGAGCCTCTAGGCCGATATTTGGGGAGGTTCCCACTCGCCCGGCTACGGGGTTGTACACTCTTCTTACTTCATCCCAGGGGCGCGGCGCAGATCCGCTTTATGTCTGTCGAAAGGCTCGCCAGACCAAGCCGCTTCTCGACAACGAACGCGCTGATTTTGAAAAGGATCGCATCATGGAATCCAAATAACGAATTAAAGGAATTCTCCCCCCCTTCAAGCGGCGGGAGCGATCGGGAGGGTCATTCCAGACCTCAGGCAGCTCCGACTGGTTCTTGACGAACCCATACAATGACCCACCATGGCGATGATCAGTCATTACCTCAAACGACAACCATTTTTTGTTGCTCCGAACTTCGACACGGTCTCCTGAGCCAGGGCGGGCCTCGCACCACTCGCAAAAGAGGCGGACTGACATCCGGGAACCGTGTTCCAGGAAAAAGCAAAGAAGCAGCATGATCCTCGTCAGCCCCACGAGGTAAAATTGCGTAACAGGAACGCCACATAATCAGAGAATGTTGATCGCCTCCTCGGCAGGAGGGATCCGGAAGCCCGCCTTCAAACAACCCTACTTAATCGCGAAATAGCCCGAAGGAGTGCGCTGAACGCGCTCTAGAGGGGAGGGGATAACAACCTCCACGTCCTCCAAAATGCCAAAGCGCTTCCTCCAACTGCTCACGCGGGCAAAGTCCAAATTTGACGGAAGACGCATCAACTACCACGGAACGGCACCCTTCGACAGCTGCAAGGAAAAACGGGAGTTAGCACCACAGCAAGCCAAGAAAAGTTGATCAACACGGGCGAAGAGCGGCGCGGGCACGAAAACGACCCTTGGGCACGAATGCAGGCAACCGCGCAGATCGCACCGCGCACGCGGCCCCGCGCGGGTCACCACTCATGCGCGGTCGCGCCCCCGCGTGGGTCGCTTCGCGCACGCGACCGCAATCGCCTGCGGCGTTGCACGTCCCGCACGGGCGGCCGCGCCCGCACGTCGACCGGCCTGCTCCCGTACACTCGCGGGGGCAACCCCGTGCGAACGCGGCGTAGCGTGTGCACGGGCGTCCCCTTACGCGACGGCCTCCTCTGTCGTTCTCCGCTCCAGCACCTCTCCTGGAGGCACTCTATTCGGCGTGCTCTACCGCTCGCTTCGCTCCTCGTTGTCAAATGATGAAAAAACACTAACCTTCTTAGAGGGAGACATGAAGACCGCTGAAATCCGCTAACTCCAAGGCAAAATCCGAAACTCCAAAGTTCCTACAACAACATGGTAAAAAAAATTAAGTGACCCTCTCCAATTTATAGTCATCAGAGCAAGACTCGTAATGGAAGGCGTCCGGATTTGCAGCATATTTTTTGCCAAATTTTCCTGTCTCAAAACAGGAAGCAAATAGATCTCAATCCCTGACCAATATCTAACAGAATATGTCAGGTAAACTTCTAACTACTGGAGTGTCCAGGGGGATTCTAGAAATTTCCGAGCTCATCGCTTCGCGGATCATGACACGCAAAAATTTGGGGGCATTTGATAGGGTCCCCCATGACATTCGAGCCGATACGATCCAAGTGCAAAGGGACCCGACCGGACCAATGGTACGCCGAGAATCGCAAGCACCCGAGGAGACCGGGAAGGTGCGCCGGAACACGCCTAAGCGCGCGTGGCCGCGCCCCGCGCGGGCGGCGTACGCGCATGGTGCGCGCGCACGACCCGCGCGCGCTTGGCCTACGCGCGCAGCAGGGCTGCGCACCTGGGCGGCCTCCAGACCACACACCTGGGCGGCCTCCAGGCTGCGCGCCCGCTCGGCCGTTCGTTGCGCGGGCGCCGCACCGGCGCGCCGGCGGAGACCTCCAGCCACGTGGTTTTTCGCCCTTTTCGAGTTTTCCACGTCAAAAACGTATATGCTCTATTGATGCTGTTTTCTTTAACTGATTGAGCGCCCGACTCGACTCCGAGCAAAGGCGGTCTGATTCTCCGAACCGGGAAAAAAGCCGGGTGACCCACAACAAGATATATATATATCTATAACATATTATAAAGAAATACTGAGCTCTGCAAATAGCATGAGTTTGAAATGGAAAGGAAATTAGGTGGCCGTCAGATTTCAGAGTTTTGATCATGAACCGTTGGAACAAACCAACCCTCTCTCAAGATTTTTTTATAGGCCTCCTAAACCTACTCTAGGACAGTCCTAAACCTATGTGAAATAATTTCAAAATTTTATTAGCAAAAGTCCATTAATCAACTCAATTTACATTAGTCTAGATAATAGCAAACGCCCGCAAGCCCATCAAGCACAGGCCCATCAGCAAGCCCGCCATCACAATTTTCTTCAAATACAAACAAAAAAATATATATACACCAAAAAACAATTTTATGGCGGCGGTGTGGGACTAAATCCCGCCTGAGATTAATTCAATCCCAGGCGGGATTACTTAGGCAGGATTAAGCTGACGGGATTAATCCCGCCTAAGCGCGGGATTAATCCCGCCAGCTTAGGCGGGATTTAATCCCGCGCTTAGGCGGGATTAAATCTCGCCTAAGCGCGGGATTAAATCCTGCCTAAGCGCGGGGTTAAATCCCGCCTAAGGCGGGGATTAAATCTCGCCTAAGTGCGGGATTTTATCCCGCTTAGGCGGGGATTAAATTCCGCCTAAGCCGTCAGGGGCGGGCACCGCCCGCAGGGAGGCGGGCGGGGCCCTTCTCGATTCGGCCGAAGGGCGCCGGGGGTGGGCGCAGCCCGCCCGGGGGCGGGCTTCCGCCGGGGGGCGGGCTTCCGCCGGGGGGGCGGGCTTCCGCCGGGGGGCGGGCTTCCGCCGGGGCGGCGACATTGGCTTGGTACTATCGTGTGTGGCCGTGTGGGGGGAAACGTCCGCCCGGGGGCGGGCAGAGCCCGCCGTTGCCGGCCGGGTACTGTGGCGCGTGGCCATCGGGCCGGAGGCCCGTGCCTGTCACTCGTATATATATATATATATATATATATATATATATATATATATATATATATATATATATATATATATATATATATATATATATATATATATGGTTTATTTATCGGGACTTCCCCTAGAAATTTACGTAATTGCAGCTCGCACCTCTAATTTTTGAATGTTGACATTTCATAGTTATGAATACATATACGAGTGACAGGGCACGGGAGACCCCTCATGCGGGGGCGGCGACATTCGGCTGGGGAGGGAACATTCGACGGGCGACAACATTCGGCAGTGGCGGCGACATTCGTCATTGACTTTCGGTGGTAACATTCGGCAGTGGCGTCGACATTCGGCGGTGACATTCGGGCGGCGACATTCGGTGGCGACATTCGGGCGGTGGCGGCGACATTCGGCGGTGGCGGCTACATTCGACGGTGGCGGCGACATTCGGCGGTGGCGGCGACATTCGGCGGTGGCGGCGACATTCGGCGGTGGAGGCAACATGCGGCGGTGCGCCGGTGGAGGCGACATTCGGCGGTGGCGGCAACATTCGGCGGTGGCGGCAACATTCGTCGGGGTCGGCGACATTCGGCGGGGACGGCGACATTCGGCAGAGGTGGCGACATTCGACGGGCAACAACATTCTACAGTGATGTAATTTTTGGTAGTTTTTCACAGGTTTTCCCACCTATCCCGGGTGCAACGGCGGGCATCACCCACACATGCAAACAGAGTACTCCTGCATGTAAGCTGTGCTCGATGCATTTAGATGCGGACGGGCTCCGTCCGTTCGTAGGATGCCTTAGGTGTGTACAAGATTCACCAGTGCAATCCGGCAAAGCCGTCATGCTATTGGGTTACACCCTTATCCCTAACTGCGGCCATGACGGGGATCCGCCCTATCCCTAACTGCGGCCATGACGGGGATCTGCCATTATCCCTAACTGCATTAGAGAAAAGTGCACCCCCTCTGTGCGGTCGCGACAGTACCCCGACCACAACGGTACCTCCAGTTGTTATGATCGGGCTTCGCCCATCCCTGGGATTCAAATTGTGAACGGGTTGAAATTAGTTTGACGACATTGTTTCTAACATCCTATAACTTCATGATCGGGCTGCGCCCATCCATGGGTTTCGACGCCCGCTTGCTCGAAGAAATGCATAAACCATACTACATAAAGTTCATTTTAATACATTTTTCAGCGAGCGGGCGTCGAGCAAGCCTTGGGGTCTGATCATTACAGTGTGTTGCAAACGGGAGTAGAGCGGCGGTACTATCGCGCTGGGCACATAGAATGCCATGTATTTGTCACTCGTATATAGTATAGAAACCGCTTATGTGCTGTGTAGATAATTTAATATTCTCTTTTAATAGGGTACATTAGATCTATTGTGAATGCTTCAGCTGATATATAAATATATGTATATATATATGTGTATAAATATAAATATATAATATATATATATATATATATATATATATATATATATATATATATATATATATATATATATATATATATATATATATATTGTGCTTACGAATCTCATTCAAATGAAGGCGTTACGCACATCTAAGTTCTACGAAACTCATTATGTGCACGTTACACATGGTAGATATCTGACCGTTTTTTTTACCTAAGCGTTTTTTAGAGATAAAAAAAATTTTGTAAGTGTTTGGACACAGAACTATGCTTTTATGGCAAGCCAGCTCATCATATATGAAGAGAAACATGGAAAAATGCAAGTTTATGAACATGAGGGAAAACATTGAAAAATCTGCAGGTTTATGGACACAACTAAACTTTGAAAATCAAAATAAAATGAAACCAGAAATGGAAACATTGAAAAATTTACAGAAACGGCTAAGTTTATGGAACATTTAGAAATCAAAATGAAATGAATATGGAAACAGGAAACATCATAAATTGAAACTGGCGGTAGAAACTTTATACCCCTTCAACGATCTAATAGAGGATCTGTGATTCTTGATCGCAGAAGCTCAACCGATAGAGTTTCTTGATCAAAGAAGCAAAACCAGCCACACGAGAGAGATACACGGCAACCTAGGCCACGGATAGCTAGAGGGAGATGAAAAGAAAGCCGAGTTACATAAATGGAAACCAAGATGCTCAACAACTTGTGGTAGAATTTTTATACCTCTTCAACGATCTAACCGAGAATCTGTGATTCTTGATCACAGAAGCCCAATTGGCAGAGGCTCTTGATCAGAGAAGCGAAACCGAGAGGGAAATGCGTGCCATCACAGCTCGAATTGATTTGTGAATGGATATATATGACTTTGTAATTATTGTGAAATTTGTTTGGATACAAGGCTTTGTGTATGACTTCTAACGAAGGGGGACGCATGAGAGAAAGGAAAGCAAGCTATAAGTTCTTACATGTGTTGAATTTTTAAAAGTGCTTCTATTTTGCTTAAATATTTTGTGCAATGACTTGCTAAGCAAGTGAAAATATTCCTCATTCTTGGTTTGGGCCGGTCCAAAATTTGGAATAGAGCAGCTAACAATTGTGAGTTTCCTTCTTATAATTTTGTTCTAATCCATTCACAATTAAGCATTCTGAGCTCTTACATAGCCCGTAAGAGAGCATCAAGCACATCTGTAGCCTGTTTGCATCATAAAACCTAAACCCTATGGGTGAAGCCCGTAGAAAAGCATCGAGCACGGGCATAGCGAGTGGTCAGGAGGGAAGGAAGGTAATCTATTTACCCTGCAATGCCACCTTGGGTGCGCACAGGCAAAGCACGTGGGGACCCAAGACAACCCTCGAACGGGCAGAGCCCGTTCGCAACCAAATGCATCGACCACAGGCGTAACCCATAGGAGCACGGACGTAACCCGTAGCATAGCATCGTGCACGGACGTAACCCGCATTCTTGCGGCCTGCGGGAGAAGCACACAACGGAGTATCGAGCATGGGCGCAGCCCGCATGCCTACATGTGAATCCCGGAGCAGAGTAGCGAGCACGGGCGTTACCCGCTCGCCTACGGGTGAACCCTGCAGAGGAGCATCGAGAGCGGGCGGAGCCTATTTGTATGTGGGTGTAACCCGCTTGCTTGTTTGCGGGCGCAACCCATACGAAAGAATCAAGCGAAGCCTCCCCACTTTGTTCTCCGTCCAAATCAAACTTGCGAAAGTCCCAATCTCCATGCAACCAAAGCAAAGTTTTGTTTTTCGACATCGCCCGTCCTTGCTACAAAATCTTGTTATTGAATGATGTCACCAGCCAAATGTCGCCGCCCACCGATTGTTGCCACCCGCCGAATGAGCATGTAGGCGCAACCCACTGGCCTGCGGGCGAAGCCCGCACGGGAGTATCGGCACGAGCGTAGCCCAGCGAAGATGTTAGTGTGTGAGTGTGTGTGATACATCATATTTCTCAGATATGATTTCAAAAAAATTTGTTGATTATATATTATTGATGTTTTCTCATATATGATTTCAAAATATTTTGTTGATTATATACTACTGATGACCGCGTATGGGATCTCCGTGCAGTGTGTGATGACGACAGCAACAAGCAGTCCCTCGAGATGTCCTAGCGATGTTTGAGTACTGTTGTCATGCGCTGCGCATGGGGGGTCCTGTGCGACTATGTAGGACCACTAGTATTGATATATATATATATATATATAGGCTTATTTACGGGGACCTCCCCTCGAAGTTTGTGTAATTACAACTTGCACCCCTCTAACTTTCAAAATTACAAAACCTCCCCTCAATGTTTACATTTCAAAACATTCATACACAAAAGTATCCCCTTGAAGTAAATCTCCAGGAAGGTCTTTTTGTGCATGGATGTTATGAAATGTAATCATTGAAGGGGGTAATTATAAGTTCAAAAGATAGAGGAGTGCAAGTTGTAGATATGCAAACTTCTATTTGAGGGATTGAAATCGATGACGTAGATTCATCAAAAGGCTCTATTTGAGAATTGTGACTAACCTAAACTTTTCTTCTTTTTTGGTATCGCTAAGTTTTTGTGACTCACGAGCTCTTCAATTAGCAGGGGGAAAATGCTGAATTTAACTATCACAAAATAGTGGGAAAAAACAACTGAGGTAAATATAATATGTATACAAATAAAGTTGAAAGATGAGAAACCAACCGATGCCTTGTTTTGGATTAGGTTTGTCTATTGCTGGCTTTTGGCATGGTAAACTTATAGGAAGAGCCATTAGCTTGTACTTAACCCCAGAGCTCCCCTCAGCACCAGTTTCTGAAAGTAAAAAAAAAAATCAGAAATTGGTAAATTGACATTCTAACAAAAAATATTGTTTTAGAAAATGATGATTTTAATAACGTTTAATTACTTAGACCTGTGATGAGACTTTGGATAATGCAGAGATCTCTCCTCTACTTTTTAAAATTACAGAAAACTCCTAAGATTATTGTTGGAGTTATGAGTATTTCATATTAATTGAGTCATTTAAAAGTGCTTTTAGTTTAGTCCCACATCTTGTATGTGAGTTTGTGAGTCCATGTAATTCCTATATTAAGCCCGTATGAGGATGAATGAAATGGTACTTCTATTTCAATTTCCCCTCTTCCAACATGAATCATGTAGTTCTTCCCTCCTCTGTTGTGTCCCAGGGCAGATCTGTTACGAATATTTAAGGCGGACGGGGCGCGGAACGAGGAAGATGAGCTGGGAGCTTCGGGAGAGGCTTGGGCCGAGGAGGACGACCCAGGCGGGGTCGGCGCGGAGGATAATTAATATTCAGTTTATGTTTATGTTATGTTATCTTATATTTCGTATTATTGACACTCCCTGTCATTGGCACCCCTCCTCTATAAGAGGAGCTGATTTGGATTTGTAATGTCATGTTGGATGAATATTGTGTTTCTCTTTCTCTCCTAACCCAAATTCTCTCTCGCTCTTTCTATTCCACTTTCTCTTCTCTCTACCGCAGGCACCCCCCCACCCCCCACCCCCTTCCGTCGGATTCCCGAGTTACTATCAAACTGGTCTGACATTACCGTCCCCGCCCGTCGGGTCCCTCACCGCTGTTCCGCGCCGTGCCTGACAATGACGCCGCTATTCCGCCATTTCGCGTCGAACCCGCGCGTACCGTGTCGATCGGGCGTCAGCTGGCCAGGCGTCTCCCATGCGCCATCCACGCCACAAGGATGAAGCCGACCCCTCTGTGTCGCGTCGTCCACCTGTCGCAGGCCCGCCTGCATCGCGTTCTTGCTGTTCCGGCCCGATCCGCCCTAGATCGGCCGGGAGCTCCTTTCCATCTGGCCTCACCAGGGTTGCTTCCTACATGCTGTTGTACGACATATTCAACACATTGCGCCCACGACTCGCTTCTCCGGCGACCACCTTCCTGATGTCGCCTCCGAAGCTCTTAGCCGGCGCGTCGAGCCCCGGGAACAACTTGTCGCGTCCATGCACGCCTCCCACCTCGCCCTCCACGCCAAGATCGACGCCCTCCAACCCTCCGCCCCCACATCCACGAATGGCTCCGCATGTCCGACCGCTGGCGCGTCCATCCTTGGGGCGGCGCCTCCTCCGTACACCGGGGACTCCTTGACACCGCCTCTTGCGGGTCGCTCCGCCCTCACCTTGGATCTTCCCGCCTTTTCCGGCATTGATCCGATTGGTTGGATCGCCAAAGCAAAACAGTATTTTGACCTCGACCGCACTCCGGAGCAAGATAAAGTCTTCACCGCCGTCGTGGGACTCAACGGCTCCGGCCTTCATTGGGCTCGGTGGCTCTGACAGTCCAACCTGATGATCTCTTGGTCGGAGATCAAACAGAAGATGATCCGCCGCTATGACAGCCGCTATTCCGGATCCGCCATTGAACAGTTGTGTGGGGTTCACCGAACCGATGCATTGGATGATTACATTGATGAGTTTGTGGCCCTCGTCACCCATGTTTCGGGCTTACCGCCGGATCATTATCTCGGCTTCTTCATGCAGGACCTCTTGCCCAACATCCGCTCCCGGCTACGAACTCACCACCCCCGGACGGTTTCCGATGCCCTCGACATGGGCAGCCTCGTGGAGGCGGATTTGTCTCCTCGGCCACCGCCGTCGTCAGGTGGACCTCCGTCGGGGGCCCGACCGTGGCAGACCGTTACTCCAGAGACACCAGCTCTTCGGCCTCCTCCAGCTGCTCTGTCAGGTAGACCGGGCCCTCCTCAGAGATTCCCAACCGCGAGTTGGATGACCACTGTCGCAAGGGGTTGTGTTTTCGCTGTCGTCATCCCGATTCTCCTACCCATGTCTATGCGGTCAGGAGTTCGGCACCATCATCGGCGACGTCAACCTTGAGGTTACCTTGGCTGACTTTGAGGCCCTGGAGCTTTACCCCTTTCGACCCTACCGTAGCCACATTCCACTGGTTGGAGTTATCTGGCGCCTCGACGGGCGGGATCTCCAGCCAGCAGACCATGCAGCTTCCGGGCACACTGCGAGACCGCCCGATCATCATCATGGTGGACAGCGGCGCAAGCCACAACCTCATCTCTGAGCACGTGATGCAGCATTCATCTTCCCTTGGCTCCCTCCCCGGACGTTGCGGTCCGCATGGGCGATGGGCGCCACCGCCCAACTCAGGGTTGTTGCATTGTTGTCTCTCTCTTTATTGGACCGTATTTTGTGACGGAGGACTTCTACACATTTTGCTTAGGCGGCCTCGACGCCGTGCTGGGAGTGGATTGGCTCTGCATGCTCGGCGAGGTATGCGTCGACTGGGAGACTATGTACATGCAATTCCTACACAAGGGACTACCATGCCGCCTCGACGGTGACTCTGCCCACCTACGCTCTCTGTTCTTCCTCGGCAAGGAACCAGATTCCTCTCCGGGATTGCCACCAGCCCAGTTGTCTCTGATCCAGAAGAAAGACGGCAGTTGGCGTCGAACTACCCAGCCAAGCTACTTGGTTGCTGCTACCACCTTCAGGGAGACTCTGGCCCGTAGGCGGTTCCAGGGGCTGGGTCGTACCGTTGGGAGTCCGAAGACACGAGGCTGTTCCAGGATCACTGTTGTCGCCACCACTCAGACTACTGCCTTGGGGACAAGGCATATTTCTCAGACGACGACATTGTTACGAATATTCGCAGCGGGCGGGGCACGAAACGAGGAAGATGAACCGGGCGCTTCAGGAGCGACTTGGACCGACGAGGATGACCCAGGAGGGTTCGACACGGAGGATAATTAATATTCAATTTATGTTATGTTATCTTATATTTTCTATTATTGGCACCCCTCCTTTATAAGAGGGGTTGATTTGGACTTGTAATGTCATGCTGGATGAATATTGTGTTTCTCTTTCTCTCCTAACTCTAATTCTCGCCCTCTCTTTTTATTCATCTTTCTCTTCTCTCTACCGCCAGCACCACCCCCCCCCCCCCCATTCCGCCGGATTCTCAGGTTACTATCAAGATCCATGTTGTTGATCTGGAGCCTCCACGTCTCTATGGAGTTGATCCCGTCCCTGACATTCCCTACCAGTTGTTGATACCCCTTCTGGGGTGTTTATCCCTGGCGGATGATGTTGCCTCGTGTTGATTTGGTCCTTTTTTATGTATTTTTCTTTTGTCTTTCAATGTTTTTGTTTGAATATTGTCGTTGTTTGTTATGGTTGTTGTTATGCCTATATGCACGTGTGTTTCACGTGAGAGGGAGTGTTGGGATGAATGTGTCTCGGGTGTTCTTTCCCGACTTTTTTGCTTTCATTCCACATGGCCTCTAGGGTTATGTCGTATGTGTCTCCCCATGTCTTTCTATTAGGTCGTGTGTTGCGGACGCGACTGATGTTGGTACTCTAGTCTTATTAGGTTGTGTCGTGTGGGACCGTGTCGTGCGAGACTGTCTCGTGAGGGACCGCTCTTTGGGTGCATTATCTCTGACGGATTATTCTCGGTTGTCCGGTTGATGATTTGCTCCACATCTTTCGTTCTCTTTTGCATGTTGTGTGTAGGTGATGTTGGTCGACCGGTTTCTCGTGAGTCCACGTCGTGTGTGGGTCTTGTGTCGTGTGTGGGTCAGCGTCGTGTGTGGCTATGTCCCCGGCTTGATTCCCTAGTTTGGATTTTCCCCTAGTGGCTCATCTGTTGTTTTGTCCAATGTCACTTACCTCCATTGTCGTTATTTGATGTGTCCAAGTTGAAGGGACCCCCTTCAGCTTGAGGGAGAGTGTTGGATTTATGAGTATTTCATATTAATCAAGTCATTTAAGAGTGTTTTTAGTTTAGTCTCACATCGTGTATGTGAGTTTGCGAGTACACGTGATTCCTATATTAAGCCCCTTTGTGGATGAATGAAATGATACTTCTATTTTAATTTCCCATATTCCAACAATTACATTGTTAATTTTTAGTACAACAAACCTCCACTTTTAGAAGGGTACGCTTGAAATTTATGTTAATTGAAAGAGTGTATCTTGTAACATTGTAAACTAAGGGAGAAGGTTTTTGTAATTTAAAAAAGCACATTAAAAGTAACTGTAATAATGCAAAGTGCCCGACAGCCTGGGGAGGTTATGGTAATTAACCATTTTAGTAATGAAATTATTAGATATGACATTCAAAGGTGTTTGTAGATTTTAAAATCGATCTTGATTTCTAGCTCCATCAAGCCAAATGATGGAATCTAGTATAAACATCACTATCGAAACTTGTTTTCTAATTTCACGCAACAAAATGAGCCATAGGGATACCCCATCGATGTGATTTCATTGAGTTCGTACTTGTTTGGTAAAGTTAAAATTTGCTATCGAGTGATAAAATTTCATCGTCAAGCATTATAGCATTTGCTTGTAATACAAATAAAAATAATTACTGATGTTTTATTTTGTATAAAACCTCCCTTCATTAGCTTATCAGTCACCTAAGTAAATTCACAAAGAAATGTTTGTGAACACCTGAAATTTGGTAAAGTAGAGATCCGACAAGGTAGAGAAAAAGTACGGTTTTGGTATGAAATTTGATAATCTATTCAAGATACGCCGACTATTTGTAGTAGTCCAACAATGCTGAAAAACCAACTACCGTGAAACATAAGCACTGCACCCTAAAAATAACAGACAAGTACTTCTTTACTAATACAATTATCTCACTATAAACAATAACTATCACTACTAACACAACTTTACATGTAACAAACAATGCACTAACAAATTGTTCATGTCCTACTTGGTTGATTGCTCTTGTCTCAAAGAATCATTACGGGATCGACTTTTGTGACCGCATACGAATTGTTGAGTTTGACATAAAAGGTGCCACTAGAGCTGATTTAGGGAAGAATGGTTGGCTTGAGTTCCTTAATAATTGATTTCATTCCTCAATCAATCAAGTGAATCCGATTGTGTTAGCCACAGTGTAGGGTAGTGTGATTCTCACATCTAGGCGAATGTTATCTCGAGGTACTAATAAAACAGTCAATGAGAAAAGTTAGAGCACACCACCAACTTGGTGGGACAGCTTTTCAAAATCTTCTTGGTAGACCATTACATATGAGGTTTGTTTACGCCAAGTTAGAGTTTATGTTCTGTCTTCATAACCTAAGGGTAGACTTGGTGAAGGTATCACAGGTAAATAATCATGAAATTTTGTTAACCAATCAAGCCATTGTATGGAAAGACCATCGGTGAAAGATATAGTTCAACTTGTTGGCAGATACAATATGTTTAAATTAAAGTATTGTCCTTCTCTGTAGACTCAAATAGTTGGCTCGTCGCCAATGAAGCTTGGGAAGGACAATTTGAGGTGTTTATGATGGTGCTCATTGTTGATGTTAGATAGTGCATGGGACCAGTGTGTGGATTCTGCTTGGGGAAATAGATTGGCCTCAGCATGGTTTGCATGTGATTTCCAAGAAACACATACGGGCATGAAGCTTGGTTAGCAACTTAGCAGCATTACTGGAGTAAAATTAATCTGGCTAAAGCTTGACTTGTGTCGTGCTAGGATCTTGTGGACCTCATTGTGAAACTCAACAATGGTTTTGCCGCAAGTTACTATGGTCGGACTGAACCCTAAAACCGTTGATATAATTGAATTTTAGGAGAGAAGTATAGATTGAACAAGAGAAAAAAAGGCATGTGTGGACTTGTTAACTATAATCTATTCAAGATGCTGTAAAACCAACCACCAAGTAATTAAGAAAACTATCTCAGTACTTACACAACTAACCCTGTACTAACACAACTACCTTCACAACTACACGATAGTTAACGCAAGTATCCCACTACTATCACACCAATAACACACCGGTAATCACTAAACAATCCATGACCATGTTATATGGAATGAGATAAACCAGCCACTAAAATAAACTGGTTTCCTCTCCCCACTCTTGTACGGATGGTTTCTTCGAGAGAATGTGGACGTATTTTTATCATCAATTTGTTTCAAGGATCAAGAATTAAAATATTCAAATTGATTTCGGAGTTTATAACACTTTCTCGGAAAAAAATAATAAAAAAATCAAGAAAAAAAAAAGAACTGACCCTGATAAGCATCTTGTAAATTATTAGGAAAATCGTCGCTCAAAGATAATTCAGACATATCAAGTTGCCAAGGTTCGTCCACTTCCTGCATAGCATTTAAAGAAGAAACAAAAATAACCATCTTGCACAGAGAAGGTAGTCAAACTGTAGTATCAGTTTTTTACCTTGAAAATAGCAGCATCGCAGGGCCCACGAATAGTTTGTATAGGCGTGAACTCCGCAAAAATTTTCCATGTCAGGTGATTCAATGCCCTTAGGGTTTGATCGTAACTGCCCACGGCAAGAAACTGGCCACATGTGGACCAAGTTACTGTTTTTACACCTAAACCACTTTCATATGCTTGGTACTTGAACAAGCATCTGCCATCAGGAGAATAAATGAGAACCTGTGTCATGCACAAAATGACTGTATAGTTTTATATGTATATTAAGTTAAACAGAAGCTACAGAAACGAAGTATCCAATGGATTAGCAGAAAATGATATAAGAAAGCCAAAAATATTGGGTTTTCACTTTATATGAAATGTATTAGAACTTTACAAGGCACTGAAACTTTGATTAAATCAAGAAAAGAGCACTTTATTAAGTTTTTAGCACGTCCTTGCTGAAATTAACTACAGTTGAAAAGAAGAAATTGATATAGATTTTAATCATTCAATAGAATTAACCTCACCTACCACTATAAGATCCTTGACCGAGGGAATGTAGAAAATAGAAATAAATACATCCATGGAGATGTATGATATGACCTTAAGATTGTGAGCGAGTGCACAGTTTTGAGATGGACGAGTCTCGGGAAGGATCATCTCGACTCTTTCTTGACCTAGCCTTTCCAATGAAGCCAAATACAACAGGGGGCTGAGCTCAACCGAGATCATGAAGAGGAAAAGGGAGTGCCCAACCATAGCCCAAGAGAAGATGAGGAGATGAGACTAAGGGGGAGACTAAGAAATAACTCATATTGAATCCCCATACTCACCTATATATAGTGTGAGGGGAAGATTGTCAAAATATTACACTATTTCCCTCACCCGGGCCACACAATATGTGAGAAATTTAATTGGACAAAAATGAGGAAAATAAAGATATAGGAGTTCGTCCATGGTTGTACATTGTCAGCCCCCTTCATAACATCACCTCCTATGTGTGGATCAAGCTTGTCCTCAAGCTTGAGTGGGCAAGATATGGGGCTCTCATCATCCTGGCTCCTCATAGTCATCATCTAGGGGATCGTCCACTTCTAGCCAAAAAAGGCACTAGGTGATCAGTGTATTTTATATAGTACTTTTGGCATGCATTTAGCTCGGTTTCACATTGATTAGCTTCCCATTTCATAGGATTTAGATTCAAATTCTCTCATTTCTATCATAAAGCATGTAGGAGCATAATTGAGCTATTTGGATGCTATTTGTTCATCATGCCTGGGTGAGAATTCCTCTACCCTAATACCCCTCTTCTTGTTTTCTCTCATGTTATCACATTGAATTGTCATGTGTTGAATAATTGCTTGTGGAGTTGTTTGGGAGATGTGAAGACCAATTAAAGAATGTCATGAACATGCATGACTGTGCGTGAGAAATATGGCATGATCGAGCGCTTTGGCACGACCGCGCGCATTCATTTGCCTCTCCCCGATTTTCTCCTCGTAGTTGGAGCTCGTGCACCATCAGTCACGCACGACCGTCGGTGAATTACTACACACGACCGACGTTTCGCATTCCCGTGTGGGTTTCTTCACGCACGACGCGTTCTAATGGCTCATTTTTGATGCTTCGGTTGCTGCTCGTGCGAAATTCTTCTCCCATGACCGTGTGTGGTCATTCGCGCATGGTCAATTTTGGGTAGCTAAAGCACACATTTTCCCGCTCGTATTTTCATCTCTTCGAGCACGATCGTGCGCTCGATTAAGGCACGACCGTGCGCAATCATTTTTCCTGACGGCTATATATACTTCATTTTAACGGGAATTTTAGGCCATCTTCCATTTTAGTGTTCTACTCTAGTCCTGAGCGTCTTTAGGCCATGGGTTTTCACTAGGATGCTTCCTCCCATCATTCAAAAGCTCAAGGAAGGGTTTTTCGTGCCAAAGTTTTGGAAATCGCCCCTCAAAGAAGTGGAAGGTTGTCACGTGGATGCTACATACCCATCGAGAAGACAGGGCATGCTTGGCTGGAGGTGCCAACATCTCCAAGTTCCTGAAAGCAAACAAAGATCGTCGTGGAAGAAAGCACCGACTATGGTAGCTCTACTGGGATCAGAGGAATAGTCTCGAGTAGCGTTTGTATCTCTTTCTTCTCTTTTGACCCACATGATTTCATGGTATGAAATCTCTACTCTTTGAATGATGTGGTCGGATTTTTTATTATATGAACTTGCATAAACAAGTCTAGCCTAGGTGAATATCATTTGTGATATGTTACTCTTGTTGTTGTTCTTCAGATAGAGATTGATTGGTTTTGTGATTGTTAAGAGGTGTTTGCGACCCTCGAGCGTTGTCACCATTTAAGAGCAAGGAGCTTGTTGGGTACATTGACCACAATGTCTCGAATTTGAAGAAGGCCTACAAGTCAATAATATACACAAACTTGTATTTGATATATGTTTAAGTTTACATGTGCAGGATATTGATAATTATGTGATTAGACGGATGAGTGTATCAGAAGTATAGCTGGAAAGAAGTCAACATGGTCAAGGAAGTCAGGAAAATGACTAAATACAAAAGTGTTGAGTGACTACTCATCACTCAACCCTTGAGGCCAAAAAGCGTTGACAGTTTAACTATCACACAAAGCCTCAGTAGAGAAGCTCTGAAATCTGTCTAAGTACAAATGCGTCGAGTGAAGGACTTATACTCGACGCCTTCTCAAAGAAAGGCTGTTAAGTACAAATGCGTCGAGTGAAGGACTTACACTCGACGTCGTCTCAGTAAAATCAGTTTAAGTACAAATGCGTCGAGTGAAAGAATTACACTTGACGCCTTCTCAAGGAAAATCTGACCAAGTAAAAATGCGTTGAGTGAAGGACTTACACTCAACGCCATCTCAGTATAAGTGTTAAAGGACAAATGCGTCGAGTGAAAAAACTTCACTCAACGCCTCAACAATAGACAAAATTTGGCTAAGTACTAATGCGTCGCGTGATGAAACTTCACTCAACGCCTCAGTGATAGACAGAATTTGGCTAAGTACAAATGCGTCGAGTGAAGGTCATTCACTCAACGCTTCTGGAGTTAACTGTCAAAGCTCTAATTTGTCGAGTCATATGGGATCACTCAACGCTGTACAGATTTAGAAAATATTCTAAGACATTGGCGCTGTGTCAAATCTGTTGTCATCATCCTTAATTCAAATCGACGCAAATCGCGCACTAAAAGACAGAGATCGCCGTAATTGTCACGACCCGTCTCGACAAAAGTCAGAGTGCGCTTCGGGCGGGCCGTGATATCATAGGCATGAGCGGAAGGAAAGTCATGTCTGCTAAGGTGGATGCAGAGAATGCTGAAAATAGTTTTAAAATAATTATTCTTAAGTAAAAACAGTTTGATTTTTATGTTGCGCAAGCTTTTAGGGTTTAAAACAGTGAGAGTTTTAAATGCACATGCAATTTTTGTAAAAATCATGTTTTTATAGGGCACTGATACAGTTTTCATGCAATTATAATTCAACAGAGGGTGCACATGCATATAATACTAGATTCTAGTACATAAATATTTAAATATCCTAGCAGTTGTCCAAGTATTACTGTTCGTAATTATCACATAAAGAAAACATCTCACAGTAAAAGAAATGAATCAAAAAAACATCAAATCTGACACGGCCTAAAGATCAATCATTGGAAAGCAAAAATTTGATGCAGTTCGGGCTCAGGAACCTGACGGCGCTGACACGAAAGCTAAGGAAATTTCAAAACACAAAGAAAAATCCTCAGAATATTGAAATAAACAGGGTGAGCAGAGTAAAGTATAGAACAGTAACAGAAGCAGAAAAGCATGAGTGTACCAGTTTCTCATGAAGCAAAACTATTCATGACCAGCAAACAAAAGAGCTAAACAGAACAAGTAAGTGTATTAGACTACTCCGGAGCATAGCCTAACATTATTCATGTAATATATTGTAAGCCGTGATCGATAAAGGGTGTAGGTGTTATAGCGGACGCCCATGGTTCACGATCAGATCTGTGTGGAAGTCTTGGCGGAAAAGTAATCCTGCTTGTCGTGATCATGGCGGCAGGCGGATGCCCAGTTAGACGCTATAGTTCAATGATTTGCTTACAACTACGGATTTGTTTTCGAATTTCATACTTAGGTGATTATTTATCATATCAAGACCCGATACAAACTTAGCGATTCAGCTGTACAATATTAGAGTTCATGAACGCGTGAAGAGAGGAATTCGGTTATGGAGCAACATTCACTCGAGTCTTAGAACCAGACAGACCTAAGAAACTAGACAGACGTCAGAAACCAGACAGACATCGGAAACCAGACATACATCAGAAACCAGACAGACATCTAAAACCAGACATACATCAGAAACCGGACAGACAACACAAAAGAAATCAAACAGTGAGTTTTGAATCTTGCGGCTTCGAGGGGGTTAATGTCATAATAACCGGAAGATTTTTCGAGTAAAACGCAGAGGTAACCTGACATGTATTGGATCGAGTAAGTCAAGTAATCATCTAGGTTAAATCATCTTTGGACTAAAGTATTTTCCACGTAAAAAGTGCGTTACGAGCATGATACATCAAAACATCAATCATATACTTGCTAACCAGAATTCATTACAGTTATTATTGTGACAATGTTCCTCGTGATTAACGCTCTGCTATTCTTCAAATTATTCCTCAAAAGAGACAGAATCCATCAATTTACATATTCAATTAACTATCATTCACTAACTCGTCTCCCAATTATCCAAATATCATCATTTACACTCATGACTCGCGTTATTACCATCGCGGGAACCTCAAACGGATAACAAGTCTATTTAGGGATTCGAGTTCTAAATTATTTGATGAAACAAGAAATCAAGGATGAATTCAGACAAATATAAGATCGGACAAGTTAATTAAGTTCAATGTTTGCAAGAGTGAATAATCTCTACTTGTCTGAAAGAAGCTGCAATTGGCGGTGGTGGCTAAGCGGCGCTAGCAAAATTGACACTCCTCAAGTGAACCTGTTCAAGAACGATGGAAACGCTATAACAATTTACCACTACGCTAACATAGGCGATTTATCTGTCACAAGTCTCAAGCAAGAGCAGAGTTTAGAAATTTACCTCCATCATGAGTGAGGGGACGAGAGATACCATGCAGAAGCAGAGACTTGACGATGCTTGGGTAGGGGAAACCCTAATTCGGAGGGGGATTTCCTTCACGAACCGTCAAAAGGTGCGACGACGATGCCGGAGAACACAAATACACAATAGTTAGATGATTATGAGGGGCAAAAATCATGAAACACAAGTTGTATGCAAATTGGGGCACAAAAATTCGCGAACTAGGTCAAATCTGAAATAAGAGGAAAGAAAAGTAGATCTTACCGAGAGGAACCAAAATCGAGTCCAAAATTTGAGCGGAGGGTTTGAGCGAAGCTCTAGGCGTAATCGGAGCCCAAGGAAGATGGAGAAGCGGCTGTCGTCCTTGGAGTAGAGAGAGGAGGCGGTTGCCGGCCACCAGAAGGCGAGAAAAACCGTTGTCAGCCCTCAGAAAGAGGTGGTCGTCGATCTCCTTGGAGGTGAGAAGCCGGCCAAGGAGGAAGACCGGGAGAGATGTCGGCCATGACAGGAGAAGCAAGAGGCGGCGGGGAAGCTAGAGGTGGAGGCGCCGGTCCTAGAGGCGGAGATTTTCGGCCACGAGGAGGGGAATCAGGGTAGTCGGAGGCGGGATTGCGGCTTGCGACTGCGATACGGGAGAAGGGCTGGCGGCTCGCGTGTTTGCGGGATGCGGAAGAGCGGATCGAGAGAAAAGGGGAATCAGCTCGATTTAAGTAAGCGAAAATTAGGTTTTATTTAATTTATTATTATTACGCAAATAATTAAAGATCGGGTTGTTACAGTAATGGTCGGACAATGTTATCCTGGAATGAATCAACCATTAAAGCCGGTCATGCCGCTTTCCTAAGTGGGATATAGTCGTTGTTGTCGATGTACAAAAGTGAAGCGGGTGATTCTGAAAAAGAATTTTTTGTTGGAATTTCTGCAAAAACTTTCGAAACCCTAATTTCACAAAAGTCGGCTAGCAGAGCACATCTCATTTCTGGTTGTCTTCAAGCCTGCTGTACAGAACGGTTATCTTTCTCAAGCTTGAAGAAAAAGAAGAAGAGCTCTGCAAGGTTACAACACAGTACAGGCTGAATAAAATATGAAGAATCATCTACCTGTTGTTGTACTGAAGAAGGGCTGTCTGTTGATTCAACCAAAGAAGAAGACTCAGAGATTTTTTGTAGTCAAATTTCTCAAACACTTATTCTTTCTTGTAGGATCTCATTGAGATCTGAGTGTAAGCCTATTTTATCAAGACTGAGTTGTAAGAGTGCGAAGCACTCTGAGTGTAGGGTCCTGGGAAGGATCTGAGGTAAGGCTTGTGCCTGAGGTAGGATCTTTGTGAAGATCTGAGGTAGGAGACCAGCTGAGTCACTGAGTTGTATGAGTTGGAAGACACTGAGTTGTAGGGTTTTTCAGCCTGAGGTCGGAGGCCAGTGTTGTCTCTGAGGTAGTACTGTGATCAATCTGAGTTGTAAGAGTGGAGAGCACACTGAGTTGTAAGATCCAGGGAAGGAATCTGAGGTGTAAGATCTGTTTGATCTAAGTAGTGGAGGAGTTGGCTGAATCTAGCTCACTGTTAGATAGGTGAAGGGGGAAGTGGGTATACCATAAATAGGGGAACCACTTTAAATTCTGTGGTATGTGTTCTTGAAAGCTAACTTACTAACATAAACATACATCAAGATCATACTTCAGAAGAATTAAAAGATTCCAAAAAAAACTATTCGCCCCCCCTAGGTGTTTAGCTACCCTTAAAAAGACTTTCAGAGGTGTTGATAACACTCACCCGTAATTTAGAATTTCTTTCATGCATGCTTTGCTTAATCAACAAACACCCAAATCAATGTAACTCTGACACCACCTTCATTCCTTAATCTTCACAACGATAAATACACCCAAATTTCGTATTACTTTAGATCGATACTCGGGGATCATATTCCATTTTAATTATTACTTCGACTGATACACTACATGCGCCCTCTCCACGTGAGAGTTGTGGCAGTGTGGCGATCAAGTGTTTGGCACTGTTGCCGGGGAATATGGTTTAGACGTCATTTTTTGATTTGAGAATTTATGTCCCCCTTCTTTTTATCTAAACATTACTTATTGCATTTATTTGTTTTTTCTATTCATCTAAACATTTTTATCGCACTTATATGTTTTTCTATTCATCTTTCTCGATTGTTCTTCTTAATGCAAGTGTGTTTTAATTCCTTCATAGATTCATGTATAGCTAGTTTGTCGAGTTATTTGTTTTGAATCCTCCTCTGCACCATTATGTATGTCTTTCATTGGTGCGAAGATTATAACCATTGCAGTGAGAAAAAATAGCGGGTAAAGTTCTCATGGCTCATCCTATGGAGAATCAACTTCCTTTGGTCCTTCATATTGTGTGCCCAATTATTAAACACATGCGCATCCACAACAGACATGGCCCTGACCCGTAGACTTGTCTTCTTCGAAGCCGAGATCTATGTGAGGCAATGTCTATTCTGTCAGAGTTTTGATCACGTGATGGAAGATTGAAAAATTTAAGCTACAAATTAAGCAGGATGATAAGCCGGTACTCACCATCATAGCACCCTCTTCTCTTTTCACTGTTCTTTCAGTCGTTATTGATACATCTACTATTCTGCAAGTCCTCTTGGGAGTGTAGCAAATTTGCCAATTGGTGAACTTGTTGATCAACGAAATGACGTAATGGAGCAACCTTCCCCACTAGTTTCTGGATTCAACTCCAGAGGTCAAATCTTCCATTCTTATATTGAATACTCCAATTTTTTGAACACTGTTATACATATATCTACTGATTTTGTTAATAAAAATGACTTGCAGGAGGAAATAGAGCAGCCCGCAGCTGTGAGGCTATTTTGTTCTAATTGTAATAGGCATGGGCATATTCCTGAAGCTAGTGACTAGGTTCGCCCAGATGAAGAAAACTTTGGGTGAAAAGTTTCCCAATAGTATCTTCCACGGGGTGGGGGATACTGAAATAATGAAATCCCGAATAGTATCTTCCACGGGGTGGGATGCTTTTACGTCGACTTGTTTCGGTGTGCCACATGTCGTGCCCTTCATTGCTCCCAATTCTAACATCAGTGAGGGCACTCTTGAATCTCCCGCTGCAAGCAATTTCATCCCACTTGCTTCCGACCTATATCTCATGGAAACTACTCCACTGCAGGATTGCCTTGATTTTCTAGTTTAGTGCAAGAAGAAGCAGCCACCAGTGAAGGGGAATCTTCCTTTGCACTTGTGGAGTCTTCTTCGTGCACTATACTTGTAATGGCAGATTCTACAGTGGAGGAAATTTCCTCTTCTTCACCCGATGTTATCGCAGAGAGTTCACTCACCGGCAAAAGATGAGGTGGAGCCGCCTTCTCCCACCACTCCTTATCTCATATTTTCAAGTTTTCTAATATTGCCATCTATCCTGCGCAGGAAGAGGTGTGGGATGCTAGACACCTTTAGTTTCTGACCCTTTCTCATTGCAAGAGGTGTGGGATGCGAGACAACTTTTGTTTCTGACCCTTTCTCATTGCAGGAGGACTGCATTTTGATGACTAGGCCATCAGCTTTTATTCAAATAATGAGAGAGAATTTCCCCCTAATTTTTTATGTCCTACGTCCTCTGCTTGCAGAGTGCAGGTATTATTATTTAGGTAGAGGATGTTGAGTTTTCTATACAGGGGCGGAACAACACATCATATGTGAGTAGCGGAATAGATTTACAAGAAAAACCAAAAAGAGTAAAGGATCTTGCGATATCCATGAATCAACAAACAAATGTAAACAGCTAATGCATTGTACCTGAAAGGGATTGAGTGTTTGCTCAACCAAGATTCTCCAAAATCCTAGTCCAGAAACAAGCGGCTGAGTCCACACAGAAATAGATCTGTGACTCTACAGGTGTGACGTTCGACATCTTTTGTGGGTATAATTGTTTTTCGTCATATTATGAATATCATGAAGCATTAATAGAACTCCATGTCCCCGATGATGACGGTGAAAACGAGAACAAAGCAATGTCGGTGCCGATATCTCAGTTTCCTTGGGTTGCGAATTTATTTATTTTTCTTGTCGTAATGTAATTTTATGATATAGAACTGCTTATGGTAGCGTCGTAATGTCGTGCTTACAGTTGGAGCTGTTTGTTAACTAGTGTCCCATCTTGATGGTTTTATCTTCCTGCTATGTTTGGAGTATGGGCTTAGGGTAACTTGTTAGCTTGTTGGACCGGGTATATGTTAGTGTTTTTTTTGGCATATTATGGCGTTTGATAAGATGGGAAGCGGTGGGGGCGGACATATCATGAGGATTGTTATAATTTTGTTATCGTTCATTCTCACCTCTCATTCTCGTTCTTATTTGGAGCTTAACTGGGAGGAGGAAGTTAGGGCTAGGGGATGCAAACGCCTCGTCTTTCCTCTTCTGTGTGCCGAGTTGTGTTCAGCTCGCCGGAAAAGTTTAACACGAGCCTGTGTGGGTGGTTTGTGTGGTGCTATTGTGGCTTTTGTGGTGGAGATTTGATTGTAGATCAGCATATCTTTGCTCCCAAACCTCTCACTGTGAGCTTTATTCTCCCTTACCTTCTTCTCTTTCTTTATAGATGATCATGGTGCTGTGATTTCGGCTTTTAAGTCTTCTATTGTTCGGGTTTTCTAATTTTCTTGGGCTTAAGGTTTTACTTTTTAGTTCTTGCATATGTTTTGGCCGGTGATGATTTTTCTAATTCTGGCCGAGCTTTAAAAGGGGGATGTTGGTGTTAGTGTGGATGGTTGCTTGTATGAACCTACTCGTGGTAATTTGGAGGTTTTGATGTCAAGCAGAGTACTGTTTGAGTAAGTATTGGGTAGCCGGATGTGCTGTTGTGGCTCCTCCTTACAATTAGCTTACTTATGCAGATAGTTCCTATGGTTAAATTTGGGATTAAAGCTTTCTTGGCCACGTAGCAGCATGCTATTCTGAATTTCTGAACCTTGAGAAGATTGGATGTTGGAGAGGACTAACTGGGTTTTAGTCTGAGTGGTTGCACTTGTAATCTGGCACTTTAGGTTATTTCATTCTCTAGAAAGTCTGGTCAACCCGTACGTGTCAATGTCATCACTATAGTGAGGTGTAACCCCGATAGAAATCCCTCTACTAATACGATCTCTAAACAGATATCGCGAAGGATGACATCCCACCATAAAAATGGCAATGACATGGAGCGTGGCGCTGGAAAGGAAAAAGTAATGGTGAGACTTATCTTTTTAATTTATGCTTATTTCACGTATTTTAACTTATTTGTGTTGTGCTTCAAAGATGGAAATGAGATTTATATGATATGTGCCAGCATGAATATATTGTATATCACTGAAAAACCAAATAATTCTCGCTAAGATGTATGGCCTTGGTATAAGGCAAACAGGCGAATGAAAATCTGAGGGGATCCACTAATATTTAAACATTGTTCTATTAACGTGTCGACACGAGGTTCTATTACGGGCGAATGAACGGCAAGCACATGAATGAATGATATGAATAGGTTGAATTGCCAAACCAGTCGAGCCGAAAGGCATAAACGTGGGTTGACCGTACTGGTTTTGGAACATGATGATCCTACGAGGTCGGCTCAAAACAGGAAACATGATGAAAAATGTATATGAAGGAATATAGATTCACTCGCCCCTAATAGTATCTACTGATGAAACTCATGAAACTTAAGTGTATATGTTCTTACCTCTCTTTTATGATGCTCTCATTTTATACCTGATTCACATTTATGGTAAAGATACTATGCATTTTGTTATACATATATATCTCATTTGTTGCATGTATAGCAGGTTAAGGAGATATTGTCTCGCTTAGTCTTTAAGAAAGACTAATGGTTTCAAATGTTAACATTTTAGGTACAGGCCAATCGCAAACGGGACAACGCTAAAAATAGGATACGGGCATTTTATCTATATCTATATAGCTAGACAGATGCTTCGCTCTTTCTGTTGTAGGCTTAGCTTAGCTAATTTTATGCATTTACTTGGTAAAGACTTTGTTAGAGGTTAAATATTGTAAGATTGTACGATACTCATGTATATGCGTAGTTTGACTTTGATGTACATACTTTTATTTGGACTTATATGTATGTATGTGCTCATTGTGAAAATGATGAATAAAGGAATATTGCATATGGTTTCATGGAATATAGATAGGATGAATTTGTTAATTGCGGCGGACTACGGGCCGTTACAATTTCGTGGTATCAGAGCCAGGTTTCCCCAAAGCATGGTCACAATGAGTGTGTACATACGTCCAAGTCCAACATTTCTTTGCCATCTTTCGTGAACATGTCAATTGATTATATTGTGGTTTAATTTGGTTAGGCTCCGTCATCATTGGTGCGAGAAACTATGTTAGCAGGTGGTGACGCGGCACACCAAGAACATCTGCAGCAGGAACCTTTGTCAATAGAGCAATCTGTACGTCCACAGGTTGAACAGCAGGCCCAACCTCAATTGGCAGACCTTGCTCGTATGTTAGCAGAAGCTATTTAGATGGTGCGAGATGTTCCTCCTGTTGTTTCTTCTACAGAGCCGACTGAATCAGTACAACAGAGACATCTTGATGTAGATTTGAAGCAGTTTTTAGAGTTGAAGCCTCCTATATTTCAAGGTGGTCTTTCCCCGTTGGAGACAGAGGACTGGATTTCACGTATCGAGACAATATTCGAAGTGATGCTTTGCCCAGATGACCGAAAAGTGAGCTTAGTTACTTTTCTCCTTGAAGGGGAGGCTAAACGATGGTGGGTCAATGTTCGTGGTCGTTTGGCTGGTCGAGGACAAGTCAGCATCCCTTGGACCACGTTTGTGCAGGAGTTTACAGGATGATTTGTACCTGAGTCAGAGAAGAAACTGTTACAGGATAAGTTCCTACGTCTAGTACAGGGTCCCCGCTCCGTCCTTGAGTACGAGACAGAGTTTGCCAATCTGGCATTCTATGCCGAAGCGTTTGTGCCACATGAAACAGAAAGGTGTCGCAGGTTTCAGGAAGGATTGCGGGATAGTATCCGGTCAATTTTGGTGCCACTTGAAATTCGAGACTATGGAGCATTAGTTCAGAAAGCTCGTTTGATGGAAATCGATGCTGAGAAGACTCAACGAAGAAGGGAGTTTGGGAAAAAGAGGTTGCAGTGGACTCAAAGTAAGGAGTCCTCAACTAAATCTGGTACGTTTTGGAAGTCTGGTGATTCTGGAAAGCGACCTCGTCCGACAGAGAGTCGCAGTGTAGGGCAGTTGCAAATACAAGAGCAAAAGTGTGGAAAGTGTGTGAGAAACCACAAGGGGCAGTGTTTAGCTGACAGTAATGTATGTTATTTGTGTCGTCAGCCTGGACATCATCAAAGAGAATGCCCAAAGAGGAAGGAAGGAGAAAACATTTCCAGGAGGTTCCCCGCTCAGCAGGGCCCGAAAATGTATCAGATGGGTATTTCTAGAGAAAGTGAATCTCTTGACTCCACTTCAGCCCCTGGTGGAACTTCAGTGGAAGAACGTCACGTACAACCTTGTGTGTTTAATTTGAATCAGCAAGAGGCTAAGGCAGATGACACGGTGGTGACAGGTATGATTTATGTTTGTGGCAAATTGATGAAAGTTTTATTTGATACTGGTGCTAGCCATTCTTTTATTTCTTCGACAATCTTGGGTATTATTTCGGAAAAACCCTATTCCACATGGGAGATTTTGCATGTCACTCTACCAAATAATCAAGTAATATCAACGCAACAACGAATTGTAGTTTCGTTTGAGTTAAACGATAAACCCTTTACAGTGGATTTAGTGGTTTTACCACTTACTGAATTTGATATTATACTGGGTATGGATTGGCTAATTCAACATGCCGCAACAATTGATTGTAAGCGGAAGGAAGTTACAGTTCATTGTGTAGACCAAAGTGTTGTTGTGTTCCGTGTTTTGGGCGAAGTGTCCAAAGTGATAATATCAACAATGAAGACATCAAAGAAGATACGAAAGAGATGTGAAGCGGTGTTGGTGTTGGTAAAAGGAATGTCAGAGAACAAGAATGATATTAACACTGTTCCAGTTGTATGTGACTTTCAGAAGCTTTTTCCTGAGGAATTGCCAGGGCTCCCTCCTAGAAGAGAAGTGGAGTTTGAAATTAACCTGGAAAAAGGAGCGCGACCAGTTGCAAAGACGCCATATCGTATGACTCCTAAAGAGTTAGCGGAGTTGAAATGTCAACTACAGGACTTAATTGATAAAAATTTTATTCGTCCTAGCACATCTCCGTGGGGAGCGTCTGTGTTATTTGTAACGAAGAAAGAGGGGACATTAAGATTATGTGTGGATTATCGAGAACTGAATAAATTAACTGTGAAGAATAAATATCCTCTACCACGCATCGATGATCAATTCGGTCAACTAGTGAATTCAAAAGTGTTTTCAAAAATGGACTTAAGATCGGGATATCGCCAACTGCGAATTAAAGAAGAAGATATTTTTAAAACTGCCTTTAGCACAAGGTATAGGCATTATGAGTTTGTGGTAATGCCGTTCGGATTAACAAATGCTCCTGCAGCTTTCATGGATATGATGAATCGAATTTTCAGGGATTACATAGACAAATTCGTTATTGTGTTTATTGATGATATTCTAATCTATTCAGCATCTGAGGACGAACACACTCGACATTTACAACTGACATTACAGCGATTGAAGGAAAGCCAACTATATGCGAAATTTTCGAAATGCCAGTTTTGGTTAAAGGAAGTGTCGTTTTTGGGACATGTGATAACGAAACAAGGTTTATCAGTTGATCTTACCAAAATTGATGTGATTCTCAACTGGCCACAACCCACAAATGTGACAGAAATACGAATTTTCTTTGGATTAGCAGGATATTACCGGAGATTTGTCAAAGATTTCTCAAAGATCTCATTGCCATTAACACAGTTAACTCGGAAAAATGTTCCTTTTCACTGGAACGAAAACTGCCAAATCGCGTTTGAAGTATTAAAGGAAAGATTAACTACTGCCCCTGTATTAATACTTCCATCAGGCACAGAAGGATTTCAAATCTATAGTGACGCTTCGTTTAATGGTCTGGGTTGTGTATTAATGCAACATGGGAAGGTAATCGCCTATGCGTCACGTCAATTAAAGGATGCTGAAAGCAACTATCCAACTCATGATCTGGAATTAGCAGCAGTCATCTTTGCTTTAAAGATCCGGCGCCACTATTTGTATGGAGTAAGATGTGAAATTTTCACCGATCACAAAAGTTTGAAGTACATTTTTAAGCAGAAGGAATTAAACATTCGCCAGCGACGTTGGTTAGAGTTTATCAAAGATTATGATGTGGATATTCAGTATCATCCCGGGAAGGCCAATGTGGTTGCTGACGCGTTAAGTCGCAAAAGTGTTGCTGGAATTGCAGCCTTGAAAATTTATAACCCACAGTTAATACGTGAGCTTGAGAAGATGGAAATAATTCCAGTTTTTACAACAGAAGAGAGACAATATCAATTATGTCAAATGCAAATCCGTTATACATTAAAGGATAGAATCCGAGAAGCCTTACCGAAAGATGTCTCTTTGATGGCGTTGATGGAAAAAGTAAAAACAGGGGAATCTACAAGTTTTACAGAACAGAATAGGTTGTTACTGATGAATAAAAGGCTATGCGTTCCAGATGCAGATAGTTTATGAAAAGACATTTTGTATGAACCTCATAACACTCCATTGTCAATTCATCCTGGCCGAACTAAAATGTATAAAAATCTAAAAGAAGACTTCCAATTATTAGAGGATCTATTACGTATGGTAGTGCTTGATCTAAAGGGCTCCTGGGAGAAATACTTGGCAATGGTTGAGTTTACTTATAATAACAGTTATCAGTCTTCCCTTCAGATGGCGCCTTTTGAAGCATTATATGGTCGTCGCTGTCGTACACCTTTAAGTTGGGCTGAAGAAGGGGAAAGACAATTATACAATAAAGAGAAAGTGGATAAGTGGCATGAGAAAATTGTACTTATCCAACAAAGAATGAAGGTTGCCCAGGATCGACAACAAAAGTACTATAATGCGAAACATCGTCTTGTGGAGTTTCAAGTTGGTGATCTCGTGTGTTTAAAGATTAAACCATTTAAGGGAGTTACACGACTACGACGTCTTGGAAAATTAAGTCCACATTATGTAGGACCATTCCCTGTCATTGAAAGAGTGGGCGAAGTCGCATACCGCTTGACATTATCGGAGGACTTACAACGCTTACATGATGTTTTTCATGTATCGGCACTTCGTAAATATGTTCAGGATCCTGAAAAGATCATCCCAACTGAGAATATACAAATTGAAGATGATTTGTCAAGCCCGACGAAACCATATCAAATTATTGACCGACAAACCAAGAAATTACGCAATCGAAATGTGCACTTTGTACATGTATGGTGGAAGGGTCACACACGAGATGAAGCGACATGAGAACGAGAAGACACTATGTGAGATCTCTTCCCTCTACTATTTGACGTGCCTACAGCTTAACATTTTCGAGGACGAAAATTTCTAAGGAGGGAAGAATTGTGACGTTCGACATCTTTTGTGGGTATAATTGTTTTTCGTCATATTATGAATATCATGAAGCATTAATAGAACTCCATGTCCCCGATGATGACGGTGAAAACGAGAACAAAGCAGTGTCGGTGCCGATATCTCAGTTTCCTTGGGTTGCGAATTTATTTATTTTTCTTGTCGTAATGTAATTTTATGATATAGAACTGCTTATGGTAGCGTCGTAATGTCGTGCTTACAGTTGGAGCTGTTTGTTAACTAGTGGCCCATCTTGATGGTTTTATCTTCCTGCTATGTTTGGAGTATGGGCTTAGGGTAACTTGTTAGCTTGTTGGACCGGGTATATGTTAGTGTTTTTTTTGGCATATTATGGCGTTTGATAAGATGGGAAGCGGTGGGTGCGGACATATCAAGAGGATTGTTATAATTTTGTTATCGTTCATTCTCACCTTTCATTCTCGTTCTTATTGCCTGGAGCTTAACTGGGAGGAGGAAGTTAGGGCTAGGGGACGCAAACGCCTCATCTTTCCTCTTCTGTGTGCCGAGTTGTGTTCAGCTCGCCGGAAAAGTTTAACACGAGCCTGTGTGGGTGGTTTGTGTGGTGCTATTGTGGCTTTTGTGGTGGAGATTTGATTGTAGATCAGCATATCTTTGCTCCCAAACCTCTCAATGTGAGCTTTATTCTCCCTTACCTTCTTCTCTTTCTTTATAGATGATCATGGTGCTGTGATTTCGGCTTTTAAGTCTCCTATTGTTAGAGTTTTCTAATTTTCTTGGGCTTAAGGTTTTACTTTTTAGTTCTTGCATATGTTTTGGCCGGTGATGATTTTTCTAATTCTGGCCGAGCTTTAAAAGGGGGATGTTGGTGTTAGTGTGGATGGTTGCTTGTATGCACCTACTCGTGGTAATTTGGAGGTTTTGATGTCAAGCAGAGTACTGTTTGAGTAAGTATTGGGTAGCCGGATGTGCTGTTGTGGCTCCTCCTTACAGTTAGCTTACTTATGCAGATAGTTCCTATGGTTAAATTTGGGATTAAAGCTTTCTTGGCCAAGTAGCAGGCATGCTATTCTGAATTTCTGAACCTTGAGAAGATTGGATGTTGGAGAGGACTAACTGGGTTTTAGTCTGAGTGGTTGCACTTGTAATCTGGCACTTTAGGTTATTTCATTCCCTAGAAAGTCTGGTCAACCCGTACGTGTCAATGTCATCACTATAGTGAGGTGTAACCCCGATAGAAATCCCTCTACTAATACGATCTCTAAATAGATATCACGAAGGATGACATCCCACCATAGAAATGACAATGACAGGGAGCGTGGCGCTGGAAAGGAAAAAGTAATGGTGAGACTTATCTTTTTAATTTATGCTTATTTCACGTATTTTAACTTATTTGCGTTGTGCTTCAAAGATGGAAATGAGATTTATATGATATGTGCCAGCATGAATATATTGTATATCACTGAAAAACCAAATAATTCTCGCTAAGATGTATGACCTTGGTATAAGGCAAACAGGCGAATGAAAATCTGAGGGGATCCACTAATATTTAAACATTGTTCTATTAACGTGTCGACACGAGGTTCTATTACGGGCGAATGAACGACATGCACATGAATGAATGATATGAATAGGTTGAATTGCCAAACCAGTCGAGCCGAAAGGCATAAACGCGGGTTGACCGTACAGGTTTTGGAACATGATGACCCTACGAGGTCGGCTCAAAACAGGAAACATGATGAAAAATGTATATGAAGGAATATAGATTCACTCGCCCCTAATAGTACCTACTGATGAAACTCATGAAACTTAAGTGTATATGTTCTTACCTCTCTTTTATGATGCTCTCATTTTATACCTGATTCACATTTATGGTAAAGATATTATGCATTTTGTTATACATATATATCTCATTTGTTGCATGTATAGCAGGTTAAGGAGATATTGTCTCGCTTAGTCTTTAAGAAAGACTAATGGTTTCAAATGTTAACATTTTAGGTACAGGCCAATCGCAAACGGGACAACACTAAAGATAGGATTGGGGCATTTTATCTATATCTATATAGCTAGACAGATGCTTCGCTCTTTCTGTTGTAGGCTTAGCTTAGCTAGTTTTATGCATTTACTTGGTAAAGACTTTGTTAGAGGTTAAATATTGTAAGATTGTACGATACTCATGTATATGCGTAGTTTGACTTTGATGTACATACTTTTATTTGGACTTATATGTATGTATGTGCTCATTGTGAAAATGATGAATAAAGGAATACTGCATATGGTTTCATGGAATATAGATAGGATAAATTTGTTAATTGTGGCGGACTACGGGCCGTTACAACAGGTATCGACACGAGTGAAGAAGAACCCCAAGATCTTGTCTCACAAGAACTGGGTCGGAGATGGACTACTCTCTGCATCTCCACGAATTGCTAGATTCATTTCCAGGAGAGGCGACAAGAAGTGAACACGACAGGGTCTAGGGTTCGACTCAAGTGGCGGCTTCAAAAGCACACACAATAATCACACAAGAAAATCATTTTCTAATTCTATTTATACCCAAAGATATAAAACAGATGATAGACCCTTAGAAATCCGCCAAACACGAGTTGCGTCAATATGCGCCGACATGCAGTCGACGTGCGTCGAAAAGAACTTGCCGCAACGTCGAGAAGCATTCGACGACACTTGACGCACCAGTGTCGACATGCAGTCGACACACTTGCGTCGAATAGAAGTCGATGTTACGTCTACATCTACTAGACATAGCGTCGACTAAGAATCTGATTCGACTTCAAGTTCGGCTGCGTCGACAACCAGTCGACATGCGTTGATACGCACTCGACGTGAGTCGATACGCACTCGACGTGCGTCGATACGCACTCGACACAATCCATAGTTTTCTTCAGGTCATAGGATTGGTCCTTTACTCATATCCCATATGAGCCAACACAATCCTTCCTCCAATTTCTCCAAACACTCTTATATACGACCGTATAGGCGCATATAGCGTTGGCAGTGAGACTAACTGTTTGACTACTCCCAGATCACCATAGAAACACTGATATTGTCTCACTTGATCTAGAACCTATCAACAAAAGTTTCACAAAAAATGAGAGACATCTAGCAATACATCATTGCTACCCAAGCAATAAGAGTTCATAACTCAACAAGTCTTCTGTGACCAATGTATCAGTGTTGTCATGTCTCTTTATCCTTTACATCCGGATTGAACTAGAGGTACGGACCGTGTCACCCACATAATTATTCAATCTCAATTTCTTGATCTACAATGAACTTCCAGAAATTTGTGAGCTCAATATTATATATTAACTCAATCAAGCATGACCATGCATTTCTCAGTCTTATTTCATCAAAGCTTATTATTAAAAGTGTTAGACGCAAAGGGGTCTTGGAGCCTAGCCGCAAGGCTCAAGGAGCAAGCGCGCGCCTGACGAAAGTAAGGCGCAACCACATCCATTTTAAATAATCAGCATCAAACATCATTTAGTTTGTCAATTAAATTGTTCATCTAGTCTACTAATTAATCATTCATTACTATCGTTTGTATTTCTTAAAAATAGAATTAATGTGGTCATTTGCATTATATCGAATCTTAATGCACAATTATCTTTCATAAACAATAAATCAATAAAAAATTATTTGGTTCTTAAATTATTTTTTTCATAATTTTTTAAAAAAGAAATTTACAGCAAAAATCTCACTTAGGCGCATCTTTTATATTCTAAAGGCGCAAATAAGGCGCACAGAGGCGCAAACCTCTAATCTTGGTGAGCATGGAGCCTTAGGCGTGCCTGAGCCGCCGATACACATGAAATATGTATACGTAAATTACGCAAGTGCACGTGTCAGATCAAGTAATATAAAGTAAATAAAGATCGTTCGCACGAATAGGTGATTAATTTAACGCTCACAAATACTAGCAAACTTTTTATTTAAATTTAAGTTAATCAATTTAAAAGGGTTTTGAAATTAAAATTAAAATTCTAAAAAGATTAGCAATGACTCCTAAAATTACTTTTTATCAAATTGTCAGAAAACGATTTTGTATTTTGATTTCCTAGGTCTATTATGATGGATCAATAAAAGATATTTATGAAAATACTTGGTGCTCTTTCGTGCAACGATTTTCTCGATATTGGAAATCACTATATCTCTCGTTTCTTTGCAATCTCAAACTCAGGCAAAACGGAAAATATTAATAATAATAAAAATCAAAGTTGCTAACGTACAAGTGAAATCTCTTTCTCCCTTCTACGCTATATTGAGTTGATGATACACTTACGCTTTTCCTCTCTCGAATCTTGAAGCGCAGTAAAACGGGCCGAAAACTTTGGTTAAGATTTACGCAACTCATCTCTTAAATCTCGCCGCGTAGTAAAATAATTTTCGTTCATATTCTCACACGTCTCATCTCTCGAATCTCGAACCGGAGAATAAAATGAAAATATAATCCACAAGTTTTACCACCAAGATCAAAATCTCAAAAAAGAAACCACGTCAAAATTCTCATAAATCAAATTAAAAACAGAGATCACATCAAAATAAAACAAAGTACTTTCAAAATACAAAATCTAGGGAATTAGTTCATGATTTGAGAAATTCACCACAAAATTAGAGAGATCTTACAAGATATGATGTTTAGAGATCTAAACGCTGCAGAAAATTTCACTCAAACGCGTGCAAAATCTCTTTTTGATGAAGATCTGTGTGGCTCCTCTTGCAAAACTATAGTTCTCCTCTCTTGAATAATTTGAATAAGATGGAAAAAAAGATGCATTTTAATTCTCCTAAACTTTTTTATAGATGTTACTCGCTCAAAAGAATATTTTAAATGTTGAATAGATGCCTCTTTAGCCTTTGAAAGCAGCCCAGATTTAAATATTTTCGGAATCCAAATTTCTATTCCCGACCAGATGTAACATAATTTCTGCACTATGAAAATATGTTGTAACATATTTTTTGCATTACTAAAAACTATTTCAAACTGCAATTTACTTGCGACAACTCTTCTACAACTTTTTTCCTGCACTTCAAATAAGCTCTGCCCTTGACTCCTTGGGGTGGATACTTTGAAAATCCTATATCAAAAACAAATTAAAATTGTGATAATATCCTTATTTTAATCAAAAACCAAATTATTCTTTATTTAATACATTTTAACTCGTATTTATCAATTATATTAATCGAAAGGATAAGAAATTAGGCACGAGATAACTTCTTATTGAGAGGTTATCAGGTGCGCCTTTAATAACATAGCATCAAGGGGCTCATGGATGTAACTCCTGTCTTATAGGAGGACAAATGTCATTTCTGTCTACACACAAACAACCAAATGATTCGTAACATACTCAATAACCATTATTATCATCAACTTTTCTCAAGAAAGATTTTTGGTGGCATCAAAATACGTTTTTTCTCACTTGATGAAAACTGTGACTTCTGGTCAAAGGACCACAAACACCATTGTCATTGAGATCTATTTGTGACACGTTCACATAACAATCCACAAAATAGTCTCAAAATGGGTTTGTCCAGTACAACTTGTTCACTAATAAGTACTTATGTGATGACTTGATATTAAAATATCATGACCTGTGAGAATTGGTCATCAGTCAACGAACATAATAGTCTTAATATATCATCATCGCCGTGATTTCTAAGATGATACGTCGAACATAAACCATTTAAGAATGAAGCTTCTTATAAACATAGACTCACATTCAAGTCATGAATTTAAATTTCCATGAAAACAAACATTCTAAAGATATTTATTATCCTAATTAATCTATCATATAGAAACAATTGACAAAACAAAAGAACTTGTCATAAATGTAAACAGAAATATACAGTACTCTATTCATCACATGAATAACAACCGACACATATACAATCCACAAGTCTCTCATTAGAGACGGTCATTCAAGTATCTAATACTCATTGATCTAGTATGACAATCATGCTTTCTTTGTGCAAGAGGCTTCGTCAGTGGATCCATAATATTTTCCTCAGTCGGTACTATGCATATGCTCACATCTCCTCGATCGATGATCTTTCATATAAGATGGAACCACCGAAGTATGTACTTGGAGCACTGATGAGATCTAGGTTCATTAGTCTGTGCAATAGCGTCATTGTTGTCACAGTAAAGAATTACGGGATCAACAATGCTAGGAACTAAATCAAACTCGCCGATGAATTCTTAATCCGCACAGTATACTCGGTCTCAGTATTAGTGAGACTTCCTTCGCCGTATTTCCAACAATAATATACTCGGTCTCAGTTGTAGAATCAACATTTGTCTACTACTTAGAACCCTTCCAGCTTACAGTTCCTCCATTCAGGCAAAAGACAAAACCTGATTGAAATTTTGAGTCGTCACTATCAGTCTAGAAGCTAGCATCTGTGTAACCCTTTACAACGAGCTATTTCTCTTCACCAAACACCAAGAATACATCTTTAGTACTTTTCAAGTACTTTAGGATATTCTTGATTGATGTCAAGTGATTATCACCGAGATCAGATTGATATCTGCTAGTCATGCTCAAAGCATATGAGACATTGGGTCAAGTACATAACATCGTGTACATGATTGATCCAATTGCTAAAGTATATAGAATCAACTTCATGTAGTCCTTATCTTCTAAAGATTTAAGACACTGGTCCTTAGAGAGACTCACACCATGAGACATATGTAAGAATCCTTTCTTGGACTCAAGCATAATGAATCGTTCCAACACATTCTCAATATATGTATTTTGGGTCAAACCCATCAACTTCGAACAGCCCCTAGGGGGCTCTTAACAACTTGAAGGGTCAGAATATTATTTTCGATCAGGAGCATATCATCTACATACAATATCAGAAAAACAACAATGCTCTCACTAATCTTCTTGTAAACACAAGGCTCATATTCGTTCTTGATGAAAGAAAACTCTTTGACTTTCTCATCAAAACGTAGATTCCAACTTCATTTGGAGATACAAAACTCTCGGGTTATGTCATGTACACTTCCTCAATGAGGTTTCCATTAAGGAAAGCCGTCTTGACATCCATTTGCTAGATCTCGTAGTCATAATACGAAGCAATAGCAAGCAGAATTCTGATGAACTTTACCATAATAATAAGAGAAATGTTTCATCATAGTCAACAGCATGAATTTGTTTGAAACTTTTATCTACTAATCGTCCCTTGAATGTTTGTACATGCTCATCCATGTCAATTTTCTTCTTGAAGACCTACTTGCACTTTATGAGTCGTACCCCTTCAGGTAGTTCAACCAAGGTCCAAACTTTTTTTGCATACATGAATTCCATTTTAGAATTCATGGCCTCAAGCTAATTCTCGGAGTCTGGTCCACACATAGCCTATTTGTAGATTGCAGACTCATCATCATGATCCATAAGCAATACATTACCTATTTGAGACATGAGAAATTCATATCTCTCAGACTCAAATCTTGGTCTCCCAGTTCTACGTAGGACTTGTGTTTCTTGAGCAATTTTTCTAGCTAGAACAACTTGTAGTCCTTGCCCAGGCTCTAATTTCGGTTCATTTGTTGTTTGTGGTTCTTGAATTTTTCAAGTTCTACCTTAGCAGTCTTTTTTAATAAAACTTTTTCTCTACAAAGACATCAGTACTTGTGACAAATACTTTGCCCTCAAACGATAGGTAGAAGTAGTACATTTTGGTCTCTATAGGATACCCCACAAGATAACACTTATCTGACGTAGGTTCCAGATTGTAAGGCATTTGACGTAGTACATATGTCTCACAGTCCCAAATCATCATGAAAGATATACTAGCACGCTTCTCGGTTCATATCTCAAATGATGTCTTTAGAACCGTTTTTGTTGTAACATGATTTAAAGTGAAAGCAGCAGTCTCTAGAGCAAATACCCAAAAGGAAACGGGCAAATCTGCAAAACTCATCATCGACCATATCATGTCTAACAAAATACGATTCTTGCTCTCAGACACACCATTATGTTGTGTTGTTCTAGGTAGAGTGAGTTGTGATACAATCATTGTTTTAAATGTCCTCTGACATGTCCTTTTAAGGGTAAAACGATATGTTTTTCTAAAATAAATAAATTATGTCTTTTTGTAAAATATAGACCGACATGTCCGATTTTTTCTGATATTTCGACCGACACACTTTCGAATATCACCCGCAATTTTTTTATATGTTATATTAGCAGAATGACAACGTACGTTTAAATCGCTTATATATATTATATTATGTATATTTAAATTGATTAGAATTAATGTTTTGATTTTTTAATGTTTTATTCCTACAATCAATTATGTATAATTATTTTATAATATTTTAATTTCATAATACAAAAAATATGAAACATTTAATAAATTTATTAATTGATTGTTTGTCTGTTTTTAATATAAATTTATAAATTTGAAAAGACTTATAATCAATCAAAGTTTTTTAACTTTTAATTATGCATTATTTACAATAAACTTATTGTTATCAAAATAAAATTATTGTGTATTATTGAATATATTTTACAATGTATAATTTTATATTTATTAATAATATATCTTAGATACTATTTGATTTTATTTCGTAATATAAATGACTCATTTTTTATCTATTTGTTATATTATTTTTCTATTTTTATAACATAATTATAGTTATTAAACATAAAAATAAAAATTTTATTTATAAGACATGAAAATACGATATTTTAAAATATCCCCGACATGTCTCCGACTTCCGACATCCGAGATTTAAAAACTCAATCTGATATGTCGTTGACATCCGATATTTAGAACATTAGATACAATACCACACTCTTTCAAATGATCACGAAACACATGACTGAGATATTCACCATCTCGATCAGATCAGAGTGTCTTTATCTTATTTCTCAGTTAGTTTTCCACTTCATTCTTAAACTTTTTGAACTTCTCAAAAATTTCATATTTGTTTTTCATAAGAAACACATATCTGTATCTACTGAAATCATCAGTAAATGTAACAAAACAATGAAACTCACCTCTAGCCATATAACTTATGGGCCCGTATAATTCACTATGTATTATACCCAAAAGATAATCAGCTCTCTCAGTGACCAGTGAAAGAGCCTTTAGTCATCTTGTCTAATAAATATGACTCGCATCTCTTATATGATTCATAATCAAATGAGTCTGATAATCCATGTTTATGGAGCTCGAATATGCGTTTCTCGTTTATATGACATTATGACCCAAACGACAATGTCAAAGGAATGTAGGGTTTGAGTTATTCATTTTTAATCTTTTAGTATTTTTTACATTATAGATTGACTGATCTAAGTTCAAAACATATAAACTATTAAACAATTGGGCAACAACATAACAAACAACATGTAAATAAATAGAACAACAATTGTTCTTAATAATGAAAAAAAACTATTCCATGTCAAGACATGAAATAGATATAATGTTTCTAGTTATGGCTGAAACAAAATAACAATTATCTAGTTCTATTACAAGTCCAGTGTACACAAAAAGACAACAAACTCCAACGGCGACAACAACAACTTTTGCTCCATTCCCAACGCGTAGGTCAACCTCTCCTTTACACAACAGCCTTCTCTTTCCTAGTTTCTGCACAATTGTACAAATATGAGAACCACATCCGGTATCAAATACCCGAGATGAAAGAGCAGAAAAGTTTATTTATATAACATAAATACCTGAAGTGGAAGTCACATTTCCCTTCTTCTGTTGCAGATCCTCAAGATAGAGGGAACAATTCCTCCTCCAGTGTCCTGCCTTGCCACAATGGTGGCACTTCCCTTCCTTAGCCAGGCCTTTCTTCTTCAGTATTGAAGACTTGGGATCAAGATATGACTTAGGTCCTACCTTAGTCCTCTTAGATACATTGTCTTGCCCTTGCCTTTATGCACCATCAGTATGGGGCTAGCAGGTATGCCCTTTTCATGTTGATCTTGACAATTCTCAACATGCCTAGAAGTTCGGGCAGTGTCTTGCCAATTTCATTCATATTATAATTCGAGACGAACTACTCATAACTGTCTGACAATGATTACAGGATTAGTGCGTGGCCAACTCTTGGCCCAAAGGAAACTCCAGTCTTTCAAGGTTCTCGATATACCCAATCATCTTGAGTATGTAAGTCCTTATTGGATCTCGAGCTCCCATCTTGTACTGAAACAATGTCTTAGAGATGTCGAACCTCTCTTGTCGAGCTTGGCCTTGAAATATTTTCTTCAGATGCTCGATTATATCATAAGCACACATGTTCTCATGTTGCTTCTGAAACTCAGAGTTCATGGTCGCAAGCATGAGCCATTCAACATCTAGGGTATCGTCTTCATACTTCTTGTAAACATCTTTATCTGCACGAGGGGCAGTTGCAGTTGGCTCCGTGGGGGAATCTTCTTCCAAGATATAGAACTTGTGCTCTTGCCTGAGAATAATTCTCAGGTTCCTGTACCAGTCAAGGAAATTTATCTCGTTTAGCTTGTCCTTCTCAAGGATAGCTCTCAGGTACAGGGTGGAGTGCAAGCCATTTATAATGTATATTTTACAAAAAATTATGCAAAATAAGCTTAGTACTACATTTTAAATACATTTTTTATTTTAATATAGATTTTAATTAAATACTCTCACTATTTTAATTAAATTGATAACTCTTAATATCAATTCGGAGAATTTATGCGAGCAACTCTCTAGTGGACAAGATCCAGAATTCACCAACACCATAAGTCAGATTTGGCTGATCACTCATAGTGTGGCTATTTAGGAAGACAATCTTTGTCAATTGCATCATCATGCAACTCTTGTATGGTTGGTGAAGAACTTTTTATTCACATCCATCATATGATGCACATATCAACCATATGTCTTTAGGCACTCAACTTTTAAGGTCTCCTAGTTAAGTTGGACCCGATGTCGACAGTAGGATATCACAATTATCCACTTGTACTCTTATCAAGATAGATTAATGCACTTTGTTTTGGCAAGTCCACATTACATCGATCGAGGCAGGAATAGTGTCATCCATTAGAATATATTTATACACTTAATATTGGATTAAGGGATTTTAAGATGTTCGATTAACATTTAATCAATGTGCACATTTATAAAACAAAAAATACAATATTTGCATTCATGATACATCCGAGATGTGCACAAAATAAAACCAACAACAGTTGATGTAAAACGAGCTAAATCTCAACACTCAGGACATTTCCAAATCTTTAGTTTTACATGTATTGGACACAGGCACAAGCAAACTCCCTTACAGCAGTAGACAAACTCGTCTCTCAATGTTAAATTCAAAATTCAAGACAATATTTGATTTCACAAACCACATAGAGAGACGATTACTGCTAAAGGAAAAACATTTCTGAAACATGAAAATCACATAACCTCCCTCTGATACCACTGTTGGGTTTTCTGTATAGGGGTGGAACAACACATCATGTGTGCGCAATGAAATAGATTTTCAAGAAAAACCCAAAATAGTAAAGGATCTTACGATATCCATGAATCAACAAACAAATGTAAACAACTACTGCATTGTACCTGAAAGGGATTGAGTGTTTGCTCAACCAAGATGCTCCAAAAACATAATCTAGAAACAAGTGGTTGAGTCCACACAGAAATAGATCTGCGACTCTACAGATATCCACAAGAGCAAAGGAGAACCACAAGATCTCGTCTCACAAGAACTAGGTCAGAGACGGACTGCTTTCTGCGTCTCCACGAATTGCTAGATTTGTTTCCAGGAGAGATGACAAGAAGAGATCACGACGGGGTCTCGGGTTCGGCTCAAGTGACGGCTTCAAAAGCACGCACAGAAGTCACAAAGGAAAAACTCTTTTCCAAGTCTATTTATACCCAAGGATATCAAACAGACGATAACCCCTTTGAAATCTGCCAAAACACGAGTTGCGTCGACATACAGTCGACGTGCGTCGAAAAGAACTCGACGCAACGTCAAGAAGCAATCGACGACACTCAACGCACCTTGCGTCGACACGCAGTCGACACACTTGCGTCGAATAGAAGTCGGCGTTACGTCTACATCTACTTGACGTAGCGTCGACTAAGAATCTGAGTCGACTTCGAGTTCGGATGTGTCGACATCTAGTCGACATGCGTCGATACGGACTTGACATGCGTTGATACGCACTCGACGCAATCCACCAGTATTTTTCAGGTCATAGGATTGGTCCTTTACTCATATATCTCATATGAGTGACGCCAACATAATTCCTCATCCAATTTCTCCAAACAATCTTATGTGCGATCCTATAGACTCATATCGCGCTGGTAGCAAGACTAACTGTTTGACTACTTCCAAATCACCATAGAAACACTAATAGAGGAATTAGTGACTTATCACCATATCGGTCGATACTTATTATCGAAACAGATATGTAGGGAATTACCTGTACATTTTTCTTTCTCAACTTTCATTAGATAACATATTTTTTCATGCTAAAATAAGTCGTGTTGGGGACAATAAACCCAGTAGTTACCTTTTATTTTATGGTACTTTTTTTATTTTGCTAGTTTCATTTAGCAATTTATTTTTATAATTGTCCATGTTGTTTTACCTAATTCTAGTTAGTCAAAAAGCTTATTTTTACGTGAAATTATGAGTCATAGGTGTTATCGTGTCAGAGTCTGATGAATTTCATCTGTTCTGGTGTGTGTCGTACAAAATATGTGCAAGGCTGAGAATTTTAAAAAAAAACTTGACGTGCACGATCGTGCGCGCCATTTCGCATAATCATGCGGTCGTGAATTTTTAATAATCGTTGCCCCACATTCTTTCGCGCGAAATCGATTTTTCTCCAATAGGTCGGCCTACTCCGGCGATTTCTGAAACATGAAATCGCAGAACCTCCCTCTGATGTCACTGTTGGATTTTCTATATAGGGGTGGAACAACACATCATATGTGCGCAACGAAATAGATTTACAAGAAAAACCCAAAATAGTAAAGGATCTTGCGATATCCATGAATCAACAAACAAATGTAAACAACTACTGCATTGTACCTGAAAGAGATTGAGTCTTTGCTCAACCAAGATGCTCCAAAAACATAGTCTAGAAACAAGTGGCTGAGTCCACACAGAAATAGATCTGCGACTCTACAGATATCCACAAGAGCAAAGGAGAACCCCAAGATTTTGTCTCACAAGAACTAGGTCAGAGATGGACTGCTCTCTGCGTCTCCACGAATTGCTAGATTCGTTTCCAGGAGAGATAACAGGAAGAGATCACGACGGGGTCTAGGGTTCGGCTCAAGTGACGACTTCAAAAGCACGCACAGAAGTCACAAAGGAAAAACTCTTTTCCAATTCTATTTATACTCAAGGCTATCAAACAGACGATAGCCCCTCAGAAATCTGCCAAAACACGAGTTGCGTCGACATGCAATCGACGTGCGTCGATAAGAACTCGACGTAACGTCAAGAAGCAATCAACGACACTCAACGCACCTTGCGTCGACACGCAGTCGACGCACTTGCGTCGAATAGAAGTCGATGTTACGTCTACATCTACTTGACGTAGCGTCAACTAAGAATCCGAGTCGACTTCGAGTTCGGCTGCGTCGACATCTAGTCGACATGCGTCGATACGGACTTGACATGCGTCATAGGATTGGTCCTTTACTCATATATCTCATATGAGTGACGCCAACACAATTCTTCCTCCAATTTCTCCAAACACTCTTATTTGCAACTCTATAGGTTCATATCGCGTTGGTAGCAAGACTAACTGTTTGACTACTTCCAGATCACCATAGAAACACTAACAGAGAAATTACTGACATATCACCATATCGGTCGGTACTTATTATCGAAACAGATATGCAAGGAATTACCTATACATTTTTCTTTCTCAACTCTCATTAGTTAACATATTTTTTCATGCTAAAATAAGTCGCGTTGGGAACAATAAACCCAGTAGTTACCTTTTATTTTTATTGTAATTTTTTTTTATTTTGTTAGTTTCATTTAGCAATTTATTTTTATAATTGTCCATGTTGTTTTACCTAATTCTAGTTAGTCATAAAGCTTATTTTTAGGTGAAATTATGAGTCATAGGTGTTATCGTGTCAGAGTCTGATGAATTTCATCTGTTCTGGTGTGCGTCGTATGAAATATTTGCGGTGCTGATAATTTGAAGAAAAAAAATTTGACGTTCACAATCGTGCGCGCCATTTCACACAATCATGCGTTCGTGATTTTTTATAATCGCGGCCCCACATTCTTTCGCACGAAATCGATTTTTCTCCCCTAGGTCGGCCTACTCCGGCAATTTCGCCCCCCCCCATTCCTTCTGTCTTTCTCCATGGCTAGCTCATCTCGTCAATACTCTCGGGGCCCTCGCACCACAGGTGGCCAGTCATTCCCCGCTCCCAACGTCCCCAACGCATAATCTATGCTCATCTTTGATCGCACGGAGCCTCGGGCTGGCATTTTTGCGGAAATCCCATTGTCGCGTGGAGGGATTCGGGCGACCGTAGCCCCGCCAAATGGACAGTGTCCACGACCGCGCCAGTCCTAAGATTTAAAATGGTGAATCTTAGTAATCTATCCTATCAAAGCATGGATGCCACTATTTCAAGACTTATCAAATACCTGTGCATGCACTCCTAATTCAAAGATCATAATCACATTCATTAAATGGCTTTCTCCAGATCCATGCTTTCAACATTATGCATTCCCAGAATCTTAGTTACACAGTTTGAAATTAATATCCCCGCAATGAACTTTTTCCTTCTATGTGCACATAACTCACAATGCAGGTTACCCTGGTGTCCAAAGGGTATTAACAATTGCATAATTCCCCAGGTATTAGCCTTAAGCCGCAAATATTTTAAGTGTAAGAAAATAAATCTTCATTATTATTCCAAACAGTGAGTTGATCTGTTTCGGTATGCACTAGGCACTAGGTATAACATATATACAAAGGCCTTTTTTGGAGGGGGTAGTTCTACGAATGTCGTACCACAAATGCGGATTTCACGCATGCGTGGTCTCACGGAACGCCCAAATGCAGCGTTCTTCCACATCATTCTGCATGATTTATGTCCCGCCAAATGGTGCCTAATTCTTACGGAAAAGGGAAGGAACAGCCATATATGTGACCATTAGATACTATCATTTAAAACAATTTACCTTATATTCAAGTAATGAATCCCATGTTACAAGCGCACTATCATCTGGAGACCATTCAACGCCAGCCAAATCTATTGTATCAACTGCAAAAGTACCCATGATGTCCCATGAATGGCAGGAGAGCAAATTTATGTAGTCTTTGCAATCTCTTCTCGTGCAAATAGCAGCAAATCTTCCATCTTTGGTAAAGCAAACACCCCTTGAAGTATGTTTTGGCCACTGCACATGAACACAAGCAGTGTTCACCAGTGACCACACGGTCAATCGAAGCTGGAACTCGGATGTTGTAAGTATATGGCGGCTATCAGGGCTCCACCTAGCATAAGCAATTCCAGCAGGACCTTCATCTATTTTACACGTCCATTCTGGTTGAGTTAATGACCAAGCCTGAACCATTGGCCTCCTATAAAGACCACAAAGAATGTACTCTGAGTCCGAGGCCCATTCAATATAGCTTATTTTGTCAACACAAGAGTATAGTTGTACAACCTACAAAATATGTAAATGTGAGTCAAAATGGCTATGATTTTGATTAGAAGCAATATGACCAAATGCAAGATAACTCAAGCACTGAGTTTAATCAAGGTGATATAAAAGGAAATTACCAATGGGACAACTCTACTGGGGATTGGTGTCTGTGTCAATAGGAGGGAGCCTGTGTGCGGCCGTCGTCGAGAGAAGTGGCAAGGTCGTGCGTAACGGGCGACATGCACGGATCAGTTGAGACCACAGTGGTAGAGAGGTCTCATGGAGATCACGTGAGTGTCCAATGAGGGAAAGGAGCATGTTAGACCAATTGATTCAAAATGAGGATGATTAATCACACAAAGGGAACAAAATGAGGGATACAATAATGACGCAAGCTTGCGCCTTTGTTCTTGAAGGTTGGATCCATCCAAGAGTTCCTCTCAGAAATTAGAGCTTACAACATAAGACTCCGAGATTATGAGAATCTACCCCTACTATCCCGTATATTGGGAGAAAAACTGTTATGACCTAACTAGGGGAGAAAGAGGAAGTAGGAAGAAGACTAGAAGATTAGGGTTTAGGAGAGGAAGAAGAGAGAGGATACCTGGAAATATTCTTGCTTAACCACCAAGGAGGAGGGGTTGGGTATTTATGCTCCCACCCAACCCCTAGGGCCGGCCGGCCCCATTGGGGCTGAACCCAATGTGGTTCAGCCCCCATTCTGCTTTATTGTTGGGTTTGGGCTGAACCAGATGGTTCAGCCCGGCTTTCATTCCCGGTCTCCTTCGGTCTTCACGCGTATTTGAATCCACGGAAACGTAGATCGTCCGGGGGCATAACATTCCCCTCCCCCTCAAGAAGCACCTTGTCCTCAAGGTGAAAATCAGGATAGCGCTCCCGGAACTCCAAGAGGTCCACCCACGAATTGTGCGTCGCGGGCATCTGCTTCCATTTGACGAGGATCATTGGCCGGTACTCCGTGCCGTGTTTCTTCCATTTGGTCATGAGAACTTAAGGTAAGGGCCGCAATTCGCCGCTGCTGGTAGCCTCAGGTAAGGTAGGAGTGACGGAAACAGTGTTCCCCAGCTTCTTCTTGAGGACGGAGACATGAAAAGTAGGGTGAATGCGCGACCCCTCCGGTAGCGCCAAAGTATAGGCGATGGGTCCTACCCGCCGAATGACTCTGTACGGCCCGTAGTAACGTGGGGCCAGTTTCTGATTGGCCCGACGGGCGACTAAGAGCTGACGATAGGGCTGGAGCTTGAGAAACACCTCATCACCGACCGCAAATTCCCGTTCCGTACGGTGCTTGTCGGCTTGAACCTTCATGCGGTCTTGGGCCGCACGTAAATTGTCGCGGAGAAGAGCCAAGGTCCGATCCCGATCTTGGAGAGCTCGATCGACCGCCGGGAGGGCAGTGCCGGCCGGTTCATAGGAGGACAACGTGGGTGGCGGCCGCCCGTACACCGCCGCGAACGGAGTGAGCCGGCTGGCCGTGTGATAAGAGGTGTTGTAGCAATACTCGGCCCAATGTAGCCACCTGGTCCACGTGCGGGGTTCATCCATGACAAAGCACCGTAAGTATGTCTCGACTCCTTTGTTGAGTACCTCCGTCTGCCCGTCGGTTTGGGGGTGATTGGCCGTGCTCATGCGTAGTGTAGTACCCTGAAGCCGAAAAAGCTCCGTCCAAAAATGGCTGACAAAAACAGGGTCCCTATCAGAGATGATGGCCCGAGGAAGCCCGTGAAGTCGAACTATCTCTTTGGCGAAGAGGTCAGCCACCGTTTCGCCGGAATATGGGTGGCTCAAAGCAAGGAAGTGGCCGTACTTGGACAATTTATCGACAACGACGAGAATGACTGACTTGCCCTGTGATTTGGGAAGGCCCTCGATGAAGTCCATGGAGACGGTGTCCCAGATCTGGTGTGGGATTTCTAGCGGAGTAAGAAGGCCCGCTGGGGAGATCGTCTCATACTTTTGCCGCTGGCAGACATCGCATTCCCGCACGAACTGCTGAACATCCCGCTGCAGCCCCTTCCAAAAGACGTTGGCCTTGACCCGCTGTAAGGTTCGATGGATGCCAGCATGACCACCGGTCGGTGAAGCGTGAAACTCCCGAATCATAGTAGTACGCCACGGGGACGTGACCGGTAGAACGAGCCGACCCTGGTAGTAGAGTCGCGTGCCCAGTAAGTGATAGCCAGCCGCGGTGCCTCGACCCTGCTGCAGTGCTTCAACAATGTCGCGGAGAACTGGGTCCTGGAGAACCTCTGCCTGTATGTCGTCTAAGGAGGCAATCACCGGCCCCGAGATGTGAGTAAGGGAGCTTTCTGGTATCCGAGATAACGCATCGACCGCCATATTCTCCTTGCCCATCTTGTAGACAATCTCATAATCATACCCCAGAAGCTTCGTCAGCCACTTCTGCTGCAGCGGGGATGCCAACCGTTGCTCCAGGAAATGCTTCAGACTCTGGTGGTCTGTACGGACCTAGAAGTGCCGCCCCAGAAGATAGGGCCGCCATAGAGCGACCGCGTGAAGTATGTCGAGCATCTACTTCTCGTACGTAGAGAGCCCCAAGGTCCTGGGAGCGAGAGCTTTACTGAAATAAGCAAGTGGCCGACCCTCCTGCATGAGGACCGCGCCGATGCCGACGCCAGACGCGTCCGTCTCCACCACAAAATCTTTGGAGAAATCCGGAAGTGCTAGCACGGGGGTGGTGGTCATGGCCCTTTTGAGGCCATTGAAAGCTTCCTCGGCCTCCGCATGCCATCAGAAGGAATCCTTCTGCAGCAACTGGGTGAGTGGCCGTGCGATCTTCCCGTAGTCCTTCACGAACCGGCGATAGTAGCCGGTCAGCCCAAGAAAGCCTCGTAAGGCCCGGATCGTCGTGGGTAGCGGCCAAGTCACAATGCTTTCAATCTTCCGCGGGTCGGTCCGGACCCCTTGAGCGGAGACCAAATGTCCCAAGTACTCGACCTCTGCCTGCCCAAAAGAGCATTTGGAGCGCTTGGCATACAGTTGGTGCTCCCGCAAAATGTGGAACACATGCCGAACGTGCTCCCGATGCTCCTCCCAGCTCCTGCTATAGATCCAAATATCATCAAAGAAAACTAGCACATACCGACGAAATAGTGGTCGTAAAATCTCGTTCATGACGGCTTGGAAGGTAGATGGGGCGTTGGCCAAACCGAACGGCATCACCAGAAACTCATAATGACCGTCGTGAGTACGAAACGCCGTCTTGTGGATGTCTTCGTCCCGCATGCGTATCTGATGGTAGCCGGATCGGAGATCCAGCTTGGTGAAGAGGCTTGCCCCATGCAGTTCGTCCAGCAGCTCCTCGATCATCGGAATGGGAAACTTGTCTTTAATGGTCGAGTGATTCAGTCCCCTGTAATCGACACAAAACCTCCAGGAGCCATCCTTCTTCTTGACCAAGATGATCGGAGAAGAGAATGCGCTGGTGCTGGGTCGGATGATGCCGGAGGCCATCATCTCACGTACGCTGCGTTCTATCTCCGTCTTCTGAATGTGGGGGTACCGGTATGGACGAATATTCGTCGGGTCTGCTCCGGCCTTCAGCTGAATCTGATGATCTCTGAACCGTGCGGGCGGTAAAGAATGTGGTGCCTGAAAGATGTCGTCAAACTGAACCAATAGATCCTGCAGTTGCGCTGGTTCCGTTGTTGGCCCAAGAGCCTCTATCCCCCACAACAAGGCCATCATACTACCCTCTTCCTCCATACTTTGCAGGCTCGTGAGTGATATCTCCTTGAGCGGAGACGTCTGTATCCCCTGTAGGCAATGCTCTGTCCCCAGGTGCGAGAACTCCAACGTCATCTTCTCCCAATCCGTGGTTACCCGCTTGAGCTGGCGGAGCCACTGTACGCCCAACACCATGTCCGACCCCCGAATCGGGAGCAGGTAGACATCCGTCCGGCACACATAGCCCTGTAGTCGCAGCTCCACCCCCTTCAGGACCCCTTCGCACCTCAACTTGCTGCCATCTGCCACCATAACCTGGAAAGAAGCCCCCTTGTCGACTGCATGTCCCGCCTTCTGTGCCGCTGCGGGGGTGATAAAATTATGTGTACTCCCGCTGTCTATCAAAATAGTCACCCGCTCGTGCCCCAACTTCCCAGCAATCCGTAACGTAAGTGGGGCTGAACATCCTTCCATTGCCTGGATGGACACCCCAAACTCCGCCAGGTCCAAACCATCCACCTCATCACAGGTAGGGAGCTCTTCCTCGTCATCCTCCTCCCTCAGCATGAATACTTGCACCTTTTGGCACCGGTGTCCTGGTGTGTACTTTTCGTCGCAATTGAAACATAGCCCCTTGTCCTTCCTGGCCTGCAGCTCAGGCCACGTCAGGCGTGTCACTGTCGGCCGTCCGGCCTGCGGCTGCTCACGCCGCCCCGCTACAGGTGCTGCTGGTGCTGCGGGAGTGCGTGCTCCCCCTCGATTTCGCTGGCGGTTGCACCGCTCCTCCTGTATCCTGGCTAGACTGATGGCGTGGCTCAGACTGTACGGCATGTAGGCATGGACCTCATCTCTAAGGTGGTCCTTCAGCCCCGAAATGAAACAACTGAGGAGGGTCTTTTCCCCCCAATTTACCCGATTTGCCAGCCGCTCGAACTCCGTGCGATATTCCGTCACGGTCCCCTTCTGTTGGAGTTTCTGCAAGGTGGCCTCCACGTCCTCGTATTCCAAGGGGCCGAAACGGGCTGTGAATCCCTCTATGAAGTGCGCCCACGGCGCGTACCCATAGCTTCACACGAACCATTGTGCCCACTGGTATGCGTCGCCCTCCAAGTGAAACGACGCCAACGGCACCCATTGCTCATTGGGGATCTCTTGGTATGTGAAGAACAACTCGGCCTTTTGTACCCATTCCAGCGCGTCACTACCTCGGAAATGCCATCCTCGTACGTTTTGGTTGCATAACAGCCCGTTGGTTCGCTCCTCCATTCCTGCCATATCCTGACTCTAGCCCTGCTGGCCTGAGTTGTTCGGCCACTGGATTCGGCCTACCATAGTAGTCGTGATAATGTTCCCCTCCGTATCCCCCTCCCATAAGAGGGCCCTCCTCGTCGTCAAAAACGTGTCTGGGAGGATATCCCCGCCATTGTTCGCCTTGCCCCATCCTCGCTGGAGTCCCTAGTACCTGTGGTCTGGGGAGGATCCCATTTCCCGCGCCATTCGACCCTCCCATGTGCAGCGACGGCCTCCAAATAGGCTCCTGAGGTCCAAAAGGGCGGCCGGCAGCCACCCCGGCGACTCCACCGCCGACGGCCACCCCTCCCGGGCCGATCCACCCCCCGGTGACCTACTGGTGGAGGTTTGGTCCCGATCCGACCCAAGGTCTGGCGGCAGGAGCGCCCGCGCCTGGGCTGCGCGGGATCGGCGTCGTCGGCCCTGTAGGGCTCGGCTGTGCCGACGGCCCTCCGTGGCCGGCTGTCCAGCCTGGTTCCGGGTTGGGGCCGCTGTAGGACATCATTCCCGGCCCTCCCGTGGTGCCTCCGGCGGAAGACGGTGCCGCGTGCGATGATTCTCCCGATTCCGCCATCTTCCCCCTTAGGGTTTGCGTTAACAACGCCTTCAACTCATCCAAGCGTCCTTCCATGCGTTCTTCTAGATTTTTCGGGGAGGTTTTAACTTGTTCTTCGATCCCGGCCACGGAATCCGCCAAGGCGACGTAGTTCTCTTCGATGGTGGCTAAACGCGCCATCTCCGTCTCCGTGCGTGTCACCATTGTCGCAGGAAAGATGCTCTGATACCAAATGTTATGACCTAACTAGGGGAGAAAGAGGAAGTAGGAAGAAGACTAGAAGATTAGGGTTTAGGAGAGGAAGAAGAGAGAGGATACCTGGAAATATTCTTGCTTAACCACCAAGGAGGAGGGGTTGGGTATTTATGCTCCCACCCAACCCCTAGGGCCGGCCGGCCCCATTGGGGTTGAACCCAATGTGGTTCAGCCCCCATTCTGCTTTATTGTTGGGTTTGGGCTGAACCGGATGGTTCAGCCCGGCTTTCATTCCCGGTCTCCTTCGGTCTTCGCGCGTATTTGAATACACGGAAACGTAGATCGTCCGGGGGCATAACAAAAACACTCCTGTCTTAGTTACCATAAACAAGCCACTCAAGGAAACATGCAAAGACAACAGAATAAAATACTGATAAAAGATAGGTCTGCAAGCCGACTATGAATCTACTCGTCTTTATTATGGTCGTCGGAGTTAGCGTGTTCTATCATGAATGTGCGCCAAGTACGTAAATTAATCACAGGTATTAATCAATGCATGTCAACGTATGCTTCATTTATATTGTTATCAGAGCACGATTGGATCAATTCCATGGATTTTGATCTGGTGATCTTATTGATCCTTTTGTAGATGTTGATGCAGAAGTACGAAGTAGAAAATCTCAATGGAAAAATGACTTCACAATGTAGCAAGTGAAGATGTGCGAATTGTTGGTGCAACATGGTGTGCGGAAGGTGCCAAAGGGCAAGATAATTTGAATACGGACATGGCAGATCAAATGAGAATTTGTTAAATCATGCGCATGTCGATCCAACTGTGCTTAGAGGGCGAGGTTCTCAGAGAGGTATATAAAGAGACTAATGTGGATAGATATTATGGTTAATGTTGACAAGTCAACATATGACAGTTTATCATGAACAGACTTTATCTGAAGCAACAAGACAACGACTATAAACGCATCAAATGAAAGAAGATATGTTATTTAAATGTCATATTGATTCATTTAATGGCATTATTCATGAATTAACATATGTCAACATTGAGATTGAAGATGTGTTCATTACTGGTTCATATAAGGATTTTGTAGATACCATGCTTTATGGAAGAGATTATTTTTGCTAGTGGTGATACATGTCTTCTAATTACGAGTATTAAAGAAGGCCTCAGAAAATGATGAGGAGGGCAAAGCTGGGGATTTGGTGGCAGGGAAATGATATAAAGAAAAAAATTATGGCCTGAAGGACAAGTCCAGATTTAACTGGAAATCTAAAAAGTTTCAAAATTTTGAATGTCATAAAATGACACGTCAAGGACTGTTCTGTGAGGAAAAAATAATGGGTATGACAGTGATCCACGTAGGATCACAAAAATTGTTGTTAGTGGTGTTCATGACAATTGTTGATGAACTTAACACAATGTTTACAGTCAGTGACAATGACACGAGAGCGGAATGGATTTTTAATTAAGAATGTTTGCTTCATATAAAATCTATCGTGAATTAATTTTGTGGCAAAGTTGTTAGGGATGACAAGGTACTGTCAGTGATAAGTGAAAACGAGGGTCTGAATGTTGTAAACCATCTACAATTATTGCTACAACAGTTGTTTCTTTGACAAAGGGGGCATATATGGATATTACACAATCCAGCCATATGTGATTGGGGCATATGAGCGAGAGAGGGATGCATAATCTACAAAAAAGGGATTTGTTACCTGGAAGACTGGTATAGAGTGCTACCGACGTGCACACGTCGATGAGACACCTTGGCGGATCTACACACGTAAGAAGACGACGACATCTATTCCACCTGGAGCGGAAGAGACCGAGGGCGCGTGATGGACATGCTTATCTTTATCTTGTTGGTTGTTTTTATTTGTTCTTATTAGAAAAGCCCATGTAAAAGGCCCATTTGATGGCCCATTTTTCCTCCTCCTTCTTTAGTCCCACATCATGTATAGGATTTATTCTTCTCTCTTCTCTCCTATATATTTGTATTCTCTCCTTGTATTTAGATACTTGAATAATACATACAAGCTTTGGGCACTTTCTACATGGTATCAGAGCCAGGTTCCTTCTAACTGCGACCTGCCTTTTTTCTGTCCGCCCGGTCTCCTGCGGACTGCCTTCCTGCATCCGCCTCTCTGCGGACTGCCCTTCTGCATCCGCCTCTCTGCGGACTGCCCTTCTGCATCCGCCTCTCTGCGGACTGCCCTTCTGCATCCGCCTCTCTGCGGACTACCCCTCTGCATCTGTCCGCTCGGCTACCCTGCGGACTGCCTTCCTGTCCGCTCCGGTCTCGTGCGGACTGCCCTTCTGCTTCCGCCTCTCTTCTCTCCCTCCGTGGTTCCACCCTCCTCAGGCTTCCTATAGCCATCTTCTGCTCTGACTCGTGGGGCCCACCTCTCTCTATCCGCTCCGGACGATCCTTCCTGTCCGCTGCACTCCCTGTTTGTGTCCGCTCGAGCCTCTTTGCTCGCGGACTGCTCCCTCTAGCCCGCTCTATTTTTGTCCGCTCGAGCCTCTGTGCTCGCGGACTCTCTATCCGCAGTCTCTTGCGGACTGCTCCTGTCCGCTGCGGGCTCTCCTTGTGTCCACTGTGCGCTCTTCTCTTGCTGTGTGAATTCTTTCTTGCGGTCTGCTCCACATTATTGCGACCTCTGCCGCGGACTGCCCCCAGTTTGCCGCGACCTCCTCCAAGCTCTGCTCCAAACCGCTGCGACCTCTGTCGCGGACTGCTCCAGCTCTGCTCTCAACAGCTGCGATCTGCTCCACTGATCTGCGACCTCTTCCAACTCGCCGCGACCTCCTTTCGCGGACTGCTCCTGTTCGCCGCGGCCTCACTCAGTTCGCCGCGACCTCCAGTCCGCCGCGACCTCCTTTCTCCCACTGCTTGCCGCGCGGTTTGTTCTCACCGAGCCCTGCTGTCTGCTCCTCCTCAGTCGCCATGTCCTCCAGCGACTCCACTACCGCTCAACCCCCGGCCGACCACGTGGCTCCTCTCGAACTCCGCGATGAGCTTCGGATTACTACTATTTCCCTCTCTGGCAAGTCCAACTTCATTCCCTGGGTCCACTCCGTCCGCCGGGTCTTACAAGCCAAGGGTCTTGCCCGTCACCTTACCCAGGGCTCACCAACTCCTCCTACTGATGATTGGCTCCGCAATGACGGTCGCGTCCAGACCTGGATCCTGAACTCGGTGGAGGGTGAGCCGTACCAGATGATCATGTATCATGAGACCGCCAAAGCCATGTGGGATGAACTTCATTCGTTGTACTCCGGGAAGGACAGCCTTCAGCACCTTTTTGACATCATCACTGATCTTCAAGCCTTGGATGTTGGCAAAGCTCTGGACATGACCTCCTTTGTGGCCCGTGCTAAAACTCTCACGGAAGCCTGGATTCAGCACCAGCCCGCGACTACTGATCTCGCTGCCCAACGCGCCGAGAAGGAGGCTGTTTGTATTGCTATGATTATGGCTCGCGTCCCGCCACACCTGCACAGTATTCAGGCCCAGGTCCTGGCTTCACCCACTACCCCTTCCTTCTCCGATGTCTGCTCGATGTTACTTCGCGTACCACCTCCACCGGAGGCTCCTGCACCACCCTCGCCGGCCCTTCTTCAGCAGGCCCTTCCTCCTTTACTTCCACAACCCTCTTTTACTCGGGGTGGCCGTACGGGCTCCCGTGGGCGGGGCCGTGGTGGCCGCGGACGGCCCAAGTGCACCTACTGCGGCCGGGATGGCCATACTGAAGCAGTCTGTCACAAGAAACATGGCTACCCTCCTCGCCCGCCTACTGCTGCTGTTACCGATAGCTCTCCTCCGACTGGTACGGATCTTGAGGCTCTTCGCCTTCAGCTGCAACAACTCCAGGGGCTCCTCAACCCACCCTCTGCTTCCATTGCCTCCACCTCCCATGCAGGTATTGTCTCCACCTCCACTGCAGGTACTGCCTGTCTTTCCTCCAGCTCTCGCTGGATCCTGGACTCGGGAGCCACCCACCACATCACTTCCATGCGGCCGCCCCAGTTCTCTGCTGCTGCTCATCCCCCGTCTATTACTGTGGCCAATGGTGCGCTTGTCCCGGTCTCCGGCTGCGCAGATCTCTTCCTCCCTCCCTCTCTCTCTCTTCGTTCCGTTCTTTATGTGCCAGCCTCACCTTTTAATTTACTCTCTGTTGGTCGTCTTACTACTGATATGCATTGCTTTATCACCTTCACCTCTTCTGGTTTTTTGATACAGGATCGGCAGACGCGGATTACCATTGGTAGGGGTCGGCTGCAGAACGGGCTCTACCTCCTCGATGTCTCTCCCACATCCCTTTCCTCTGTTTCCTCGTCTGATTGGCATTGTCGGCTTGGGCATGCCCCTCTACCTATCCTCCAGAAGGCGCTTCCAGACCTTTCTCTTCCTGCTTTTAAATGTGATTCTTGTATTATTGGCAAACAACCTCGCTCTTCTTATCCCGCTCATTGTACTAGGAGCTCTGCTACGTTTGATTTAATACATTCTGATATTTGGGGACCATATAAAGTTTCTAGCATTTCTGGTTATCGTTATTTTCTAACATTTATTGATGATTACTCTCGCACTACTTGGTTGTATCTCCTACATGATCGCTCTGAGCTTTCTCGTGTCTTTCAGGCGTTTGTGTTAGAGACTCGTACGCAATTCTCTACCACCATTAAAACTTTCCGCTCTGATAATGCCCGGGAATACACTAGCCACGAGTTTGCCACTCTCTGCGTAAACTTCGGTATTGTTCACCAGACCTCTTGTCCCTACACCCCTCAACAAAACGGGGTCGCCGAACGAAAGAACCGCCACTTGCTCGATGTTGCTCGCTCCCTTATGCTTCACATGCACGTTCCCAAAGTCTTCTGGAACTTTGCGGTGTCCACTGCATGTTTTCTTATCAACCGTCTCCCCTCTCCAGTTCTCCAGAACGCTACCCCCTTCAGCCTTCTTTTTCCCTCCACACCTGCCTTCCCCCTCACCCCCCGGGTTTTTGGATGTACCTGCTTTGTCCATCACCTGAGCCCTACTCTTGACAAACTGGATCCCCGTGCGGCCAAACACATTTTCGTCGGCTACTCCCGCACCCAAAAGGGCTATGTTTGCTACTCTCCGCTCACCCGGAAGATCTCTGTATCGGCTGATGTTACTTTCCGGGAGGATCAACCCTTCTTCCCCCCCCTCTGCCACCACTTCTACCACCACCTCCTACAACACCCTCCCTCCCACGGCCGGTGATCCCCGTCCAGTCCCCCCCCACCGTCCCTCCGCCTCCTCCCACCCTTGACCCTCCTCGACCCCCCGTCATTCGGGTCTATACTCGTCGCCCTCTTCCTCCCGTTGCTCCTCTGCAGTCGGCTTCGACCTCGGCTTCTCCGTGTTCTGCTGCTCCGGTGTCGGCCTCTACCGCTCATCCAATGGCGGACTATGTTTCTCTCCATCGCCTCTCTCCACCTCTTCAGACCTTGGCTACTTCGCTCTCCTCGGTCTCTATTCCTACTTCTGTCCAGGACGCTCTTCAACATCCTGGGTGGCGTGCGGCCATGGAAGACGAGATGGCTGCTCTTTGGGCCAACCAGACTTGGACCTTGGTGCCCCTTCCTCCCGGCCAGAAACCTGTTGGGTGCAAATGGGTCTTCGTCATTAAACATGCTCCTGATGGGACCATTGATCGCCTCAAAGCTCGTTTGGTTGCTCGTGACTTCACACAGCAACAGGGGCTGGACTATGACGAGACTTTCTCTCCAGTCGCTAAGCTCAACACGGTCCGCATTCTCATTTCTGTGGCTGTCCATCGCCAATGGCCCTTATTTCAACTCGACGTCAAGAAAGCTTTCCTGAATGACGACCTTCAGGAAACGGTTTACATGCAACAACCTCCCGGGTTTGAGACCACGGGGGAGTCACGGGTTTGTCATCTTCTCAAATCTCTATATGGTCTCAAACAATCCCCTCGGGCATGGTTCGACAAGTTCAGCAAAGCTCTCCGGGAAATTGGCTTCACTCGCAGCTCGGCTGACTTCTCATTGTTTACTCGCCACCAGGCCACTGGTACGGTTCTCCTATTGGTATATGTCGACGACATCATTATTACTGGCAGTGACTTGGACGGCATACAGGCCGTTAAGCTACATCTGAGCTCCGTCTTCCAAACTAAAGATCTGGCACATCTTCGGTACTTCCTCGGTCTGGAAGTGGCCAGACGGTCAGATGAGTTGGTTCTCTCTCAGCGCAAATATTGCCTGGATCTTCTTCATGATGCAGGCTACTCTGGCTGCAAACCTATTAACACTCCCATGGATGCAAATCACAAAATATGTGCTCAGGGCTCGGATTCTGATTCGCTTCTACCAAATCCAGAATATTACCGTCGTCTAGTTGAGAAGCTTATCTACCTAACAGTTACAAGACCTGATATATCTTTCGCTGTGGGACTTGTGAGTCGCTATATGCACTCTCCTCGAAGCTCTCATCTCCAGGCTGTGGAACGCATTCTCAGATATCTTAAGACAGCTCCTGGCCAAGGACTTGTATACAAAACCTCATCTTCCATTCCTACACTAGTGGCATACTCTGATGCCGACTACGCTGGCTCCCTCGACGATCGACGATCTACTAGCGGGTTTTGCACCTATTTTGGAGGACATCTGATTACTTGGCGAAGCAAGAAACAAGCAGTGGTTGCTCGATCCTCAGCAGAAGCAGAATATCGGGCAATGACTGCTGTGGTCTCTGAACTCACATGGATTGAGAGTCTCCTTACCGACCTTGGAGTTAAACTACCTTCACCAGCTCTCCTCCTATGTGACAGTCAAGCTGCCATACATATTGCTAAAAACCCGGTCTTCCATGAAAGAACGAAGCATATTGAGGTAGATTGTCATTTCATCCGAGAGAAAGTCCACATGAAAAAGATCGAGCTCAAGCATGTTCCGGGTACTGAACAGGTTGCTGACATCCTCACCAAAGCTCTACCTAGTACCCTCTTCTATCAGTGCCTATCCAAGCTTGGCGCATACGACTTGTACGCTCCAGCTTGCGGGGGAGTATTAGAAAAGCCCATGTAAAAGGCCCATTTGATGACCCATTTTTCCTCCTCCTTCTTTAGTCCCACATCATGTATAGGATTTATTCTTCTCCCTTCTCTCCTATATATTTGTATTCTCTCCTTGTATTTAGATACTTGAATAATACATACAAGCTTTGGGCACTTTCTACAGTTCTATTGGCACTCTTGCAGTTATAAATGGGGGATGTATGAGTTCATGAGGGTTATCATTTGGATGTATGAGATTTAAGGTTGCTCCCTAACTATTTTCTTCTCGATCCCTCCTCATTCCTCTCCCTACCTCCACTGGCCTCTCCCATGTCAGGTTTTCTCTTGAGTACGTATCATTTGTTCCGACCTGCCTCACCGCCCGCTTGAAAAGCCGTTGGTGCCTCAAATTTTTTCAATTCAGCCAGCTGAGCCCGATCGTCCGCTCCCGATTGTTCGTTGTTGCGTGCTTCGTCTCCGCCCTGGATCGCGCCGATTGTCGCGCGCCTCCAGCGTCGAACCCACGCGCCTACCCTCGGTGTCCTATCCAACGTCGGTGCATAGCCTCCTTCCGCCCAACAATACTTGATCCCCATCCATCTCGTGTGTGTGCCGACCCATCTGTCGAGTTCGCCAGTGCCGCTGCGCGACCCTCCCCAGATTAGCAGTCGGCGCTGATGCCTCGCCGCTTGCGTGGGTTCCTCCCTCCTCTCGCCGACGGTTGCAGCAGGCATAGACCCGCGCGGCTCGGCTGCTTCCAACGACGACCCATTTCCTAATCTAGCGCCACCAACTTCATGGCTCCCAACCTTCACTCCTTTGGTGACCCCGCTCTGGATACCTCCACTGACACCCTCAGTCGTTGCGTGAAGGCTCAAGAGCAACTCTTCGCCTCCATGCATGCCTCTCTCCCTACCATCCACTCCAAGATCGACTCCCCCCAAGTGTCGGCCTCCGCCTTTGCCGCTTCTGGCTCAGGCTCGCCTGCAGCCGGGGGACCCTCCTCGGCGCGGCGTCGGCGCGCCCCAGCCCTAAGTCTATCCATCCACCCCTTTCGGGCAGTTCCGCCATTTCCCTGGAAATTACCTCTTTCATCGGCATCAACCTGATGGGATGGATCGTCATGACGGAGCAATACTTCAACCTCAACCTTACCCCGGAGCAGGATAAGGTGTCCACTGCTCTAGTCGGGCAGGACGACTTCTGTACTTCATTGGGAACGATGTCTTCAACAATCCAACCAATTTCTCTCTTGTCTCGAGCTCAAGAAGGAGATGATCAATCGGTACGACACCCGCTATTCTCGCTCCGCCATCGAGCGGCTTTGCGACGCCCACCAAACCGCCGGCCTAGACGATTATACTGATGAGTTCGTCGCTCTGGTCACTCACGTCACCGAACTGCCGCTCGATCATTACCTGCGCTTCTTCATACAATACTTGTTGCCCCACATCCACTCCCGTCTTCGCACACACCATCCCCGAACGGTCTCCGATTCCCTGGACATGGTGAGTCTGGTGGAGGTCGACCTCTCACCCTAACCCCCCCCCCCCCCCCCCCCCCCCCCCCCCCCCCCCCCCCGCATCCACCCCTTCCGGGCAATTACGTCATTTCCCTTGACATTCTCTCTTTCGTCAGCGTCAACGCGATGGGATGGATTGCCAAGGCGGGGCAATACTTTGACCTCAACCTTGGCCCGAATTAGGATAAGGTGCACATTGCTTTAGTCGGACGGGACGGCCTCTATACTTCATTGGGAGCTATGTCTTCGACAATCCAACCAGTTTCTCTCTTGTCCCGAGCTCAAGAAGGAGAAGATCAGACGGTACGACACCCGTTATTCTCGCTCTGCCATCGAGCGGCTTTGCGACATCCACCAAACCGCCGGACAGGACGATTATACCTATCAGTTCATCGGCCTGGTCACCCACGTCCCAGAACTGCCGCTCGATCATTACCCGGGCTTCTTCATACAGGACCAGCTGCCCCACGTCCGCTCTCGTCTCCGAACACACCACCTCCGGACGGTCTCTGACACCCTAGACATGGCGAGTCTGGTGGACGCCATGTATGCTCCGTCAAGGAGTTCCGCCCCATCATCGGCGATTAGGACCAGGAGGTTACCTTAACGGACTTCGAGGCCTTTGAATTCTTCGAGAAAGACGGACTTTTGGACATTGCCCCGGCTACGTACCACCGCTTGGAGTTGCCTTGTTTCATAGTGGGTGGGGGGTGGGGGGGATTACGGGAACCCAAACCATGAAACTTTCAGGCAAGCTGTGTGATTGTCCCATCATCGTCATGGTGGACAGTGGCGCGAGCCACAACTTCCTTTCTGCATGGCTGGCACATCAGCTTCAACTTCCGTAGGTGCCCTTCCCTACTAGGGTGGTGGGCATAGCCGACTAACCCGGGGATATAGCACTGTTGTCTCTCTTTTGATGGAGTCCTGTTCGGTGACTGCGGACTTCAACGCTTTCGACCTCGACAGTATCGATGCTATCCTTGGAGTGTCATGGCTTCGCACGCTGGGTGTCGTGTGGGTCAATTGGGTGACCATGACTATGCAGTTTCTCCATCAGGGCCAATTGAGCCGCCTCGTGGGTGACTAAGCCCTTCTCCATTCTTCGGCCTCCTTCCGTACGATCTAGTGGACGACCGACGAAGATTTTTCTGCTTGGCTTTGGCCCATCTCTAGTCCGACAGCGGAGCCTCTCTCGCACTCGTTGAACCTTCAGGAGCTACTCACTGAGTTCGCTGACATAATTGAGGCCCCGATCGGCCTTCCTCCAGCTCGACCGACCGATCACATCATACCCCTCCAGCTCGGCATTACGGCAGTGTCGGTACGACCTTACCTCTACAGCCATGTGCAAAAAGACGAGATCGAGCTTCAGGTTCGTGAGATGCAAATGGGGGCCCTCATCTGTCACAGTGCGAGCACTTTCTCCAACCCGATCCTCCTGGTCCGGAAGAAAGACGCCAGCTGGTGGTTCTGTGTGGACTACCGGGAGCTCAATAAGACCACAGTACCCGACAAGTACCTGATCCCGGTGATTCCAGAGCTCCGGATAAGCTTCAAGGGGATGTTTGTTTCACTAACTTGAATCTCGAAGCGGGATATCACCAGACCCGAGTTTTGACGGAGGGCGTCGCTAAGATCGCCTTCTGTACTCACAACGGCCATTATGAGTCCCTGGTCATGCCCTTCGGGCTGACCAATGCTCCTGCCACCTTCCAGGCCACAATGAATGACAACTTCAGGGCGATACCGTGGTACTTAACAGACACGTCCTCCTGGCAGGATCACCTTTGGCGCGTCCTCCTCGCTATAAGCACTATCCGGTGCCATCACCTCAAGCTCTACCCAAAGAAATGTTCCTTTGGAGCAGCAGAGGTGAGCTACCTTGGTTACACCATTTCGGCCCATGGGGTCGCTATGGACGAGGAGAAGATCACGGCAGTCCTCCATTGGCCAACTCCTAATTCCCTGCGGGACCGGGGTTTCCTCGATTTGATTGGTTACTACCGTCAATTCATCCATGGGTATGGGGCGCTGGCTCAGCCTCTTACACAGCTCCAAAAGAAGTTCGAAGGGCCCCTTTCAGTGTTTGGTCGCGGCCGCCTTTGCCTCCCTTCAACAGGACCTAGAGCATGGACCGGTGTTGTCCATGCCTGATTTCTTCCGATCCTTTCTCGTGGAGTGCGATGCGTCGGGCTCCGGGGTGGGAGCAGTCCTCATGCAGACCGGTCGACGGGTAACCTACTTCAATCGCCCCATCTCCAGTACCATCTGCAGTCGCTCTGCATATGAGAATAAGCTCATGGGCCTCATTTTAGCTGTCTAGCATTGGTGCCCCACCTTCTCGGCCTCTTGTTCGTGGTTGGCACTGACCACCAAAGCCTCCACTACCTCCTGCAACAGAAGATCGCCACGCCCGCCCAACAAGTGTGGATCTCCAAGCTCTTAGTCTATGATTTCACTATCAAGTTTCGCCCGAGGAGGGCGAACTGGGCCGCTGATGCCCTCTCTCGTCAGATCCAGGCTCCGAAGCTCGCAGCTATCTCTCGTCCGGTGTGGGAAGACGCTGCGACCATCCAACATGAAGTAGAGGTCGATCTCTAGCTGAATGGGATACGGACCACGCTCATCGCCGATGTCATCGCTCATCCACCATACTCACTTGTAGGGGACTGCCTATTCTTCATGGGCCGCCTCGCCCTCACCTCGTCGTCCCTGAGCATTTCACGCCTCCACGCTGAGTTCCATGCCTCACCCTATGGGGGGCACACCTCACCCTCTGGGGGGCACACGGAAGCCTTTCATATGTACCGCCGCCTGGTGTCCTCTCTCTATTGGCCCCACATATTTTGACAGGTCAAAGCCTTCATGGTCGTCTGCCTCGTCTGCCTCGTCTGCCAAAAGGCCAAGTACGAAGCGGCATTTCCAGACGGACTCCTTTAGCCCCTACTCATTTCAGACAACATTTGGGAGGACGTGACAATGGACTTCATCACCAGGCTACCACGCTCACAGGAGTACGACTGCATATTGGTCGTAGTGGACAGACTGTCCAACTACGACCACTTCATTCCCCTCCACCATCCTTACACCGTAGCCACTATCACGGAGAGCTTCATCAGCGGCGATGTGCGCCTCCATGAGTTTCCTTGGTCGATCATGAGGGATCCTGATCCGCTTTTATTGAGCACTTTCAGGACCACACTTTTCCGACTATAGGGTACTCGCCTCCAGGTGAGCACTGTTTAACACCCGCAGACTGATGGCCAATCCAAGGAACTCAACCGATGTTTGAACATGTACCTCTATTGTTTTGTGGGGGAGCAGCCCCAGGGTTGGGTCAAGTGGCTCAGTTGGGTGGAATACTTCTACAACACAGCCTACCACCACGTGATCGGCACCACCCCCTTTGAGGTCGTCTATGGCCACCCAACACCCTCCATTGTTCGTCATCTACCGGGAGAATTCCAGGTAGAGAGTCTAACCACCACCCTGCAGGACCGGGATACTATCCTGGACCACCTGAAGAACCACCTCTGACGGGCCCAACAGAAGATGACATCCTTTGCGAACCGGAAGCAACGCAACCTTTTCTTCCCGGCAAGGAGGCGTCCTTTGCGAACCAGAAGCTCGGCCCCAGGTTCTTCGGCCCCTTCGAGATATTAGCGTGTATTGGCGTGGTCTCTTACTGCCTCCCCGTCGGGAGCCGATACATCCAGTCTTCCATGTTTCTCAGCCGCGTCCTATGGTGGGCAAACATGCCACCACAGATCACATCCCGAACGACGTTGGGCTCTCAGGCGAGGCGTCGTACTACCCGGCCAAGATACTTGATCGCCGCTGCCTCAATTCGGGAGACCCGCCTAAGAGGTCCTTGTCACTTGGGCTAATCATCCAGACTCCGATGTTATGTGGCTACCCCGGGACGATTTCCTCCGCCAGTTCGCCAATTACTGTCTCGAGGACAAATCACATTTTCCAGACGGCGTCATTGTTACGAGCGTGCACATCGATGAGAGACCGTGGCGGGTCTACACGTGTAGGAGGACGACAACATCTATTCCACCTAGAGCGGAAGAGACCGAGGGCATGTGATGGACGTGTTTATCTTTATTTTGTTGGTTGTCTTTATTTGTTCTATTGGCACCCTTGCAGTTATAAAGGGGGATGTATGGGTTCATGAGGGTTATACTTTGGATGTAAGACTTAGGGCTGCTCCCTAACAATTTTCTTCTTAATCGCTCCTTCCTCTCACCTCCACCGGCCCTTCCCTTGTCGGGTTCTCTCTTGAGTGTGTATCATAGAGTTAAGGAAGTTGGATTTCTGCAAGCATGGTGTGTAATACAAGTAGCACATGGCAAAGTACAGTGACAGTATTTATAACACCAGGAATATTCTAGATTATGTTCACGCTGATCATTGGGTCCATTCTCCACGTGTCTTACAAGATGGTTTTTGTTCATGAATTTCACGGAAAGTCGAAGTTCACTTTTTGAAGCACAAAGATAAAATATTTATTGGTTCAAATAGAGGAATGCTTTACTGTAAAGTAGACTGGAAAAACAAAAACAATTTTTGGGCCAGATAATGGATTGAAATATTCAAGAAGGTTTGATAAGACTATAAATATGAAGGTATAATGAGACAATATTGGAGAAAGTTCATTGTTGCTCTCAAATGCTGGATTTATCATGGTATATTAGGTTGTTGCAATTCATGCAACAAATTTTTATGTTAATTGATTTCCTTCAACCGATATTGCTCTTCAAATTTGTTGTAAAAGCTCAAAGCTTCTACGTATTGCTCAGGTAGGTAAATACAGGGAGAGAATACAAATATATAGGAAAGAGGAGAGAAAAATAAATCATATACAAGATGTGTGACTAAAGAAGGATGAGAGAGAAAGCAATAAAGATGGCCCTTTAATGGGTCCTTTACATGGGCTTTTCTAATACTCCCCTGCAAGCTGGAGCGTACAAGTCGTAGGCGCCAAGCTTGGATAGGCACTGATAGAAGAGGGTACTTGGTAGAGCTTTGGTGAGGATGTCTGCAACCTGTTCAGTACCCGGAACATGCTTGAGCTCGACCTTCTTCACGTGGACTTTCTCTCGGATGAAATGACAATCTACCTCAATATGCTTCGTTCTTTGGTGAAAGACCGGGTTCTTAGCAATATGTATAGCAGCTTGACTATCACATAGGAGGAGAGCTGGTGAATATAGTCGAACACCAAGGTCGGTAAGGAGACTCTCAATCCATGTGAGTTCCGAGACCACAACCGTCATTGCCCGATATTCTGCTTCTGCTGAGGATCGAGCAACCACTGCTTGTTTCTTGCTCCGCCAAGTAATCAGGTGTCCTCCAAAATATGTGCAGAACCCGCTATTAGATCGTCGATCATCGAGGGAGCCAACGTAGTCGGCATCAGAGTATGCCACTAGTGTAGGAATGGAAGATGAGGTTTTGTACACAAGGCCTTGACCAGGAGCTGTCTTGAGATATCTGAGAATGTGTTCCACAGCTTGAAGATGAGAACTTCGAGGAGAATGCATATAGCGACTAACAAGTCCCACAGCGAAGGATATATCAGGTCTTGTTACTGTTAGGTAGATAAGTTTCCCAACTAGACGACGGTAATACTCTGGATTTTGTAGAAGAGAATCAGAATCTGAGCCCTGAGCACATAGTTTGTGATTAGCATCCATGAGAATGTTTACCGGTTTGCAGCCAGAGTAGCCTGCATCATGAATAAGATCCAGACAATATTTGCGCTGAGAGAGAACCAGACCATCTGACCTTCTTGCCACTTCCAGACCTAGGAAGTACCGAAGGGGTCCCAGATCCTTAGTTTGGAAGACGGAGCTTAGATGTTGCTTAACGGCCTGTATGATGTCCAAGTCGTTTCCAGTAATAATGATGTCGTCGACATATACCAATAGGAGGACCGTACCCGTTGCCCGGTGGCGAGTAAACAACGAGAAGTCAGCCGAGCTTCGAGTGAAGCCAATTGTCCGGAGAGCTTTGCTGAACTTGTCGAACCATGCCCGAGGTGATTGTTTGAGACCATATAACGATTTGAGAAGGTGACATACCCGAGACTCCCCCGTGGTCTCAAACCCGGAAGGTTGTTGCATGTAAACCGTTTCCTGAAGGTCGTCATTCAGAAAAACATTCTTGACGTCTAGTTGAAATAAGGGCCATTGGCGGTGGACAGCTACGAAGATGAGAATGCGGACTGTGTTGAGCTTAGCGACCGGAGAGAAAGTCTCATCATAGTCGAGACCCTGTTGCTGGGTGAAGCCACGAGCAACTAGACGAGCCTTGAGTCTGTCAATGGTCCCATTCAGGAGCATGTTTGATGACAAACACCCATTTGCACCCAACGGGTTTCTGGCTGAGAGGAAGTGGCACCAGGGTCCAAGTCTGGTTGGCCCAAAGAGCAGCCATCTCGTCTTCCATGACAGCACGCCACCCAGGATGTTGAAGAGCATCCTGTACGGAAGTAGGAATCGAAACCGAGGAGAGGGAAGCAGCCAATGTCCGAAGAGGTGGAGAGAGGCGATGTAGAGAAACATAGTTAGCCATTGGATGAGTCGTAGAGGCGGGCACCGGAGCAGCAAAACACGGAGAAGCCGAGGTCGAAGCCGACTGCATAGGGGCAACGGGAGGAAGAGGGCGGCGAGTACAGACCCGAATGACGGGCGGCCGGGGAGGGTCAAGAGTGGGAGGGGGCGGAGGGAGGGTTGGAGGGGAGTGGACGGGGATAACCGGCCGCGGGAGGGAGGGTGGTCAAGTGGGTGATGGTAGGAGTGGTGGGAAAGGAGGAGGGAAGAAAGGTTGATCCTCCCGGAAAGTAACATCAGCAGAGACAGAGACCTTCCGGGTGGCTGGGGAATAACATACATAACCCTTTTGGGTGCGGGAGTAGCCGACGAAAATGTGTCTGGCCGCACGGGGATCTAGTTTGTCGATAGTGGGGCCCAGGGTATGGACAAAACATGTACAGCCAAAAACCCTGGGTGTGAGAGGAAAGGCGGTTGCAGAGGGAAAAAGAAAGCTGAAGGGGGAAGCATTCTGGAGAACCGGAGAGGGGAGACGGTTGATAAGAAAACACGCAGTGGAGACCGCAAAGTTCCATAAGATTTTGGGAACATTCATGTGAAGCATGAGAGAGCGAGCAACATTGAGAAGGTGACGGTTCTTCCGTTCGGCGACCCCGTTTTGTTGAGAGGTGTAGGGACACGATGTCTGATGAACAATATCGAAGTCGGCGCAGAGAGTAGCAAACTCGTGGCTAGTGTACTCCCGGGCATTATCAGAGCGGAATGTTTTGATAGTAGTAGAGAATTCCGTACGAGTCTCGATCACAAAAGCCTGAAAGACCCGATGAAGCACAGAGCGATCATGAAGGAGATACAACCAGGTGGTGCGAGAGTAATCGTCAATAAATGTTATAAAGTAACGATAACCAGAGATGTTTGGAATCTTATACGGTCCCCAAATATCAGAATGGATTAGATCAAAAGGAGCAGAGCTCCGAGTACAATGTGCGGGATAAGAAGAACGTGGCAGTTTGCCAAGAATACATGAATCACATTTAAAAGCAGGAAGGGAGACGTCAGGAAGCGCCTTCTGGAGGATAGGTAGAGGGGCGTGCCTAAGACAACAATGTCAGTCAGTAGAGGAGACAGAGGAAAGGGCGGTAGAAGAGACATCGAGGAGGTAGAGCCCGTTCTGCAGTCGACCCCTACTAATGGTAATCTGCGTCTGCCGATCCTGTATCAAAAAACCAGAATAGGTGAAGGTGATATAACAGTTCATATCATTAGTAAGATGACCAACAGAGAGTAAATTAAAGGGTGAGGCCGGCACATAAAGAGCATAACGAAGAGAGAGAGGGGTGGATGAAGAGATCAGCACATCCGGAGACCGGAACAAGCGCACCGTTGGCCACAGTAATAGACGGGGGATGAGGAGCATCCGAGAACCGTGGCGGCAGCAGGGAGGTGATGTGGTGTGTGTCGCCCGAGTCCAGGATCCAACGAGAACCAGAGGAAAGACAGGCAGTACCTGTAACGGAGGATGAGGCAATACCTGCAGGAGAGGTGGAGGCAACTGAAGCAGATGGAGGGTTGAGGAGCCCCTGGAGTTGTTGAAGCTGAAGGCGAAGAGCCTCAAGGTCTGTACCAGTGGTTTGGAGAGCTATCAGTAACAACAGCAGTAGGCGGGCGAGGAGGGTAGCCATGTTTCTTGTGACAGACCGCTTCAGTGTGGCCATCCCGGCCGCAGTAGGTGCACTTGGGCCGACCGCGACCACCACGGCCCCGGCCGCGGGAGCCCGTACATCCACCCCGAGGAAGAGATGGTGGGGGAAGTAAGGGAGGAAGGGCCTGTTGAAGAAGAGCGGGCGAGGGTGGTGCAGAAGCCTCCGGTGGAGGTGGTACTCGGAGTAACATAGAGCAAACATCAGAGAAGGAAGGGGTAGCAGGTGATGCCAGAACCTGGGCCTGGATACTGTGAAGGTGCGGCGGGACTCGAGCCATAATCATAGCAATACAGACCGCCTCCTTCTGGGCTCGTTGAATAGCGAGATCAGTAGTAGGGGGCTGGTGCTGAATCCAGGCCTCCGTGAGAGTTTTAGTCCGGGCCACAAAGGAGGTCATGTCCATAGTTGTGCCGAGATCCAGAGCTTGAAGAGCGGTGATGATGTCAAACAGGTGCTGAAGGCTGTCCTTACCCGAGTACAAGGAATGTAGTTCATCCCACATTGCTTTGGCGGTCTCATGATACATAATCATCTGGTACGGCTCACCCTCCACCGAGTTCAGGATCCAGGTCTGGACGCGACCGTCATTCCGCAGTCAGTCATCAGTAGGAGTTGGAGGTCCCTGGGTAAGGTGACGCGCAAGGACCTTGGCTTGCAAGACCCGCCGGACGGAGTGAACCTAGGGGATCGAATGCCGGAGAGGGAAAGAGTAGTAATCCGAAGCTCATCGCGGAGTTCGGGAGGAGGAGCCACGGGGGCCGCCGGGGGGTGAGCGGTGGTGGAGTCACTAGAGGACATGGCGACCTGGAGGAGAGGAGGCGGGCAGAACCAGCGGACTGATGCACAGCAGAAGGCAGGCCGCAACGAGTACAAACACACGCGGCAAGGAGCGGGCTGGAGGAGGCTGCGGGGAGCTGGAGGATGTCGCGAAGGACAGGAACAGACCGCGACGCACTGGAGCCGGTCAAGGAGAGCAGAGACAGGCCGCAGCGGTCAGAGAGAGGCCGCGCGGAGAGAGACAGGCAGCAGCGGGCAGAGACAGTCCTCGCGAACAGATACAGACCGCGAACAGAGAAATCCGCAGCGGGCAAACACAGGCTGCACGGATAGAGAGGGGAAGAGCCGGAGGATACCACGACCAAGATGCAGGTGAGAGAGGAACAACCCGCACGGTCAGGCGGACCAGAGAACGGAGGAGAAGAAACCGCGAGGAGAGAGACTCGAGCGGATAGAGAAGAGACCGCAGCGACCAACAAGAACACGCAGAAGAGGCAGGCCGCAGGAGGCCGGGCGGGTAGCGAGCAGAAGAGAGCAGGAAGAAGCCGCAGCGAGCTAGAGCAGGAGGGGCAGGCCGCAACGAACCGGAGGAAGCCGCAGCGCGGGAGAACAGGCCGTGAGAGATATAGCGGTCTGGAGGAGAGAGAGGTAAGGTGAACCCACGGAGAAGAAGAGGGAGGGAAGGCTATAAAAGACGGAGGGGAGGGGTGGAACCACGGGAAGAGGAGTTCAAGGGAGAGGAGGAGCGAAGCGGACAGACCGGCAGGCCGCGGGAGGCCGAGCGGGTAGCGGACAGAAACAGTCCGCGCGGGTTGAGAAAGAAAGACCGCTCAATTCGAACTTGCCTCTGATACCATGTTGTAAAAGCTCAAAGCTTGTATGTATTGCTCAGGTAGGTAAATACAGGGAGACAATACAAATATATAGGAAAGAGGAGAGAAGAATAAATCGTATACAAGATGTGGGACTAAAGAAGGATGAGAGAGAAAGAAATAAAGAGGGCTCTTTAATGGGCCCTTTACATGGGCTTTTCTAATAAAATTGAAAGTGAAGGTATAACTGAATTGAACGGAATTGAGCTCCTATAATTGAAATTGAAGGTATAACTCCAATTGTGGTGTTCGTTTGCAAGTTTGACGTTGGAATTGGAATTTAAATGAATTCCAAGGAATTCATTTTGAACTAAAATCAATTCTTCTCAATCTATATAAGAATTGAATAATTTTGGTCGGACCATGTTAATCTCAAGGGGCGTGTTTTTTCGTCTGGGAGAAAAGTTTTTGTCACGGCACGCTTTTTTTGCAAGGGAACATTTATTTCGCTCGGACGCACGGTTTTTGCCAGGACGCGTATTGTTTCGTCCGAGCACACATTTTTTTCACTCGTGCGTATTTTTCGCCTAGACTTGCGGTTTTTCGCCAAGGCGGGCATTTTTCGCCCAGGGCGCGTATTTTTTGCCCAGGGCGCGTATTTTTGCCATGTCGAGCATTTAACACACGGGCGAGCATTTTTCGTAAGGGCGCCCATTTTTTCGCACATGCGCGCTTTTTTCGCCACAACGCTAATTTTTCGCCCAGGCGCATGCTTTTTTGCCAAGGCGCGCATGTTCTGTCTGGGCGCTCATATTTTGTCCGGGAGCGCATATTTCTCCCGAGCACGCGTTTTTCATCTGTGCGCTCATTTTCACTCAGGCATGCATTTTTCCTCCCGTGAATGTTTTTCACTCAAATGCGCGTTTTTTTCTCTGGCGCACATAATTCTAAGATTGAATTTTATCTAACAAACGAACAACAAAATTGTTCAATTCCACAATATTCTCCAATGTTGTTTATTGGGGGAACATTATAATTGGAATTAGACCAATTTCAATTCCTAGAAGAATTGGAATTGATCTCAATTCCAATATCCAATTTCAATTTCATCCAAACGAAAGGTACCTAAGAGTAAAGACACGGCTCATTTGAAAGAATATGGTTCTCTTGCTTTGGCTCATGTGAATTATTATAAACTTGAATCAATGACATAAAGTGCATATTACCGATAGGGAAATAGCACTTGCAATAGAAGAAATAAGCTTGATACAATCACAAGGTATGCTCCTGTCCAACTTCTGGAAGTTGGTTCCTCCTAAAAGCCCCTCTCCAAATGGAGATCTCAAAACCCTAAAAGATCCATGATGATTCTAACTCTCCCATGCCACCTCCTTATATAGGGAGGGGGGCTCACATATCATTAACCCAAGTGCAATAAAAAAACAATACAAAATATAATGGTAAGTTACGTGCATGCGTAATAATATACCCCGCTAGAAAAACGACCTTGTCCTCAAGGTCGAAGTGTTGCCCACCATCTAGTAGTGATATGCCCGCGTGTGGGCTGTCGTAGAAGTGTCGGGAGCTCCGCCTGGAGGTACATCCGTGATCATAAGAGCGTCAAAATCAATCGTGCTGATCTCGTTCACGTTCTCCCTGATGAGGAACCGGAACTCCTTCACAGGACAATCATGAGTAGGCGAGTGAGATTATTTTCAACGGTAGTACAAACCCTTGCTCCGCAAGTCATTGACTCATTGTACTCTTGATTGGACAGGAGGTGAGTAGGGATATGACGGTTGTTGCGTGGGCCCATAATGGGTGGGTGAGGTAGAGGAGATGGCAATGGTGGATGTTTAGACGGGGGAGGAAAGTATGGTTGGTAGGAAGGTATGGAGGGAGGCAATGAGGAAGGAGGGTGCCTGAACATCGCCAGGAATTCGGCCTCCACTAGTGGGGAGAGGTACATGGCTTGGTTAACAGTTAACAATTGAAGGGTATGGAAGCAGGCTCGAATATGGGGTTGTAGCTCGTGTATGAAGTAGGTCAAGTAATGGTCGTGCATGAAGTAGCTCAGTTGGGTCAAGTCTCCGCTTAGGAGCTTGATAAAAGAGGTCGGGAGTTCGAATCCCGCCTCAACCTACCCCGGTTAAATTCATCCTGGGTGATTTGGTTGGGGATCGACTGCAATCAACCATGGATCTGGATTCATGTTCCCCGAGTCAGGGGCCCACCGTGGTTTCTAACAAAAGATGGCCAGCACAGTTGGATATCAAGTCTTCGCTTATGAGCATGATAAAGGAGGTCGGGGGTTCAAATCCCACCCCAACAACCTACCCCGGTTAAATTCATCATGGGTGATTTGGTTGGGGATCTTCTCGTCATTCGACTGCAGTCGGCCACGGATCTGGATTCAAGTTCCCCGAGTTAGGGGCCCATTGTGGTTTCTAACAATTTTCATATATTACTTTATTATTTTTGTATTTTATTTAATTTATTTGAGTGGTCCCACCTCCGACCAATCATAGTCGTCGATATTGGGATGACCTTGTTGTCTTTTATTATAAATAGGATGCTAGTGGGCTATTTTAGGGCTATTGTAGGTTTTGGAGATTTCAATCCCGGAATGCCGCGATGATCCCATGGTGCCGACTCTGTGGAACCCTAGGTGACGATTCCTAGACGCTCATCCTTCCCCACAAGGCACTATCCATCCATAGCCCGCTTTTCCCCACTTCGATTCCCTCTCGTGTCACCCCCACAAGCCTTTATAGTTGCTAGCACTCTTTGGTTGGTTGTTGCCAATCCTTCACAACTGACGGCCACCATCCCTGCCAACCACCTTGCCGTCGCTCACTACCCTCACACCAATACTCACCACCGCCCAATCCTCCCCTCTCTAAAGCTACCACCGCCCACTCCCTCTTCCTCCCAAGCCTCTTCCGCCCCTCCCCAGTCCTCCCAACAGCCGGCCAAAATTCCCCCAACCTCCAGTTTGGCCACCACATCCCCTCCTCCCGTAGAACCACCTCCCCTCCTCCCGTAGAACCACCTCCCACAGCCTTCCCCCTTCCGGATCATCCTAGATCTGGAATGTTCAGCCCCAATCCGCCATTTCCCCCCCACCCTCCCCTCATCCAATAGCCTGGATCCACTCCCAAAACATCAAATCCAACCTCATACGCCTGGATCCACCTATATCTTGTCGGATCTACTCTTTCCCGGCCCGATCTCACCTTCCACCGTCGGATTCAGCCGCCTACATTGTTTCCTCGCCTACGGTTCCACCTCGGATCGTCGTCTACACATTTCCGGCTCTGAAATCTCCACTATCTTGGACAGCCCACTAATAGGTGAGTTTTGTTGTATTGGACTATTATTTTCAGCATATTTATATTGGATTGGATATTATATTTGTTTGAAAATTTTGCCTGTGGAAAGATCATCTCAGAACGCTTGTGATTTGCAGGTGGGATTTATTCGCCGCACGCTTTGTCTTGGCCCTCGGAGCGGAGGAACGCCATTAGGTGTTTGTTGACTGGTGCTAATATTGTTTTCAAATATTTTGCGTTGGTTAAAATATTTATTGCTCATATTAAATTGTCGTTGTCATCGACTGACGCATTGCATATAGGTTAGGGTTTAGCATGTCGAGTCCACATTCCCCTCCCTAATAGTCTTGGATTTGTGCGCCCCTTAGTCTACCCTACATCAGTTGGTATCAGAGTTAGGTTGGGTCGCTTGCATGTTCCGTAGTGATAGGATTTTTAGATCAAGCATGTCAGATCCGTTAGTCATCGACGATCAAGCGGCGAGCTCAAATTCGAGTACCGCTTTTGCTGAGTTCCAATGTCGATCCTAAATCGTTGAAACACTTTAGGCACCCAGTTTGACGATGTGTGTCATGAACTTGCTGAGGTAAACCTCCGCTTAGATCACTTAGAGAATGTGAGGGACACTCCCGCATAGCACGATGACTTGCTTGAGGATGATCCTGATGCTCCTCGTCTCTTGACCAGCGTCCGATGGATGGTCAGCATCCCGTAGATCATTACCGTCATGATATTCCTCCCCGAGCCCCAACGCCGCCGGCGAGACGGACTCCCGATCTTGCTATTGAGCGTAGACAAGCTCTGACTCGTGATAGGCACCTACATCAGCGTGATGAGTATCGTATGCCCCGTCAGCCTAAACCTGACCCCAGAGATCGTGTGCCCCCACACAGCCGCCGCAACCATCACTGTGATGAATATTATCCCTCAGGTCGGAGAGAGAGCGGTCCCTCGCTCACTCGATATGATTACACTCATGGTGATTACTCCAAGGATTATCCCGACCCCCGAAAAGGTGGCCATGCCTACAACATCACTCGTCGTATTTGCATTGACACCCCTTCATTTGATGGCCGTCTGGACCTGAAAGTCTTTAGCAATTGTCTCCTCGACATGGATCATTATTTTGAGTGGTATGACATGAGCGAAGAGCGTTGTGTTCGCTTCGCTAAAATGAAGTTGTTCGGACAGACCAAAGTATTCTGGATTAGCGTAGAGAGTCATTGAGAGGGATGGCTATTATCCTATCACTCGATGGGATGATATGAAGTAGACTGAAAGATAAGTATCTCTCTGCTTCCAATCAAGACCAGTTGCTTGATCAGTTGCAGAACTTGCGACAGGGGACACTTACTGCCGCTGAGTATATGGCCCGCTTTGACGAGCTTGTCGTTATGAGTGACATCTCGGAGGAGCCCATTGTCACTGTCTCTCATTTCAAGGCCGGCCGGCGTTCTGAGATTCGGAGAGAGTTGATTCCCCATCGTCTCGAGACTGCCGACCAGATATTTCAGCTCGCCCTACAGTACAAGCAGTATCTCTGCTCGTCTAGCATGAGGCAGTTCGCCTCCCGAACTGATACCTCAACGTATAGGAAACCCGCTCCGCACCAGACTACTACGACTGCGCCTCCACGTGTCCACGCAGAAACGAAGAGCAAGGTCGTCGCCACTGATGGCCAGCGATTTGGGGGTATTCAAAGTTTTAGATGTTCCGACAGAGGACATGTGACGACGCAGTGCCCCACGCGTAGCCTGCTAGTTGAGGAAAAGAAGCATGGTTTATAGGGAGAAGAGGAGGCTATTGAGGAGATTACCGCCACTGTTGAGGAAGGATGAGAGAGTGATGTTGATCGGTCCTTAGAGATGGGAGTGATTAGGCGCCTCCTACACACCCCACGTATAGATGAGGATTGGCATCGCACTACCATATTCTACATGTACTTTTCTAGTGCAGGTGGTCCCTGCAAGTTAGCTATCGACAGTGAGAGTTGCGTGAATATCGTGACCCAAAAGGTTCTTGACCGTATGCAGGTCAAGGCTGAGCCTCACCCACACCCCTATCATGTCGTCTGGGTAAATAAGACAGTGATTCAAGTCACCCAGCGTTGTCTTGTACCAATTAGCATCTCCTCATTCGAGGATCGGGTATGATGCGATGTCATTCCCATGGATGTCGCCCGTGTGTTGCTCGGCCGCCACTGGCTATTTGATCGCAACGTCACGTCTTTCGGCCGCTCGAACACCTGTGTCTTGTATGACAAAAAGGTGGAAGATCACACTGTCAGCTACCCAACCCAAGGAGAAAACCAAGGATCAGATTGAGCCTTCTGTGAGCACGAGCGCCTCGAGACCCCTACATATCTTGAGGCGTGGAGAGTTTATGCGAGACAGCCTTGAGTCAGACATTATTTATGTAGTAGCTGCCATCATGGCTTCCGAGTCCCCCCCCCCCCCCCTGACGACCATCTCCTGGTTGTGCATCCCCTTTTGGATGAGTTTGTGGATATCATGTCTGATGAGCTCCCCGATGAGTTCCCCCTCCGCGGGACATTCAACACGCTATTGACCTGGTCCCGGGGGCTTCTCTCCCAAACCTGCCACTGTCACATGCACCCTGATGAGCATACTAAGCTCAAGAGGCATGTTGACGAGCTTTTTCTGAAGCAATTTATTCGTGAGAGCTTGAGTCCGTCTGCGGTTCCCTCCCTTCTTACCCCTAAGAAGGACGGTAGTTAGGGTATGTGGCTCGATAGTCGGGCAATCAATAAAATAACTGTCAAGTCTCGTTTCCCCATTCCACATCTCAATAACTTATTTGATACAATGTTCGGCACCCAGATCTTTTCATAAATCGATCTCTGTAGTGGGTATCACCGGATTCGAGTTCGTGAGGGAGACGAGTGGAAGACAACGTTTAAGGCCAAGGATGGTCTGTATGAGTGGCTAATCATGTTGTTTGAGCTATCGAATGCCCCGAGTACTTTTATGAGGGTCATGAAACAGGTGTTACGACCCTACATGGGCAAGTTCCCGGTCGTCTACTTCGATGACATACCGATATATAGCCAGACTCAGGCCGACCACCTTGACCATTTGAGGCTTCTCTTTGGCGCCCTCCGCCGGGAGAAATTGTATGTGAACTTGAAGACGTGCTCCTTCCTTTCCGTGTTTGTTCACTTCCTGGAATTTATTGTGTCATCCACTGGAGTATCCGTTCAGGATTAGCCTATGCCTACCACCATCCACGAGGCTCGCAACTTCCACGAACTTGTCACCTTCTATATGAGATTTGTCCAGGAGGTTCAGTACGATCATGACCCCATTCACGAGCTGCCTTCGGAAGGGTGAGTTTCAGTGGACCGTCGCGGCCACTAGGGCATTTGAGGAGATTAAAGAGAGATTGACAGCGGCTCCCGTCCTGAGACTTCCTGATTTTAGCCACGCATTTGAGCTCGTGTGTAATGCTTCTGGTGTTGGTATTGGTGGCGTGTTGACCCAAGAGGGGCATCCATTTTCTTACTTTAGTGAGAAACTGAATGAGGTCATGCAGAAATACTCGAATTACGACCAGAAATTTTATGTTATTATCTAATTAGACATGCGATGCTCTATGGTTCTGAGTGTTGGGCAGTGAATTGTGTACATGAGCAAAAAATGGGAGTTGCGGAGATGAGAATGTTTAGGAGAATGTGTGGACACGAGATTGGATAAAATTAGGAATGAAAGTATCAGGGATAAGACAGGGGTAGCACCAATTGCAGAGAAGATGCGAGAAGCTCGTCTAAGATGGTTTGGACACGTACAAAGGAGACCATTAGAGGCACCTGTTAGGCGTTATGACAGTCTAGTCACTAGGCATGTTAAACGAGAGAGGGGTAGACCAATAAAATTTGGAATGAAACTGTAAGGAAAGACATGATGTACTTAGGCATTAGTGAGATTATGACAAAAGATAGGGCACAATGGCGACAAAGGATCCATATAGCCGACCCCACTATAGTGGATAAAGGCTTGAGTGTTGTTGTATCCAGTCTCTACGCTACTGGAGGCACTATCTCCTCCCTGGGAGTTTGTGCTTACTCTGATCATCAAGCATTATGATACCTAGACTCGCAGCACAAGTTAGGACACCGGCATGCTAAGTGGGTCTAGTACCTCCAGGATTTCCATTACGTTCTCAAACACCGAGCTGACGTTGAGATCAAGTCGGTTGATGGGTTGAGTCTTCGTGTCTCCTTGTTACATACGATGAGCGCACGCGTAGATGAGCTTGAGAGAGTGATCCTGGACTATCTGACGTGTCAAGATTTTGACGAGATTTATACCGCCTTGTTCTAAGACACTTCGTACCCTGTTGAGGGCTATCAGATCTTTGAGGGATACCTATACCGAGGCTCTCGCCTGTGCATAGCCCAGACTTCCTACTATGATTATTTGATTAGAGAGTTGCACGTGGGCGGGGCCGCTGGGCACTTTGGGTGGGATAAGTCCATAGCCATTGTTGAGGATCACTTCTTTTGGCCTAGCCTAAAGAATGATGTGGCTCGCGTTGTCTGCCACTGGCCCACTGTCGTATCTGCCAAACGGCTAAGGGTACAAAGCAGAACACGGGCCTGTACACACCTCTACCCATCCCACACCGCCCTTGGGAGGATAACAGCATGGACTTCGTGCTCGGACTCCCCCGCACTCTTCGGAGACATGATTCAATCTTTGTGGTGGTCGATTGATTCTTGAAGATGGCGCACTTCATCGCGTGTCGCGAGACAGTGAATGCGTCACGTTGGGACCTTGATCTCCCCAACGCGGAGTTTGCATATATAGTTCGGTCAATAGGTCTGCTGGGTTGAGCTCATTCCATATAGTGTCAGGATATGAGCCTAGGAAACCTATCGACCTTATCCTCAGTCCCCTAGAGTCACGCCCTAGCGAATCTGCTGATTCATTTGCACGTCATTTGCATGAGTTGCATGAGTTGGTTCGTCGACGAATTATTACGAGCAATGAAAATTATAAAACTCATGCAGATATACGAAAGCGGGCCCAAATATTTCAGGAAGGCGATCAGGTGATGGTGTGAATCCGTCCTGAGAGGCTCCCCTCAGGGCCTGCCAGAAAACTAAGCATCAGGCAAATGGGCCCCTACTCAGTCATAAGTCGCACTGGGACGAACGCCTACATACTCGATATCCTTGCAAGTATGGGTATCCACTCGGTATTTAATGTTGGAGATCTGATGTCATACTACGAGCCTCACGAGTACGTGAACCCAAGCAATGGGGACTCTCAGTCGCCCACACCTCCACTCTCATTGCCTTGCCACCTCATAGTTCACCCACGTCTGATGGCCACCACAGTTCTCTCATTTCTGACACCCACCCACCTGGGGATTCATCTTCATTGGTTTCACCTATGGCCCCGCCGATCACACCGAGATCCACCTCTCGTGAGTTGAGCGATGAGAGCATTACAGAGATCAAATCCCACCAGTTCATTCCTACCACATGCGGGCCTCTATGTCGTTACTTAGTACACTGGAGAGGCCGCCCAGATGCAGATGGCACCTGGATACTACAAGCAGAGCTCGATTGACTCACCCCTATACTTTGACTTCAGTACGATCATCTCCATTCATCGGAGATGAAGGCTTTTCAGTCGGAGGGAGTTGATGGGGATCCATCAGATCATGCACCAGGAAGAATTTGCCGCAAGACGGGACCCACGTTCGTGTACTCGCGTAGGAGGGCTTGATCGGATCGCGGATCAGCGTCGCGAATCATTTTTCATATATTACTTTATTATTTTTGTATTTTATTTCATGTATTTGTCTATTTGAGTGGTCCCACCTCCGGCCAATCATAGTTGTCGATCGTAGGATGCTCTAGTTGTCTTTTATTATAATTAGGATGTTAGTGGCTATTTTAGGGTTATTGCAAGTTTGTAGATTTCAATCCCGGAATCCCGTGATCACCCCACGGTGCCGACTATGTGGAACCCTAAGTGACGACTCTTAGGCGCCCATCCTTCCCCCCAAGGTACAACTCATCCAGTGCCCACTTTTCCCCACTTTGATTCCCTCTCATGTCACCCCCACATGCCTCTAGAGCCGCCAACCCTCTTTGGTTGGTTGTTGCCACCCCTTCACAACCGGCGGCCACCCTCCCTGCCAACCACCATGTTATCGCCCACTCCCCTCACCACAATACCCACCGCCACCCAACCCTCCCCCTCTGAAGCCACCACCACCGACTTCCCCTTCCTCCCAAGCCTCCACCTCCCCTCCCTAGTCCTCCCATCAGCCGACCATAATTCCCCCAGCCGTCGATTTGGCCACCAAATCCCCTCCTCCCGTAGAACCACCTCCCACAGCCTCCCTGATGCGGAGCAGAGATGAGGACGAGCTACCCTCTCACGTAATGTATCATAATGTAATGTCGTCGTGGTTTTGCCTCTAGCATAATGTAATGTCGGTGTTCGTCTCCTCTATCTGAGTATCCTGAGTCTACCTATACCCGACCTCATAGAGCCCCTTTAGAGAAACTTTCATGTTATCATTATTATTATCATTGTTCCCCGCACACCACTCCTAGAGATCATGTCGACCCCTCGACACAATTACAATATGCTAGAGACAATCACCACGACAAGAGGTCCGCACGTCTTCATCATTACACCTCTCCGCGACTCCATGATGATAGAATTGAATATCGTTCAGGTCATTGTCGTTACACATCTCCTATAGGAGAGGAACCTAAGTTTGTATATGAGCGACCTCAACTGCACGTTTATAGGGATCATACGCACCCACGAGCACAATCTGATTATGTTAGGAACTACCGTCTAGACGACCCTCAGGAACCCTATGGAGGTCACCATCGGCAAGAACGCAATACATGTCAAGACCCTCCTAGTGTTCCACCAATAGAGTTACTTGAGGCTGAATTTATGCGATTAGTTCTTGACCGCTTTGATCTCTTAGAAGCTCAATTTGATCACCTAAGATCTACATTACGAAGAAAGCCTAGTGATTTAGGACAATCCACCGATGGGGCAAGTAGTCCTCCTACCGAGATAAGAGACTCAACACTTGGTTTTGATCCTTCTCAGTTTGATGAGATTCAGTGCTCATGTGATCTTGAGGTTGAATCTAATCATGACCTTATGATACAGATGGAGATTGATACTGGCATGACTAGTGAGCGTGGTCACGTGGGTGAGGACGAGTGACCCAGTGACGATATGATGGTATACCCATCCTTTTCACCTCACCTAGACATAGTGTCCCCTTCGAACAGAGACACAGTTCTCGACACTATGTCGATTGAGCCACACTCGAGTCTGGGCACCCCTTAATCTTCCCTTAGTACTATCTCGAGTCACTTCACTACTGAGAGTCGAGAGCATAGTGTTGACTTCATAGTGGCTACCTCACCCACTTACGGGGACACGACCTCTATCAGCGATACTCATCTGAGGGATCTTCTCATTGCTAATAAACTCATTGTTGAACCTCCAGATAAGTCTCCTGATGAGCCACTACTCTCTTTGGAGGTTCATGAGGCTAGCGTTGACTTTGTTGTGGGTGTCCTACTTGCTCGCACAGACACTACTGTTATTGGTGCCCTCCTCGTGGTGGGCCATCCTATCATTATTGATCTCCTCGGAATTAAGTTCCTGAGAGGCTCATTTGACAAGCTTTCCCTCCTACACTTCATTGATGAATCGTGTATCCGCATTAGTGATCATCTCACACGTGATGACTTTTGGTATACACCCCCTGGTGAGGCACCTGATGGGCTATATCATTTGAGAGGTACCCATCACACCAGTGCTCTACACTATTTTGTCACTATCTACGTCGTCCCCATGAGTGATGACCCCAGTCACGCTGGATTTTTCTATCGACCACCCGGTAAGCCTCCTGATAGGCCACCCCATATTAGTAATATCCAATCCATTGCTAGGTCCTCCCTTAGGAAGTGTGTCGAGTATGTTGTGCTCTATTTGCATCATTCACTTCATTTGTATGAGTCAATTGGGTCACTTGTTCATCATTTGCATGCATTACATGAGTCGGTTCGCCGACGAATAATAACGAGCAATGAAAACTATAAAACTCATGCAGATAAGCGGAGACGAGAACAAATGTTTAATAAATGCGAGAAAGTAATGGTGTGAGTCCGCCCTGAGAGGCTCTCTTCGGGGCCTGCCAAAAAGTTAAGCGTCGGGCGAATGGGCCCCCACTCTATTATTAGTTGTATTGGGGCAAACGCCTACCGGCTTGATATTCCGGCAAGTATGAGAATCCATCAAATATTTAATGTTGGGGATCTGACACCGTACTAGGAGCCTAGCGAGTATATGGACCCGAACAGTGGAGATACTCAGTCGTCCCCACCCCCACTTTCGTTGTCTTACCACTCTCATACTTTACCTACGTATGATAGCCACTACAGCCCACCCACTTTTGACATCCACCCACCTGGGGATTCGTCTTCTCTGGTTTCATTGACGACACCGCCGATCGCACCGGGATCCACCACTCGAGAGATGAGCGATGAGAGCATCACAGAGTTCAGATCCCACCAAGTTGTTCCTACCTCAGATGGGTCGCGCTGTCGCTACTTGGTACATTGGCGGGGCCGCCCCGATGCAGATGACGCTTGGATACTTGCAACAAAACTTGATCGATTTGCCCTCAACTTCGACTTCAGCACGGCCGCCTCCATTCACCAGAGATGACCGCTTTTCAGACAGGGGGAGTTGATTAGCGAGGACACTCTTCCGTCGACGACACTTGAACGACTTCTGGTGGAACTCTTCGAGTTGTACCTGGCATTCATCGAGAGAATTTTGATCTCAATTCATAGGGAGATGAATTCTTTCAAGCCGGGAAGATTGATGTGAAGCAGAGACGAGGACAAGCTTTAGACCCGTTCGGGGCTGATTTGGCGACTTACCACATATGCCGTGCCCGGATCGACGATCGGACTCCGCAGATGTGTCCGGATCCGCATCGCGAGTCGAGATCATATATTACTTTATATATTTTGGTTTATTATTGTTATATTTAAGTGGATTTTTCCTCGGACAATCATAACCGTTGATTGGGAGCCCTAGCCTTTTTAGTAATATAAATAGAGGTGTTAGAGGCTGAACCAAAGAATTGCTGAAATTTGGAGTCCTCTTCCTCATTTCCGGTGATCTCTACGCGGTGCCGACTCTGTGGAACCCTTACGTGACGACTCCTTGGGTAAGCCTTGTATCCTTTGATTTTTTTCCTTCCTCCCCCACCCTCCACCTTTCCATTTTTGTTGTCCAGCCCCTGCAAACAGCAATCCCCCATCCATTTTCCCCTTTGTCCAGCCACCACCACTATCCAGAAACCCCCTCCATTCGCACCTCCTTCAAACCTCCAGCCACCGCCACTCAACCCCCTAGCCACCGACCCTCCACAGCAAGCCGCATGCCATTTTCTGCCCAGATCCGGCCAGCATCCCCTCCCCTCCCTTTTTCAGCCTTGCCGCCGCCTTCCCCACAGCCCGCAGCCCTCCCCTTTCATCGCCACCACCCTAATCAACCTGCTTGGCTGTTTTCAACCCCAAAACATTCCAGATCTGGCCGTTTCCAGAAAGATCTGGTCGTTTCCAGCCAGATCCAGCCGCCCCGCCTCTTCCCCTTTGCTGTCATCACCCCCACATCCCGTGGATCCTCCTCGAAACAGCCACCCAACACCAAATCTGTCCAGATCCAGTCACTTCCCTCTCCGATCCAGCCTTCCTAATCCCTCAACCAGTCTTCCCCTTACACGATCTGGTCCACCAACCACCAGAACCCACTCTTTGAGCCCTCCAACGTTCAGGTTTATGTTATTTACAACAACCCTAACATTCGTATGATGTTTTGTATTGGCTTTTGATTGTAAACATTATTATGGCTTGGATATTAGGTGCTTGCGTGAGATTATAGTTTTTATGTTGTTTGCTCTTTTGATAAATCTCTAACTGCAGAAAGGAATTATTCGCCGCGCGCTCGTGATTTGGCCCTCCACGCGGAGAAAAGCCTAAGTTTGTCTCTCTTAAATAAATTATTTTGTCTTGTCTTAAATTATTTGTGTAGGATGTCGTAATTTATTATCTAATCTGTAATTAATCCGTCGGGTGTTGCATGACATGAAGGGTTAGGTCACTGATTTCCCGCCGCTTATAGATCCGTCATGCGTCACTCCCCCTTCCGGATCAGCCCAGATCTGGAAAGTTCAGCCCTGATCCGTCATTTCCCCTCACCCTCCCCTCATCCAATAGCCCGAATCCACTTCCAAAACATCGGATCCAACCTCCTATGCCCGGATCTACCTATATCTTGTCGGATCTACTCATTCACGACCCGATCCCTCCTTCCACCGTCGGATTCAGTCGCATACGTTGTTTTCATGCCTTTGGTTCCACCTCGGATCGTCGCCTACGCATTTCGGCTTTGAAATCTCCAATATCTTGGACAGCCCACTACTAGGTGAGTTTTGGTGTATTGGACTAGTATTTTCAGCATATTTATATAGGATTGGATATTATATTTGTTTGAAAACTTTGCCTGTGGAAAGATCGCCTCGGAACGCTTGTGATTTACAAGTGGGATTCATTCGCCGCGCACTTTGCCTTGGACCTCTGCGCGGAGGAACACCATTAGTTGTTTGTTGACTGAATGCTAATTTTGTTTTCAAGTATTTTGCATGGGTTAAAATATTTATTGCTCATATTAAATTGTCGTTGTCATCGACGGACACATTGCATACAAGTTAGGGTTTAACGTGTCGAGTCCGCATTCCCCTCCCTAGTAGTTTTGGATTTCTGCACCCTAAAGCCTACCCTACATCAATCATTTTGCCAAAAAATTTATTATGTCAATGAATGAAAATATGGATAAGGAGTTAAGGACATTACAAATAAAGTGCAGTGGTTGAATGGAGTAGTGTTCAAAAATAGCAATTGCATCTTTTATTATTGGAATACAGGTGTTGGGAATTCAAGTGTTGGGAAAGAGAAAAGGTAACTTATAACCAAACAGCCATATATAAATGAGAATATTAAGATATATCATCATAAATTTAGGATAAAAATAAATAAAGAGTTGTCCTACCTACTGAATAAAGTAATGAAAAATAGACTTAATTGCAGTTTCCATGGGATTTATCTAATGGTCTGCAGTGCTACATCAATGAGAGATGTTTATACGTATTCTCAGAATTCATGAAGCATTTGATATATGATGAATTGAATAAAATGCATTAGAACAATTATTAGAAACTGATTAAATAAGTCACAAATTATTATGTTATGACTGGCAAAATAGATAAAATGATTTGTAAGAATTACAAAGACATACCAATAGAAAGTTTAACAACATAACCCATACTAGTGATATTGGACATGCAAATTAAATATAATAAATTTAAGATAATGACAAGTTTTGCCAAAAATTTGGTGGTGAAACTTAAAGATGGAAAAACATGTTTTCAAGACAGCAATCATGAAACAACTAATTGATGACACTTACGTTAATCCTAATGTCTCATAGGAAGTTAAGACGTCGCATTTAAAGATAAGCGCAAAGAACGTACTTGGAGAGTCAAAAGGTTATGCGCCTTCAAATAAAGAATCTTTGTGATGAAAAGAGAAAATGCAAGACAAAGTAAGGTGAAAGAGGATTAGCTATAAAACACTCTACACCTGCAGGAATGATGAAAACTTGACAAAGTATAAAATCGTCAAAAAAGAAGTTAAACATACAGTATACAAAGTAAGAAGTCACGTTTATAAAAAAAATTATAAGTGACTAGATACCAAAGATAGATAGCGTGACATATATAAAATTGTTCGAGCTAGAGAGAGGAAGATGAGGGATTTAAGCGAAGTTAAATACATAAAGGATGAAACAGATTTGATTTTGATGGATGATGTTGCTATTAAAGAGCAATTGAAAAGATATTTTTATCAACTCTACAATGAAGCAAAAGACAATAAATTGAACTTAAAAGAGTTAAGTAAATAAGAAAAGTAAATAGAGATAAAGTTTTATTGTGAAATTCAAGCATCGTAGGTAAGTGATGCTTTAAATAAAATGAAAATAGAAAGACGATTCGGTCAGACGATATGTCCATCGAAGTATCAAAATGTCTAAGGAAAAAATGAATTTTGTGACGTACATGTTTCTTCAATAAGATATTAAAGACAGAGAATGTCGAACTAATGAAGAGAAAGTATCTTAATACATAAGAACAAAAGAAATATACAAAATTATGACATTTACAAAGGTATAAAAATAACGAGTCATACCATGAAAGTATGGGAACAAGTGATAGAAAGAATAGTAAGACGAGAGACTAGTATCTCGGAGAACCAATTTGGATTCATGTCAGGGTGGTCGACCATGGAAGCTATACATCTCTTGAGGAGACTAATTGATAACTATCAGGAAAGAAAACAAAATTTGCATATGTTGTTTATTGACCTTAAGAAGGCTTATGATAGGGTTCCAAGAGAGGTCTTATGGAGAATTTTAGAAAAGAAATGTGTAAATGTATCATATATTGACATAATCAAAGATATATATACAAATTTTGTGAACCTTAAGAAGACCTATGACTGAGTACAACATCACCCCTTATAGGGTGCGGATAGCGAAAGCAAATACAAATAAAAGTGTACGCATACATAATATGAAATAACATAATGAGAATATAAATAAAATAATCATATCAGCGTCGCTTCTTCAAGCTATCCTCCTCCAGACAGACTCGTCGTCGTCTTCCTCCGTGTGTAGACCCTCCACGGTGTCTCGTCGGCGAGTGCGTGTCCCGTCAGCATGCGCAACATACCCTTGTTATTCATGCCAGGACAGTCTATTTTTAATGCTCCGAGAGTCCAGCAGAACATACCCTTGTTATTGCCGACATGTTATGGTGCTAAGCAAAGACATATTCTATATAGGGTTTAGAGATCTGACATTCACCCCTAGTGATGTTGCGCATGTATTGGGGGCTGCCAAATCATGGGAAAGAAGTGTTATTTCAGTCAAACCCTATATCAATCATACCAAAATAGAGTTGAAGAATCAATTTTGTTCTCTGCAAAAATTCACTTCAGATCCACTGAAAGAACACTTCTGATATATGTGGATATCAAAAGTCATCCGGTAAAAAACAGTTCTTTTTCGACAAAGAATAAAAGTAGAGACTGCTAACCATGATTAGAAGAATTACCTTCTCCATCATCACTATTCTTTTGGATTGTATAAGAAATGTTTTCTGCATAGGCATTGTTCACTGGAGAAAACAATCGAGGTTGTTCGTTGAAGAAATTTCAGGCTATTTGTCAGAGAAAATAGCAGCCCGGCTGCTGGTGGGAGAAAGGAGAGGGGCACGATTTTTGGAGAAGAAGAAGAGAGTCAATGATTTCACAGAAGAATCAAATAACGTATAAGAAAGAAGATGACTGGTGTGGTTTAGAGAGATTTTGGAGCGATTCTGTTTTTTATTATTTGACACTCAAGATGGAGCCACATGTCGTCATGGGATTAAACTCGATCTTAGATTTAGAAACGAAACCCGAAAGAAAAAATTTCGTAAAGAATGGAGAGGGATAGCAACGTTCTCAAAAAAAATCAAATATACGTTTTGGAGCGCAGGCGGTGGAAATTGGAATGTTTCCAAACAAGATTTTTTTGCGGTGATATTTCCTCCTAATGGAGATGGAGCAAAAACGACGATCCTAACAGAGCGCAAAATTTGTTCTGCGTACACCAATTTTTAAAAAATACATAATGTTTCCTTCAATATATAACACTAAATGTGCATATCACTGGTGTGCGCATAGAGGTAATATGTGTGCTCTTAACAACACTCTTAAGATGATATCATTTACCTCATATCATTCATTAATTTTTTATTTTTTTTATTGCCCCGGTGTTGTCCTGTATCTATGTCCTCTCATAGAAAAAAATCAAGCAGGATGATCAAATGTGGCGTCTAACCCAAAATTAGCTTGTCACACCTCATTCTTAACTGCAACCCAAAAATTGGAAAAAAATATTCGCACCCCGAAATGTTAAATTTATTTTAACCGCAACCCGAACGACTGATCACACATGTGCCTGCAATCACTAATTCCAGCGACTCTGATTTCCCAAGCACGAGGATCACCCCGCCACTCCCTCGGCGCAGGCCCATTCTAGAATAAAGATGTCTGAATCACATGCAATGCCCTATCTTTAGCTTTTTTGATTAGATCAGGCCACATATAGAGATAAATCAGAAACGACTTAAAGGAGAAGCAGACTATTGGAGAAGACAAATTTTCCAGTGAAACCACAAGCTCACCTCCAGCATACTCCACAGGTAGTGAATAGAGCAGGAGATTAGAATCTTTCGTCGCCCATCAATGATTTAGCCTTGTGGTCGTAAGAAATAGAGGCGGTCACCGAACATAGGAGAGACAACGAAAGCAGAGCAGGCGCTATCAATGCAAGAGTGAATGTCATTAGCAGCTTCGAGGTCATAACTTCCATGGAGAAAATAGAGGGAGTAACAGATGGAACGAGCAAACAATGTCGAGCAAAAGTAGAGCAGCTCCCGTCAACGCAAGAGCAAGCACCATTAGCGTACTGCAATTAGACCAAGAGTGCAATCACTCCTTGGCAAGGGAGAAAGAAGTAGAAGAAGCTTTTGCTAAGTCTCATTCCACTATCAAATTTCTTTCTAAGGAAAATGAGGACTTAGAAAGAACTCTTAAAACTTCTTTTCTCAAACAAATGAAGGAAATAAAATCTTTGCAAATTGGTGTGTTATGTTAGTAACAGAAAACACCATCTTGAAAGCACAAATACATGATCTAAATATGGCAATTAAAAAATTCGGAATTGGCCAAAAATCTCTTGACATGATTTTGGTCAATCAATATCATAGAAGTGCAAAATTCGGGCTTGGGTATGTTTTTGGAAACTACCGTGTGGCGGTAACTTCTACCGCTGGCGGTAGCAACAGTTGTAGAAAACATAATGTCAATAATGAAAATTTTCAATATTTTGTTGTTACCTCATCTTCCCGCAAGAGTTCACACAAAACTCTAAGAAGGATCTCGACCCCTTTACGTTATGTGTCAAATGTCGTACATTTGGTCACACTACGGACTCATGTAGGAAGAAAGGTCGAAGTATTATGAAATAAATCCGGGTGTCTAGTGTTTCCACTTATTCTATGGGAGGAACTTCTTGGATAGCCGAATCTTTACTCTCATCTCCCTTTTAGGGATGTTGGCAGGCAAAGGACAAATAAGACGTGTGGTAATTGGATTCGGGTTGTTCCAAACACATGATGGACAATAAAGCAAAGTTTCTTAGCCGCGTGATGAAGAAAAGAGGGATAATGACTTTTGGAGATAACGACAAAGGAAGCATCATGAGTATCGGCGTAGTGCGCAAAGAATCATTTTTTATTTCAAATGTATTATTTGTAGAAGGATTAAAACATAATTTAATTTCAATTAGTCAATTATGTGATAAAATTTTAAATGTATTATTTGAATTTTTTATAATTTTTTGCAAAATCATAAATTCTAAAACAAATGATATCGTTTCTCACCGCACCTAAAATACATAATGTTTATATGATTGATTTTCATGATCTTTCACATTCTTTTTTAAAATGCTTTATTTCAAAAAGAATGAAGAGTTAGAATTATAAAATAGGCGTCTTGGTCACTCTAGCACTAAGCAAGTTTTGAAATTATCAAAAGAAAAATTAATTAAGGGATTGTCAGTGCTAAAAGAAAATTTATCTTCACTTTGCACGTCTTGCCAAAAACTTCTTTTAAAAGAAAAAAATATAATTTCTACTTCTAGACCACTTCAATTGATTCACATGAATTTATTTGGACCGGTTAGCATTTCTAATCTAGGTGGTAGGAAAATACACTTTTGTATTAATTGATGATTATTCAAGATTTTGTTAGATTATATTTCTTTATTCCAAATTCGATGCATTTTTTGAATTTACAAAACTATGCATTCACATTCAAAATGAACTTGATTTAAAAATTAAATGCATACGCTCAAATCATAGAGGAGAATTTGAAAACAAAAAATTAATTACTTATGGTAATAATCTAGGCATTAAGCATGAGTTTTTCACTTCACGCACTCCACAACAAAATGTAGTAGAGAGGAAAATTAGAATACTTCAAGAGCTAGCATGTACTATGCTTTCTGAATATGGGTTACCTAGATCTTTTTGGTCTGAAGTCGTTAATAATTCATGATATATAATTAATTGTGTTAGACTTCGACCATTCTTAAAACTAACACTTTATGAGCTATCTTTTCAAATGAAACCTAATGTATTCTATTTTAGAGTGGTTGGTTGCAAATGTTTTATTTTTAATACTAAAAACACTTTAGAAAAATTTGATAAAAATGTGATGAGAGAATTTTTATTGATTACTCTTCAACTAGCAAAGCTTATAGAATATTTAATAAAAGAACTAAAATAATTGAAGAGTTTATTCATGTTAGATTTGATGATTTTGTTCTTTGTGTAGATACTAATCTTACTGGAAAAGAAGAGAAACCCCTTCCCCATATGGAGAATGATGAGGAACAACTTGGAGAAAAAGAAGAAGAAAAGAGGAGAAATGAGAAGAAAAATAAGAATATGTACCTCCAAGTGAGCTCAGATTTTCAAAAGATCATGCAAGAGAATTTGTTATTGGAGAACCATCTAAAGGGGTAACTACTCGTTCTTCAATACATGAGTCTTTTTCAAACCTTTGTTTTGTATCTGAAATAGAACCAAAAAAACGTTTCAACCGCTTTAAATAATGAATTTTGATTTTTAGCAACGAATGAAAAACTTAATCAAATTGATGAAATAAAGTTTGGAAACTTGTTGAAAGACCATCTAATCATCCGGTTGTAGGTGTTAAATGGAATTTCAAAAATAAATTAGATGGTGACTTTAAAATTACAAGGAACAAAGCTAGATTAGTAGCTCTAGGATATTCATAAATCGAGAGAATAGATTTTGATAAACTTTTGCACTCGTTGCACGTCTGGAGTCTATTAGAATTTTTCTTGCATTTGCTAGTTTTAAAAGATTTAAATTATTTTAAATAGATGTTAAAAATGTTTTTAAATTGGAACATAAAAGAAGTATATGTCGAACAACCCCCCGATTTATTAATGAAAATTTTATTTACACAACACCACATGCTCTCACAAACCAGTTGTTGATTTGAGCATTGATGTGATCCATTTGAGCTTGGAGGGTCTCCATCTTTCCAGACAATTCCTGCTTAACTCCTTGCACTTTTCTAATTGTGAAAGCTTCAAAGTATTTTCTCTGTTCTTTCAGCAACACTCTCATCTGATCAAAGATTGAGCCAGTTGGTTTAGTATGAGGAGTTGGAGTTGTGGTGCTGGGAAAATCAGTCTTCCGCTAGATTGGAGTTATGTTCACAGTGCTAAAATCTGGTGTGTCAGCTTTGTGGATATGGCTTGGTTCTTCATGGATGAATGGACCAGATGAGCTAGATGTTTCAGTTTCTATTCCTTTGTTTTTAGCAAACACGGTCATTTCCTTGCAGGGGTTCTCCTCCATTTCAGTAAATATTTAAATTATTGCAGACAGTTCCAGGTGCTCTTGGACAGATAGCCCTTCATGGGTGTCTTCCTCAACCTCTGGAGCAGGGAACTCAGAAAGAGACTTCCCATCAACTTCAGTTATCTCTTCCAGATTTTTGACAGTTCCTTGGGATGAGACCTCAGCATCAAGTCTCCCCCTCAACTGGAGCACTTCATTTGATGATGGTTGCAGATACTTCAGTTGTTGGAACATCAGTAACCACGGGCTCATCCACTGGTTCTGATCCTAGTTATTGGCCTTGGTTTTGAACTCTCTCCCCCTCAGGTTGAGCAGGTATATTAGTTTTTCTTACTTTAGTAACATCCTCCCTTACTTCAGTCTGCTCCACTTCCTCATGAATCTGTTTGCTTACTCTTGAGGTACTGCCCTTCGCTCTTTCTCCAGCCTCAGGGAAAGTTTGGCCTCATCTTGTCACAGTCTTGAATCAATCCTCTTGGTGTCATGAATTATTTCTCCCAAGGATTTGTTCAATTCCAGTTCTGCGGCAAAATTTCACAGAAATAGGGAGAGGATTCTTCCAAAATTAAAGGTTTTTAAAGAATCCTTCATCTTTTCTAACAGTACTTTTCCCCAACTAGACTTCTTCTTCGGGATGATTCTCGTCATTAACTCGAACATCTCCTTGGAGATTCTATCATGCGAGCCAAGTTTGCAGATAAGAACTTTTCCAACTATGTCCATCATTAGCTTCCTTGGGTTTGACAGCTTGTTTTTGAATAAAGTTCTGGTGGGTGATCCTGTATACCTGCACCACTCGAGGGCTTGTTCATAATTGTTGGGACTCACGTCATCTTATTCCTCTTCCTCCAAAAGTTCGGGGAGCTTGCGAACATTTGTTAGGGCACGAGCGGAAATCCTTACCCAATGCCCAGCAATCCTCGATCAAATGAACTTTTCCGTTGAAGAGACCTCAGCATTCTGGAATAGCTCTACAATTTCTCGTTCAAAAATTCTGGTTGGTTCGAACAGGACGAACACTAATCCAGTGGTGGTACTTGGAGTTATTACCTCCTTAAGACTAGCTTCTCTGTCATCAAACCCTCCACGGATGAGCTCATAACCAACCTTAAACAGCTCTACTGATTTCTTTGACGCCATTGACAATGGATTCTTGAGAGAGCAGCGGGGGGTTTGTGAAGTTCTACTCAAAGGGTTTAAGAACAATGAACGCTTAACCTAATCTAACATTCATGCCTATTTATATACATCTATTTTCAGAATGTGAAACAATGCATACCTGTTTACCCAAATCTTGATCGCCCGATTCTATTAGAATAAAATAAACGTTCTGGATTAGCCCTCCGAGACGCATAGCGCTTCCGATCGAATTGGAGTTGATCCGCCTTCACTGCTCCATGCTCCACTAGATGTCTACCCGAATCTTGTCTGTGTAAGGAAAAGCACATTCCGCCGAATCAACCTTAATTCGGCTACACCTCCACAAGTTCGAACTGAATTCAACCCGAATCTTGTCAATACTCAAAATATTTTGGATTTGTCCAGATTAGCTTTTTACCCTAACTCAAAAAAACAAACTCTAATTCCTCATTCTAAATAATATAAAGATTTCATATGGAAGAAGAAGTTGCTACTAACTTTATCTAATAAGATTGTTTATGTTCATATTACAATGTTTCTGGCAAACTTCGCATTCTTTGCTCTAGGCACTGTTAGGTTGAACCAAAACTTTATAGCAAAGTGTCCAGAGGAGTATCCTTCATAAGTCACTGCCCTTTGATGGTTTACCCTATGACCATGTGTCCAGTATTGAGGCATGGCAGCCATAAGTTATTTTTTTGCAGCTACCTTCCGAGTGGAGTGAGGATATTGATGATCAGAAGAGTAGGCTTCTGCATTCTTGTCATTTCTTAAATGAATCTTGTGGTTGTGTGCATTATGGAAGATGGGCTGCACAGTTACATGATTCATCTTGGGGATAGGCATTTGAGGAATAGCCTTTCTCTTCCCTTTGACTGCCGTTGCAGAGGAATCAACTACAAATGGTAAATGATTTCTCATATGGATCTCTTCATGAGGTGCGTCAGGGATCTTATGTAATCACAAAGTACCATTAAAACTTAAAGGAAAATTTTATTGCACTGCAATTAGACTAGTGATGCTCTACGGTTCTGAGTGTTGGGCATTGAATTGTGCACGAGTAAAAATGGGAGTTGCGGAGATGAGAATGCTTAGGTGGATGTGTGGACACACAAGACTGGATAAAACTAGGAATGAATGTAACAGGGATAAAACAGGAGTGACACCAATTACAGAGAAGGTGCGAGAAGCTCGACTAAGATGGTTCATACATGCAAAGGAGACCATTAGAGGCACCTATTAGGCGTTGTGAGAATTTAGTCACCAGGCATGTTGGGGGGGGAGGGGGGTAGACCCATAAAGACTTGGAATGAAACTATAAGGAAAGACATGATGTACTTAGTCATTAGTGAGATTATGACTAAAGATAGGACACAATGGCAAGTTGGCAACAAGGGATCTATATAGCCGACCCCACTATAGTGGGATAAAGCTTAAGTGTTGTTGTTTTGTATTAACCACGACCCATTTTTGACTATCTACAATCCAGAAAAAGGACCTTTTAACTTGAACACTATTCTAGATCTTGGTTATCCGCACCCCAAAAAATACAACCTTAAACTCTCTCATAAGTCTCCGTTCTAAGCAAAAGGGATATTATGCTCTAGGATTTGAGGGGAAAATCTAGAATTTATTTGGCAAAAAGTAAAAACAACAGTAATGCCGGAGAAGAAACAAATTGCACATGGATGCAGGAGATGAAAAAAGAGAAGGGAAAAAACCATTCAACATGCCTTTCACATTTCACTTTAGGGACTTTAGAGCTAGTAATTGTATTTTTTGTGTGTTTAGTATGAGGGTAAAATTTATAAACCATGTGGTTAATGGTTGATAAAGGGTTGTGGATAGCCCAAAATGATTTGCAGTTAACAATCGTCTTATTTTATTTTATTTTAAGAACTACCATCTTGATTGGTTTGTAAAGCTAACAAATTATCAACTTCTATGATTTGTAATCAGGTAGACAACACATGAAAGAACCCTAATTACAGTTTTTTCCTCCACGTTATATGGCAGTGTTTAACAGTTTCCTAGATCGGACTCGGCGAACTTTGGACTTGAGGATCACTTCCATCAAGTTTAGAACATAAGAACAACCATTACAAAAGGCACATTCAAAATTCTGTCAGTGATTAATGTTGGATCTGCAAGTAGAGAAAGATCGATTCCTGGTAGCACACATTAACGTATCTAGCACAAGAAACACCCGACAACAGCTCAATAGAAATTATTAACAAACGACGGGAACTAACCTTGAGTGAATCGAGGTCGCGTATCACGAGGCGGTAATCGACAGCGATAGCAAGGTAGCGGGAGTCGGGGGAGAAACAGCAGGGCCCCGTCTGCTTGTATGAATCAGTGAAATCCATGGATAATCCTAGGAATTGTAGTTCTGTTCAAATAGTGGGAGATCCAGTAGAGTAAAACCCCGCCTCAGAGCGGTATCCTGCCTCACCGGCAGAACTGGCGGAGAAAGACACGGAATACAGACGTATGACAGCCATGGATATCTTCCCAAGTCCTAAAGAATCGACAAGGACTACCAGAGAGATCTGATGTTTCTTCTCACTTACACGGGTAGGATTTTTTTGGGTCCTCTCTTTGTTGTGAAAGAGCAAATGAGAGAGAGACGGAGAGAGAGAGAGAGGCGGAGTAAGAAAATGAAGAGGGAGTTCCCCGACCCCGCAGTTGACTGATTTGAATTCTGGATTAATTTTTATGGGTTATTATAAGTTTAAATTAATTAATATGATTACCTGGAAATTATGATTATGTGCGAACTAATAAAAATTAATTGTAAATTAACTTGTTAGATGCATACCATATCATTTTTTAAAAATATATACATTCATCTTTCAAGACATAACATGTATTATAATCATTCTTGTAATGGCGTCGCCTAGGCGACGCCTAGGCGTCCTGGCGCCCAATTGTTAAAAAGGTGATGGACGCCTTTTTTAAAAAAAATATATGGCACTACACTGCAGTTTATATATAAACCGCAGTCTATTCTAAGGCTCAGGGAATAGACTGCGGTTTATATATAAATCACAGTCTATTCCCTGAATACACTGCGGTTTATATATAAACCGCAGTGTATTCTAAGTTTCTAACATAGAATACTGCGATTGTATAACAACCGCAGTCCATTCTACCGTGAACCATAAAATAGACTGCGGTTGGTATAGAAACCGCAGTCTATACTATCTATTTTAAATCGAGAACCGTAAAAATCTCGTTTTACCTCGACTTTTTGGATCTTACAGACGCTTCTCTTTCGGTAAAACCCTAAAGGCGATTTTGTTCAAGTTTCTGCTCTTCTTGAGTCCTTGCTCTTCTTTGCTTCGATTTGAAGATTCTTCTTCGATAAATCTCATATTCTCACTTAGGTATATTTTTCTTATGACATTTTTCAGTTTTGAAATTTTGATCTCTGTGCTATAATGTCTTTAACTCTTTATTAGTAGTAGTAGTATAAATTATAAACATTGTGTAGCCGCCTAGCAGACACCCACTGAATCTTCCAATCTCATGTATTGGCTATGCTAAATGTGTATAAGTTATAACTTATAAACAACACAATGTGCATTTTTTATTCGATATCCTAAAAACATATTAACTTTATATATTAGCCTAAATATTGCACTAACATAGTAACATAGTAACATATATATTTTTATGTGTGATTGACTGATTGTGTAGTAGACTGTTAGTAGCTAAATGTCTTTGCTCTACTTTATGAATTTGGTTTATGACTTTTGGATGGTTTAGGTTTTTTTAGGGTTTCCTTATTGCAGGAAAATGACTGATAAGAGCTTTTCATCAAAGTCAAGAAGAGACTTTACGAAAATGAATGAATTGAATAAGCTTAGGCTAGCGGGGAAGAAGCTTTATATTTTTGTGAGTGATGATGGCAGCATTATTCTCGGGTCTGAGACAAATAAATTGATGAGTTTTATTGGATCTCTTGTGAGATCTTATGTGTCAATTACATTTGTTGCATGAAAGGAAGTTAACAAACAAATTAAAGATCAAATATGAGCAGAATTAATAGTACGTGACTTTGTTTTCAATGATTAGTGAATAGTGATTACATAACTGTTGTGTTTTAGTTAATTTTTAATTGATATTGTCTATTATTTTCAGATTTATTTTGATAATATTGATGGTCAACGCAAAGCATTACTGAAAATCATGGGTGAAATTTGGAGAACTTGAAAATCTAAACTCTTTATCGTTTATGAAAAAGATGTTGATTTGAAGCTTCGATATAATGTTCCTGTCAAGTATATCTTTATTACTCCCGAAGACTGGAGAGTTTTTGTCGATCATCGCATCACTATAGAATATATGGTATGTGTTCTTAACTTTTTATTAAATTCAATGTTCTATATCATTATTTATTTTTATAACTTATAAGCAGTATAAGTATTAACAAATATTTATTTGTGTAGAAGAAAAGTAAGGTTAATACATCGAGAGCAAAAGCATGAAAGTCTTTTCATACTACTTCCAGAATAGGTTATTCTGGATTAGAAAAAAGAATGATATTATTTCTTTATATCTCTCTCGTATTTTTTATTGTACATATTGGTTTTCTAAATAAATAAAATCATACTTTACTTTTATTTTATTGTCAAGATTGAACAAGGGGCAGCTGCACCAATTTCACGTGCAGAGTTATGAAAAGCCGGTCATAAAAGAAAGAGCGGTGAATACATTAGTACAGATGCAGCTGAGTTGACAACTAAAATTGTAAGTTTAAATGTTTCATTTATTCATTTATAAATTATCAATACTTCAATAGTAATATTGTTTGTGAAGTATAAATGCATAATTTTTATCTGTAATGAAGAAATTAATTTATATTACTTATTTTAAGAATGAGTTGTCGAGTCAAGAGTCTCAGAGTGCTGAAACAGTGTCACAGGGAAGAGATGACATCCTTGTTTCTATTTTAGGACAAGAACATCCGGGTAGAGTTAGAGTTGGTGACAAGTTTTCCACCATTACAAGTTTTTTCAAGAATAATAGGCGGAGCCGGAGGACATCAGTAGCTCACATTGAAGATGTCGAAGCTATTGTTCAAGAAAGATTGAGTCAACAACAACAATTATGGAGCCAACAACAACAAGTGCAACAACAATTATGGAGCCAAAAACAAAAAGAGCAACAACAATTATGGAGTCAATAAGAACAACTATGGAGCCAACAGCAACAAGAGAAACAATAAGCGCATGAAACCGAGATAAGTAGTATAAAGAATCAAATGGAAGAACTTATGCGCATGTTTAGTGCTGGAGCTAGAACTGGAACTTCGCATGCTTCTCCGGTATTATTAATTATTATGTTTATATATTTAATTATTTATATTTTTATGAAATGGTATGTTCTTTTTTTGTTGCGCATGTAATAAATAATTTCTTTGTTTTTTTGTTTCTCAGTTGGAGCATGAAACAGAGCATGAAACCAGGTCATTTGAACCTGAGACATCACATGAGCGTTTACCTTCTCTGGTATTATAATATTATTTTTTACTTTTATGTAATCAAAGAATTCAGTAATCAATATTGATATTCAAAATACTAATTCTTCTATTTTCATTTTCCGCAGTCTATGGAGACTACAAATGACTTCATTGTTATGTTTCCCGGTTTCATAACTAGGAATATGAATAAAGATGAAGTAATATCTCTTGTCTTAGATTCAACAGTATTTGGTGTGTTGAATCAACAAGTACATACTTTGAAGTATCAGAGTTGCACGATTTTCTAGATTTGAAAAAAATTGGAGTTAACATCATATTCGCATGCATTGGGTGAGTACTGACTACTGACTACTGAATATCAATTATTACGAAATTAAAATTTTTTATTAGTATATAAATTGATTTTGAATTTAAATGTTTTATTGCAGGTACATAGATTCTCAAATGAAAAAATATACATACAATAGAGGTGTATATTTTCATAATCCAATAGTCATTTGTTATTTTGGTGATCCCTATGTCAAGGCTAATTCAAAGTTAAGAGTTGATAATCTAAAAACAGGCTTAGTCAACTTCAATCAGAATCTTTATTATTTGTGTCCTTCATAGATCGTAAGTATGAAGTATCTCTAATTCTCTATATCCAATTCTCTATATCAATGATTATTACCATTTTTATTTTATTTAAGTTATTAATTTTTTTTCTTTTGTTTCACAGAGAATATTGGATGTTGGCTATTATTGATTATGATAATAATACAGTTTATTGGCTTGATCCCCTAAGTCATGACATTCGTGATGATATTAAAAATGTCATTACAAATTAAGTTTATTAATTAATTATTTACTTATTTTCCTAGTTGAAACTCAGATTTGGCTATGAACTACTTTTTTTAATATTTTATGAATTGCATTTAAGAATTTAGCAAAAGATCAACAAACAAATTTACGCAAAACAAAGGTTTTAAAGTGGAAGTCGGTAAGTTATAGACTTATAACCAAAATGAGTTTATGTATTCTAAATTTTTAAATATAATTTGTAATTAAAATACTGACCAATTGTTTAATTTTTTAGTGCCCAGTACAACCGGATAGTATTCAATGTGGGTATTATATCATCTGCTACATGATTGACATAGTTGATGCTCTTAAAAGTATGTCAACGTCATCATTGATAAGTTAGGTGCATGTACATAAGTAGATTAGTAAGTGATAAATTCATAATAATTATGATGAATTGATTTTAACAATTTTTTTTTATTATAGATCTATAATGGAGTGAAATAATTTTCACCGGAGAAAATAGATAATATTAGAAATAAGAGTTGTGCTTATATAATAAATAATTATGCTTGACTAAGTGACTAACTTCATACTTGTAGTCTTGTATAGAAGATTAGAAGTAGAAGTAGAACAAATGAAAATTATCTTCTTTACTCTTGTAAATGACAGCAGTCATTAATTCTTTATAGTTTATACTTCAAATGATCTTTAGATTGTTCTTTGTGTAGAATAATCGCAGATTGCAATTCATTTGATAGTTCTATAAATTGTTCATTGTAATGTTATTTCAATGTTCATACCTAACTCTGCAATCTATGAGTCATGTTGGTGAAAGATGCAAGACCAAAATAACAGCAGTCTTGCTTCATCCATTGATAGCAATGACCTTGATCTCCAAACAGATCTTAAAAGAAAAGCAAAGTTAAATCATCCTGGTTGGAAATATGTTCATTGGCCCGACATAAAAGATAAAAATACAGTTAAATGTAATTTGTGTGATAGATTGATAAAAGGTGATATTAAAAGGTTAAAGCAACACTTATGCGGCGGGTATGGAGATGTATCCAAGTGTTTTAAGACTACTTCTGAAATAGCAGCTGAGATGTATTCTGCTTTAAATGGAAAAAGAAAGAGGTTTTACATCTGACTGCTGATGATGACAATGAGAGTGAAGAAGAAGTAGAGCCAACAGGATCACATAATGTATCCCTGGCATTTTATACTGTTAAATCGTCATTTGTCCCAAGTTCTGGGACAAATGCCAAAAAGAGAAAAGTAATCCACTTGTCACAAAAAGGGGCCCTATGGATGTTCATATGAGGCGTGCTCCTGAAGATGTAGTAGATGATAGACGTGCTAAAGGCGCATCACAAACTACTATCGAGAGATGTTTTAGGTCACCAGAAGAAAAGAAAAGAGTTGATAGTTATGTTGTTGATTGGTTTTATGAGTGTGGAATTCTATTCAATGCTGCAAAGACACGAAGTTTTGAAGTCATGCTTGAAGCAGTTGGACAGTATGAGTCTGGTTATAAAGGCCCTAGTTATCATGATTTGAGAGTCTCATTGTTATCGAACACAAATGATAAAGTTAAGGAGATGAAGACAACTTATCAAGCGTACTGGAGGAGATATGATTGCACACTTATGTCAGATGGTTGGACAGACACGAGAGCGAGACATTTGATCAAGTTTCTTGTCAACTATGAAGGATCCTATTTTATGGGTTTCGTAGATGCATCCAGTCATATTCAAGATACTGCAATGTTATCCGAGTTGCTTGATTGTAAGATTAGAGAGATAGAAATTGAGTGTGTTGTTCAGGTAAATTTTTTAGTCTCACTAATTTTCACTAATTTTCATATTTCAAGTTAATAGTCATAGTATACAAGACTACAACTTTTAATATATATAAATTACAAAGTTATGTTGTATGTCTTGTATGCAGGTGGTGACTAACAATGCTTCCAATTACAAGACAACTGTTAAAATTTTAATGGAGAGAAGACCAACATTATTTTGGACTTCGTGTGCAGCTAATTGTATTGATCTTATGTTAGAGGATATAGACAAGCTAAAACAGAACAAAATTGTTATAAAAAAGGCAAGGATGATCACAAATTTCATCTACATATACACTTGTTTACTTGATGCAATAAGGACTACTATAAGTGGTGATCTAGTGCGGCATTCAGTGACTATATTTGCAACATCATTCCTTACTCTACAAAGTGTGCTTAAGCATGAGAAGAAGCTGAGATTATTCTTTGTGTCGCATTCATGGAATGCCGCTAATTTGACAAAAACTGAAGCCGGAAAACAAGTTGTTGAAATAATACTTTCAACCGTTTTTTGGAATGGAGTAAGAGATTGTCTAAAAGGAGGAAAGCCACTGATTGTTGTTTTGCGATTAGTAGATGGAGATGAAAGGTCGGTTATATCTGAAGTATATGTGGCAATGAAAGAAGCTAAACAAAAGATCAAAGATCATTTTGATAACAAAGAAAGATTATTTAAAAAGATTATTGACATTGTTGAAAATAGGCGGACAAATCAAATGTAGCAAAAGTTGTATATGGCAGCTTTGTTTCTAAATCCAAGCAAATATTTTGAATACGAGGAAAAACATAATGATAATGCTTGGAAATTTCAAGATGCTTTCAATGATGTTATTGCAAGACTAGTTCCCGATCAAGAATTACAAGAAAAGATTGCAGAGCAAGACACTAACTACAAAGTATCTCGAAATAGTTTTGGAAAGCCTATGGCTATTAGGCAACAAACCACCTTAAATCCAAATAAGTATTAATTAGGCTTTTATTTCTTCTTAAATTATTTATATGTCAAATAATTTATATTTGTCTTAACTCTTAAATGAATTGTGGATTGGTGGGGTGCACATGGAGGACTGAATGTTGACCTTACAAAGATAACATTGTGCATACTTGGCTTATGTTGTTCTTCTTCTATTTGTGAGCGCAACCTAAGTTATCAAAGGCGCAAGGCGCACCAAGGCGCAAAGGGCCCTGGAGACTAGGCGCGCGTCTGAGACACGTGAGGCGCAAAAATTGGGGAAAGATAAAATTGAGCGAATTGGGCGCGCAATTCCCTGGAATTGAGCGAATTGGGCGACCAAATCGCTGGAATTGGGTTAGTTCTCTTCTATCAAGTTAGTATAAGAGCCCTTTTGGAATTGAGTTAGTTCTCTTCTATCAAGTTAGTATAAGAGCTCATATTTTCCAATATTTTATCTAAACACGTGAGAAGTGATATAAGTACATGATATTCATAATTGATGCATACAAAGTGCAACTAGAAATCAAATAAAAAACTACAACATGTAATATAAAGTTGACGGAGATAAATAAATTTAAGGTAAAAATTTTTGTACCTTTTGAACACCCATGATTACCCCTCTTGAATTAACAATATAGCATGACTTCCACTCAGCTAATGAATGACCAAATCCCTCCATAAAACACAAAGGACGTATTAGAATCTGTTAGGTTTGGCCTAACTCAACCTGAAAAACCGGCTTAACAGGTGAGGGTTGTCTTGCCATATAAACAGATCAGAACAGAGTGGATTGGGAGTGTGAGACTATTATTAACATCCCCCCTTGCCCATAGCATGGATTGATCGGACGAAACCAGAATACAGAGCTCATGGGCGGACTGCATGGAACCAGACAGAAACTGGATGGAACCTGGCTCAGGGTGGGAGGCGAGTGGACGGGGATCACCGGCCGTGGGATGGAGGGTGGGAGAGTGGTTGGTGGTAGAAGAGGTGGTAAAGGAGGAGGGAAGAAGGGTTGATCCTCCCGGAAAGTAACATTAGCGGAGACAGATACCTTCCGGGTGGCCGGGGAATAACACAGATAGCCCTTTTGGGTGCAGGAGTAGCCGACGAAAATGTGTTTCGTCACATGGGGATCGAGTTTGTCGAGAGTGAGGCCTAGGGTATGGACAAAACAAGTACACCCAAAGACCCTAGGTGTGAGGGGAAAGACGGGTGCGGGGGGAAAGAGAAGGCTGAATGGGGTAGCATTCTGGAGAACCGGAGAGGGGAGACGGTTGATAAGAAAACACGCAGTAGAGACCGCAAAGTTCCAGAATATTTTGGGAACATGCATGTGAAGCATGAGGGAGCGAGCAACATCAAGAAGGTGACGGTTCTTTCGTTCTGCGACCCCGTTTTGCTGAGGGGTGTAGGGACACGAGCTTTGATGAACAATACTGAAGTCTGCGCAGAGATTGGCAAACTCATGGCTAGTGTACTCACGGGCATTATCAGAGCGGAATGTTTTGATAGTAGTAGAGAATTGCGTACGAGTCTCCAATACAAAAGCCTGAAAGATACGAGGAAGATCAGAGCGATCACGAAGTAAATACAAGCAGGTGGTGCGAGAGTAATCGTCAATAAACGTTATAAAGTAACGATAACCAGAGATGCTGGGAACCTTGTACAGTCCCAAATATCAGAATGTATTAAATCAAAAGGAGCAGAGCTCCGAGTACAATGTGTGGGATACGAAGAACGTGGCAGTTTGCCAAGAATACAGGAATCACATTTAAAAGCAGGAAGGGAGACGTCAGGAAGCGCCTTCTGGAGGATAGGTAGAGGGGCATGCCCAAGACGACAATGTCAATCAGTAGAGGATACGGAGGAAAGAGCGGTAGAATATACATCGAGGAGGTAGAGCCCGTTCTGCAGTCGACCCTTACCAATGGTAATCTGCGTCTGCCGATCCTGTATCAAAAACAAGAAGAGATGAATGTGATAAAGCAGTTCATATCAGCAGTAAGATGGCCAACAGATAGTAAATTAAAAGGTGATGTCGGCACATAAAGAGCGGAGCGAAGAGAGAGAGAGAGGGTGGATGAAGAGATCAGCACATCCGGAGACCGGAACAAGCGCACCGTTGGCCACAGTAATAGACGGGGGATGAGGAGCATCTGAGAACCGTGGCGGTAGCAGGGAGGTGATGTGGTGGGTGGCTCCCGAGTCCAGGATCCAACGAGAACCGGAGGAAAGACAGGCAGTACCTGTAGTTGAGGTGGAGGCAATACCTGCAGGAGAGGTGGAGGCAACTGAAGCAGAGGGAGGGTTGAGGAGCCCCTGGAGTTGTTGCAGCTGAAGGCGAAGAGCCACAAGGTCCGTACCGGTGGGTGGAGAGCTATCAGTAATAGCAGCAGTAGGCGGGCGAGGAGGGTAGCCATGTTTCTTGTGACAGACTGCTTCAGTGTGTCCATCCCAGCCGCAGTAGGTGCACTTGGGCCGACCGCGACCGCCACGGCCCCGTCCGCGGGAGCCCGTACGTCCACCCCGAGTAAAAAAGGGTGGGGGAAGTAAGGGAGGAAGGGCCTGTTAAAGAAGGGCCGACGATGGTGGTGCAGACGTCTCCAGGGGAGGTGGTACTTGAAGTAACATAGAGCAGACATTTGAGAAGGAAGGGGTAGCAGGTGATGCCAGAACCTGGGCCTGGATACTGTGAAGGTGTGGCGGGACTCGAGCCATAATCATAGCAATACAAACCGCCTCCTTCTGGGCACGTTGAGCAGCGAGGTCAGTAGTAGATGGTTGGTGCTGAATCCAGGCCTCCATGAGAGTCTTAGCACGAGCCACAAAGGAGGTCATGTCCATAGCTTTGCCAACATCCAAAGCTTGAAGATCAGTGATGATGTCAAAAAGGTGTTGAAGACTGTCCTTGCCCGAGTACAAGGAATGGAGTTCATCCCACATACTTTAGCGGTCTCATGATACATGATCATCTGGTAAGGCTCACCCTCCACCGAGTTCAGGATCCAGGTCTGGACGCGACCGTCATTCCGTAGCCACTCATCAGTAGTAGGAGTTGGAGGTCCCTGGGTAAGGTGACGCACAAGGCCCTTGGCTTGCAGGACCCTCCGAACGGAGTGAACCCAAGGGATGAAGTTCGACTTGCCAGAGAGGGAAAGAGTAGTAATCTGAAGCTCATCGCGAAGTTCGTGAGGAGAAGCCACGTGGTCTGCCGCGGGGGTAGCTGTAGTGGAGTCGCTAGAGGACATGGCGACCTGGAGGAGAAGAAGCGGGCAGAAACAGCGGACTGATGCAAAGCAGAAAGCAGGTCGCGGCGAATTCGGACACGCTCGACAAGGAGCTCGCTATTGGAGGCCGCGACGGACTGGATGAGGCCGCCGCGGACAGGATCAGACCGCGGCGGACTGGAACCGGCCGGGGCGAGTAGAGCACAACAGCGGGCCGAGACGAGAGGGCAGGTCGTGGCGAGAAGGAGAAGGAAAGGACAAGCCGGGCAAGCTCGGCAAGTCGCGGGAGCTCGGCAAGTTACGGCGACTAGAGGGCGAACGTTGCGGGCTGGACCAGGCCGCAAGACGGAAATCGCAGAGGAGCGAGCTCGCGGCGGACAGGGAAAAGAACTTGTCCGCCAGAAGAGGAGGGAGAACAGCAGCAGGCAGGAGAGAAGCGCGGACAGAAGGAGGCCGCCGAGCTCGCAGACGGAGACCGCCGAGCTCGCAGCGGACCAAAGAGAGCAAGAAGAGGGGGGGGGGGCGAATTCGTTGAGCTCGCAGCGAACAGAAGGAGACCGCAGAGCTAGGGAGCGAGTTTGCCGAGATCGCGTCGGACAGAAAGAGGCCGCAGCGGACTATGGGAAGCAGTGGACCCCACAGACCAGAGAAAGAGGGCTATAAAAGAGGGACCAGAAGAGAAGGAAAGAGGAGTGGTTCCACGGGAGGAGAGGGAGCGGATTGGACAATGGCAGGCCGCAGTGGCTATGCGACTAGGAGGTGCGGACACACAAACCAGGCCGCGGAAACCGCAGGCCGCTGGGCGAATAGGAATGTGAATCCGCAGGAGACCGCAGGCCGCTGAGCGGATAAAAAGCTAAGTCCGCAGGAGACGGAACCTGGCTCTGATATCATGTAGAGAATAGCCCAAAAGCTTGTATGTAATATTTTTGTATATGAATACAAGGAGAGAATACAAATATATAGGAAAGAGGAGAGAAGAATAAATCTTATACAAGATATATGACTAAACATGGATGAGAGAGAAAGTAATAAAGATGGACCAATAATGAGCCCTTTACATGAGCTTTTCTAATAGAATCAAACATTAAAGCATAATAAAATGAGATCATTTTTGAAGGCAACATAATAAAAATAACATAAATAAATCAACCAAGTCAGCAATCATAATCTACCAAATCAACATTGCAATTTTTCGCACCAAAAAACAAACATAAGCTGTCAAGTCAACAATCATATACTTTAAACTAATGTGCAAGAAAATAACATAACATCACGGCGATCACGCCATCACTCATCGTCTGAATCAATAAATGTTTCATTTTTTCACTAAAATATTCTTCTTCTTCATTGAACTCAGCCTCTTCTGCATCCTCGGCATCATCTGTACGCATTGTTGGAGTAGGTGTCTTCTTCTTAGATGTGCTCCCCTTGTCAGCTACCATCTTCCTTTTAGATAAGCGCGTGGAATAGATGTCTTCTTCTACTCCGCTGGCCCTTGCTACTGCACCCCAGGTCAATAATTCGTCATCAAAAACTATATCGTCATCCTGCTCAACCTCCTCATCTTCCTCCACTCTTCCCATCAGCCATTCATTGCTATCGTCAATATCTTTCAGCGAGATCGGATCAATACGATCACGTGAATCATATCGCCGACGCAAGGCACGACTGTATTTTACAAATACGAAATCATTTAGGTGTTGTTGTGTTAGTCGATTTCTTTTTTTTTGTTATGCACCTGCAAGTGCAACGACGTCATCCATATCTTCATCGCTTTCAAAGGTATCTACATCTACAAAATCCGGGAATGCTTGTTTTTTTGTAATGCTTACAGCCATTTTCTTTTGCATATAGTCTTGAATTTCTGTTCGTACATGTTGTGGACATTTATGACAGACTTTGGTATTTCTAAATACCCCCACTAGATGTTGTTTCGCACGATAAATTCCACCTTTGTGACTGTAACGCCCCCGATTTTTTGATGATTTTATTTGAATGGGCATCGTCATATTTATGACGTCGTGGCGTTACTTTTAACGTCGAGTTAACAACGCAATGTCGTTAAAGCATTTTCGCGTCTGTGTGATCGAGTCGGCTGAATTCTTGTTCTAATGGGAAAATTTTGCATTTGAAATTTAAGTTAGGTAATTTTGGACTTACTCGTCAAGTTTCGTCGCGATCCAAGCGATATTTGGGCCTCGGCGATTTTCCGAAGTTTTGTGAAATTTATGTTCGTCGTAAACTTTGAAAATTTATATCTCGAGAATGGCTCGTCGGATTTTGGATTTGACATCGTCGTTGTGTTCGTAGTGTCAGTGTTCGCCTACGGTGCGAATTTCGTTTGATTCGGCGCGCGTTCGGGCCTCCATTTTTAACTCATGTTTTCTTATTCAAAAATATATAAATATGATTATTTTAATATTATAGTATTATTCAAAAATGTCTTTTATTATTCATTTATATAGTTTAATTTCTTTGAATATATTTGTAAAAAAAACATTTGTTCTGCAATTTTATTCTCAACAATTCCCGCCTTCTCGAGTTATTCCTGCCTTCTCGAGTTATTCCTGCCTTTCTCGAGTAGTGCATGTACGCTTCTCGAGTAGTGCCTGTGCACTTCTCGAGTAGTGTCTGTGCACTTCTCGAGTAAGTTGTATTCTCTCGTGTACTCTGAATTCTTCATTACTCGAGTGTCCGTTTTTATACTCAAGTGATTTTTATAATTACTCGAGTGATTTTTTATATATACTCGAGTGATTTTTCCTGATATACTCGAGTGATTTTTCCTGATATACTCGAGTGATTTTCTCTCCTACTCGAGTGACTTTTTCTCCTACTCAAGTGACTATTCTACTACTCGAGTAATTTTTCTGGACCTACTCGAGTGATTTTTCTGGACCTACTCGAGTACCTGAAACTTGTTCTCGAGTAGTCCGTTGTATTTTTGCGTTCGGGGGCCTTTTTGAGTGTCAAAACGATGTCATATGGAAAAATGGTTACCATGAAATTTGTTCGTCACGACGAGATCTACAAATTTCGTATTGGACACTTTTCGATTTGAAGTCATCCTAAATCTCTATTTTTGTTTTTCGCGCACCCGCTCGTAGATAGTCCGTTTTAGACAAAAAATTTTTATAAAAATATATATATATTTATATATCTTTATATATATATATATACATATTTATACTCTTATTAGAGAAAACTTCATCTTCTTCAACATTCTGAACCGACCCAGAGAAAATTAGGCGTGAGAGACGAAGCTGTTCGTGAATCTTCCGGTGGCCGCCGACGGTGCTCCGGTGCTCGAAATCTCCCATCGAGTATAGATCTGGAAAGCTCTCGTCAAGAGCTACGTCATCGTGGTAAAACTTTTCCCATTTCTTCAGTTTTCTCGTTAGGGTTTTTTCGGCCCTAACCTCTATTTCGGTCATTTTTGTCTAGATTTCAACTTCTTTCATCCTCTTTTACCCCGATCTGCGACGTGGACTGATTCAGAGAACGTTTTCGGTAAAACCAAGGCAAATGGTGGTTTTCCCTCGTTTCTCCTTGTCTGATTTGACGGTAACGGCTAAGTTTTGTGTTCTGTAAAATTTACTGCACTTTATCTTCCAATTTATTGTTATGAGTAACTTTTTTGATGATCACGCGATGTTGTAAGATTTTGTCATGGTGAACTCGATCTTGTCATAATATATTTAATCGTTCTTGAAGTGTCTTATTGCTGGCTTTAAATGCCTTATTTATCATTATTGAACGTATTGAAGTTTATCTAGGATTGTAAATCGTCCGTAAGGGTTGATCAACCACGTCTTGAATCTAGTAATGTCAAGTAGAATCTGATGAGCCAAATCTCGAGATATTTGGTGGTTTATTTGTGGTTTTTTCTTGATTGCGGGAGTTAGTGGACGAAACCATCTCCGCAATGTTTGATGCCTTTATTAGTACCTTGTGGAAGTCTACCAGGTTTTTGGGCGTCTGCGGTGTATGGTGGAGAGTATGAGACTCCCTCGCAGTTAGACAGATATTATATTCGTGAGAGTGTGTCCAGTTGAGTGACCACTTCGCCCGTGTTTTTGGGTAGAGTCGACCACATGTGCCTAACAAAGGTTTTGTACTTTTTCCTTAAGATTTATTCATGTCGTCACCTTATAGCCTCGTGCGTCTGGTGTACTCTTTTTGTAAATGACGAATCATGTAAGAGTTCTTTTCCTGTGGATGCTTTGTTTCTTTTTGTACTTTACTTCAGTGATTTTGGTCTTGGGTTGGTACCCCCTTTGAGCTTTGTTTATTTTTGCTTATCTTTCTGCCACCATTTGTACCTTTTTGCTGAGGTGTCCTGTCTTTGAAATGCCTCAGGTTCAGAGCAGTAGCAGATAACAGAGCTGGTTTTGGAATGTCTGGGCGGCAGTGTTGGTCGTGGTTGTTGCCTCGTCTTAGCGGGGTAGTTTGTTTATTTTGTTTTACTGGTTCAGACATACATTTTTGTTTGTGGGCGTGTCAGTTTGTTGACGCTCACAGAATTGTTATTTCTAGATACTTGCTAGCTGCTTACTTTTTTATATGTGGATCTGGATTACTTGCTCTCTGTGAGAATTTATGCTAGGAATGCATGTTAGATATTTTCAAGTATAAAACCTACTACTATTACTTCATGCATTGCATAATTTAAAACTCTAACTTGTTGTATTTAGCGATCGTAAAAGCTATCTTTACAACTATTATAAATTTAGGGTCTTGCATAGCATGAGTTGTTATTTGAGGACGTTTATACTCATGTAGGATGTTGGAGTCAATCCAAACAAATTTTTTTCGCAGCGTATAATTATATTTTGATTCGAGGACTAGATGAGCCACTAAGCCGAGGGATACGGCTAACTACTGCACTTAAACTAATTTTTACCTTAAAATAACTTAAGCAATCTTTCTTCATGATTAAGTAGGTGTCCGCCTGAGCGTCCGCAATTATCCCCTGCTGACGTGGCATCATGACGCGCATTTTCCCTCACTCTGATAAGTTATCATATGCGGTGAAAATGCGGGTTGTGACAGTAGGTATCAGAGCCAGGTTGCTTGACAATTGGTCGGGCAACCTTCCCTTGTTAGTGTTAGTTGTTTAGTGACATTTCATACACACACCGATGTGTCATCAGTACGTCTTAGCCGAAGCATAGTCACTACACTCATAGCATGATAAGAAGTATACGGGACATATTATGTAGTATGAGATGCATAATATGTGTTTGTATATGGATCCACTATAGGCGGCAACATGTGACGGTTATGTAGTATGAGATGCATAACCACCATCGCATGGGCGCCCATTAGCACGTTTTCTTTTCTCGTTGCATGCGATGTTATGTAGTATAGGATGCATAACATTTCATGTGTACGCCGCTCATGCATGCATTAAGACCTTTCTAGAATACATAGCATTGCATACATAGCATATCATCGCATAAGCACACGTGCTAAGTTAAGGTTTACATGATGACACATGTACACACATGATTTTAAATACGAATAAAGAATGCATGCATTCATGTCATAGGCACAAGAGTTAATAGAATGAGAGTATATCATCCTAAGTAGGACATAACATCATTATAAAATCCCAGAGCAAGTTGCAGCGTGAGCAAGTGTCTTTTAAGTATGGTCTGAACTAGTCGTGTGGCTTTGTTGTAAGCTAAGATTTTGATGAGTTGTCCGTTTGCTTTTTAGAAATGTCGCCAAAGCATCCTGCGACGAGGTCGATTCCCCAGTCGGAGGGTGAGTCATCAGGTGCGCAAAGTGATGCGATTATCGAGAGTCTGCGTCAGAGCAATGAGGCTTTGTCGAGACAATTAGTTGCGATGCAATCGCAAATTAAGTCTTTGTTGTCTGCCACTCCCGCGCAGTAACCTTTAGTGCAAGAGCCTGCCTTGGGCCAAGCCGTGCCCGATACCCCTGCTCCTCTGGTGCCCCCGATGGCGATACCACCATAAATGAATTTCATATCGCACTTCCAGCGGTTGGGAACTCCCACCTACGACGGGAGTGCCGACTTTATGACTTTAGATGATTGGATCATCTCCATCGATGAGATGTTTTCATATTCCGGAATTCTAGAAGCCCGGAAGGTGATGATTGCAGCCTATCAGTTAAAAGGCCTGACAAAGAGTTGGTGGATTCGGAAAAGGGAGAGTCTGAAGGAAGGTTGTTCTTGGGAATCTTTTAAGAAGATGCTGCTGAAGAAGTTTCTACCTTCGGTCGAGCAGGACCGTCTGATGAATAACTTCCTGCATCTGAAGCAGAAACAGCTCACCGTGAGCGAGTACGAGATTGAGTTTAGCAAACTAAGTAGGTTTGCTCCTGATTTGGTAGCCTCTGAGGAGGGTAGAGTGAAACGTTTCTTGGGAGGACTAAGAAGCGATGTCCAGCAATGAGCATGCGCTTATCGAGCTGAAAGTTATGCTGAAGCAGTGGAAGTCGCTTTGAAGGTCGAGGAGATCAAGAACGCCAAGAATCGAGATGCTGATGCGAGGAAAGAGAAAAGGAAAGATGTTGAGGATGGTAGCTCCAGGGCATCTGGCCCCTCTTCGAATAAGAAAAGTAAGGAAGTGTGTAGCTTCTGTGGTCGTCCTGGCCACCATTACGAAAGGTGTTTCAAGAGGACTGTCACCATGAAGCAGCAGCAGGTGCACGTCATCCAAGGTGCACCCAAGGGAGAGCTAGTGTGCTCGTACTGTGCAAGGAAGAGTCATGATGTGAGTCGTTGCTGGATGAAAGAAAGGACTTACTTCTAGTGCGGGCAGAAGGGATACCAGAAGTTTTCGTGCCCCCAGGCTCAGCCACCACTGCATCCGGCCCCGCTTCGAGCTCTGCCGCCGCCACCAAACCTGGATAAAGGAAAAGGAAAGATGAATGTGATGACCAGCGAGAAAGCTCAAACCTCTACACAAGTGATATCAGGTTAGCCTCAGTTTAATTTATCCTTATTATTTTGTCGTTGTTGCCCTAGTTATCGTTCGTTTAGTTATGTATGCTACGGTTTTAGGGGAGTTTAAGGTGCAGAATAGGTGTGCATGCGTTCTTTTTGATTAGGGTGTCACACATTCCTTTGTGGCCCGGAGGTTTGTTGATAAACATCGCCTGAATGTGGATCAATTAGGAGACTCCTTCAACGTCAAAGTTCCCTCAGGTGATTTGGTGATATCTAATCAAGGAGTTCTGAGATGCCCTATTTATCTTGACAATTTTCTGGCCTTTGCGGATCTGATGATTTTAGATTTGCCTGATTTTGATGTGATTTTGGGCATGGACTGGCTGTCCAAGTATGATGCGGTTATCCAGTGCAAGGCTAAACGACTGAATTTCAGGATGGACAACGGACAACCTATGAGCGTCTATGGATTTCAGGACAGAGTTTCCCCTGTCATTTCTGCGGTACGTGCTTGTCGTGCTATAGAGTCTAGTTGCGAGACGTTTTTAGTTTTTATTTCTGCTCTGGAAACAGCTTTTGTTACACCACGTCTTGAGAATGTCTCGGTGGTGCGAGAATTTCCAGATGTCTTTCCTGATAGTCTTCCAGGACTTCCTCCTGAAAGGGAGATAGAGTTTGTGATAGACCTCGAGCCAGGTACTCGTCCTATTGCCAAAGCACCGTACCGTATGGCTCCGCGTGAGTTGGATGAGTTGCGTACTCAGCTCGATGAGTTGCTGAGGTGTGGTTTTATTAGATCAAGTTCTTCTCCGTGGGGTGCTCATGTTTTGTTCGTCAAGAAGAAAGATGCATCGATGAGACTTTACATCGATTATAGAGAATTAAATAAGGTAACCATTAATAATAGATATCCCCTGCCAAGGATTGATGATCTGTTCGATCAGTTGCATGGTAGCTCAGTATTTTCAAAGATCGATCTTCATTCAGGCTACCACCAGTTGAGAATTCGTGAGTCAGATATTTCATGAACCGCTTTCCGTTCGCGGCATGGACATTATGAGTTTTTGGTGATGTTTTTTGGTTTAACCAATGCACCCTCTACTTTCATGGATTTGATGAATAGGGTGTTTAAGGATTTCTTGGACCGATTCGTTATTGTGTTTATAGATGATATCTTGGTGTATTCCCGCAATGTTGAGGAGCATATTCAGCATTTGCAGTTGATTTTGTCGACCCTGAGGGAGCATAAGTTATATGCGAAGTTGAGCAAGTGTGAGTTCTGGCCACCTCAGGTGTCCTTTATAGGTCATGTTGTAAGCAAGGACGGTATTTTTGTAGACCCGACCAAGATTTTTGTTGTGATGGAATGTGTTGGAACACCCTATTACTAATTTGGGTCAGGATCACTATGTCCCTAGGAATCTGTGTTTTGACCTTCTGTATAGATAATAGGTCAATTAGAATTGAGTCTAAGGGATCAGGAGTCTAGGTTTGGAAGCTGCCCTGAAGACCCAAGTTTTTCTGGAATCCAAGTCCAAATCGTCGAGCTCAGCACGACGCTTCGTCGAACTCCGGTCGACGATCGTCTAGCTGAACTATTGACAGATCGTCGAGCTCCATTCGACGATCGCTGAGCTCAATCCTCATAATATCGTCGAGCTCTGGTCGACGATCGCTGAGCTCAACTTCTCAACATCGTCGAGCTCTGTTCGACGATCGCTGAGCTCAGGTCGACGATTTTGGCTCTGCACTGGATCCTTATCTCTGAGCTCAGTTCGACGATCTTTGAGCTCAGATCGACGATTTCTTTGCTGCTTGCTTTTTCCAGTTCGCTGAGCTCAGCTCGACGATAGCAGAGCTTAGTTCGACGATTTCAGTTATCTTTCAGAATTCCAATTCAAATCAGATAGAAGTTATTCTGCATTTAATTCAGAAGATCTGCCAGCCGTTTTCATTTACTTCTGGAGCAAGTTTCAAGGGATTTTTCAAGGAATAATTCAGTGGACTTTCCTTCAGAACATATTATGCAATTAAGGCTGTAATCAATTCAGACCAACGACTATCTTTGACAGAGCAATTTCCTATTCAGACTTAGAGAATAAAAGAGAGAATGTTTTTGAATCAGACAGGATACACAGACAAGAAAAAATATACAAGACTCTGAAAAATATTCTGTCAACAAGAATTCAGAAGAACACTCATCAAAAAGAGATCAAGTTTTCAAACATTCTTCAGATCTCTTCAGCTCTCAAGTGTTCAAGGCCAATATCATTTCAAGACTCCAGACACTCAACATTTCAGCTTGCTGAAATCATCTTCTGCTGGAGATCTATCTTTGAAGGCCTATCACCCTCAGCAAAGCTCATCTTCCTGAAGATTTCAAGGACTCAGGGGGAGCTTTGACAACATCACTGAATCCACATAGTCTTCTCAGTTGCCTGAGAAAGAGAAGACTGCCATCACTCTCTCAACCCCATTCTGTAAAGGGTTTTTCAAACTCCCTTCAAAAGTTTGAATCTGGTTTTTGAGCACCTTGTCAAAAGCTCATTGGTGGCAAGACACCTGATCAAAAAATCTGATTTGGTTTTTGAGCACCTTATCAAAAGCTCATTGGTGCCCAGGACACCTGATCAACTCATCCTGCAGTGGATTCCTACCTAGGGTGGTAGAAGAGTGGATGTACCCAAGTTGGGGAACCACTATATTTCCTTGTGTCATCTGGTTCTGCATGTTTTTCTTTTTGTTTCTGGCCTAGATTTTCTTGTGCTTAATATCTGCATAGCTTAGTTTTATTTCTGCTTCCCTGCTTACACTCATTACAACAACTGTTGTAAAGCTTTGCAAAAGTTTTTCTTAGAATTTTAAAAAGCACCATATACTCTATTCACCCCCCTTTTAGAGTATATCAGATCTAGTTTCCCCTTTCAATTGGTATCAGAGCCAGGTTGGTTAAACATACCATATCTGTTTGGTTGTACAGGCTAACACCTGAACCCCAAAGATCCCAAACTAGATCCTTCTTTTGTTTTCTACTATTAGATTTAGCTTGCACAAATCATGGCCCAGAACAAAGATTATGCTAGCACCAGACCTCCAGTGTGCAATCTGTCAAAGTTTGCACTTTGGAAAGCAAGGATTAGATTATACATGAACTCTATTGACGAAGATATTTTTAATTCTGTCTTAACAGTGTGTCCAAGACCTCCAGAGAGCACAAGCACTAATGCTGTTCCACCCACATCAGGAACAGATGCTGACATCAAAAAGTGGAAAGTGGCTGATGCCAAGGCAATGAACATTCTAGCTCAGACAATGTCAGATGACATTTTTCAGAAGGTAGCTGAATGTAATTCAGCCAAGGAGATCTGGGACAAGCTTTCAGAAATTGTCTCTGGCTCAGCTGATGAGAGAAAGGACAGAAGATCTCATCTCATCTCCCAATATGAGAACTTCAAGAAGGGAGAAACTGAGTCAGTGGGAGACATGTACAATAGATTAAGTCTAATTGTCAGTGAACTGAGGACATTAGACAAAGAAATCTCACTGACAGAACTCAATGACAAGATCCTAATGTGCTTCCCCAGCACTTGGGATTCAAGAATCTGGCCAATTAAAGATGCCAGAAGCCTAAATGAGATTACCACTGAAGCCTTGTTGGGTAAGCTCAAATCTTATGAGCTACTCATCAAGAACAGAGAAGAAGAACAAAAGGCTGCTTCTCCAGCCACAAGAAAGGAGAAGACTATTGCATTCAAGGCAGCTGAGGATCTGCCTGAAGAAAAGGCCACAAGCAATGATGAACTTCTCAGCCTGTTGGCCAAAAGATTCTATAAGATGGCCAGAAAGGACTTCAGAAGAAGATCATACAAGGAGCAAGATAAGCCAAGGTATGACAAGTCCATTGGCAATAGCAAAGACATTATTTGCTTTGGTTGCAGGAAACCAGGGCATATGGTTCCTGACTGTCCAGAAAACAAGAACAATGACAGGAGGGACAGAAAAGAAAGAAGAAATGAGAAGGACTCCAAAAGGCATGGAAGTAACAAACCTTCCACCAGCAAAAATAAGCACACAAGGAAAGGATTTGTTGCTGAATCCTGGAGTGAGACTGAAGAGGAGTCAGAGGCCTCTTCCAGCTCAAGTGATGATGAGGATGATGCAGAGGAAAAGGAGTTCTGCATGATGGCAATCAATGCCTCACAACACAACTCAGAGGAAGAGGAGTCAGAGTCAGACTCAGAGACACAACCTGAAGAAGATCAGGTAATCAGCTCTTTTGATTTCACTTCAGAAGATTTTAAACTTGAATTTAAAGCACTATGTTTAGACCTGCTAAAGTCTGAGAAAGAGATCATCTCTCTCAGAAATCAATTATCTGAACAAAGTGGTTTAAAATCAGAAAACCTCAAACTCTCTCAGGAGTTGGAGAACTATAGGGAACAGATAGCTTCACTTAAGAGTGAGCTCTCTGAGGCCAAGAAGCTTGAAGAATCTCTCAATGGGAGAAGCATCAAGCTGATGGACATCACAAGCACAGTGAACTCAAGATTCAACAGTACACTGGGCTTGGGTGCCTCATCCAGCCAACCTATTGTTCTAACAACCCCTATCAAGTTCATTTCTGACAAGGGAAAGGGAGTTGTAGAGGTTGCCAGGAAAAATTCTGATCTGCCTCAGAAAACCAAAGTCCAGCACAAATCGTCGAACGGAGATCGACGATCGCCGAATGAAGATCGACGATCGCCGAACGCAGCTCGACGATCTCAGGACAAATCGTCGAACGCTGATCGACGATCTAAGCCAAGATCGTCGAACGCTGCTCGACGATCCCATATACCTGACCTCAGCCATAGTCGACCGTCGAACGGAGCTCGACGATCTGACCCAAGATCGTCGAACTCAGCTCCAAGATCGTCGAACAGAGGTCAGAGCTCTGGAAATTTTTTCAATGGCAAGTCAAAATTGAATCCTAAGGGTTCTTCATCCCAAACCTTCAACCCTTATACTGAATGGATTATACCTCCAAGGAGATATCATCCTGAAGGATATAAGAGTCAGCCAGGGATATCTTTCATTTCTGAATTTAAAGGTTATCAACCTAGGCCCAAGGTAAACTGGGTCAAAAACAAGTGAATTGCTTTATGTGCAGGTGAAGACCTATCCAACATCTTACCAGCAATGGTATTTGGATAGTGGATGCTCAAAGCACATGACAGGGAACAAGGAGAACCTCAATTCCTTTAGAGCCAAGCTTGGACCCAAAGTTATCTTTGGTGATTCCAACTTTGGACAAACTAAAGGATATGGAGCAGTCCAGATTGGTTCTGTAACCTTCAAGAAGGTAGCATATGTGGAAGGACTGAAGCACAATCTAATCAGCATCAGTCAGCTATGTGATGAAGGCTACCAGGTGACCTTCAGCAAAACCCTATGCAAGATCAAGTCAGAGGACAACACCACTGTGTTGACAGGTAAAAGGAAAGGTAACATCTACCTTGTAGATTTTCTTTCAACCTCTATAGATATCTGTTTATTCAATTCAGTTTGTAGACCAAATGTTTTATGGCATAAGAGACTAGGACACCTAAACCTTAGAACTATTGCTAGACTCTCCAAGGACAACCTTGTTAGAGGACTACCTTCTGGCCCCTACAAGAAGGAAGGACTCTGCAAGGCTTGTCAATTAGGCAAGCAAACTAAAAACAGTCTTAAGTCACTTAATAAGAGTGATTCATCTAGGATATTGTATCTGTTACACATGGATCTATTTGGACCCATTACAGTACAAAGCCTAGGAGGGAAATCCTACACTTTAGTTGTTGTAGATGACTTCTCTATATTCACTTGGGTGTTCTTTCTAAGGAAGAAGTCTGATAACTTTAAGTGTCTGACAGAGTTTCTCAAATGTATAAAGATTGAATTCAATACTCACATTGCCCTGATCAGAAGTGATCATGGGACAGAGTTTGATTCTCTTCTTATGCAAGAGTTCTGTCAGAGTGAAGGGATCAGGCATACTTTCTCAGCTCCTAGAACTCCTCAACAAAATGGGGTAGCTGAAAGGAAAAATAGAACCCTTATTGAATCTGTCACTACATTGTTGTCAGATGCTCATCTACCTCTATCCTTCTGGGCAGAGGCAGTGAACACCTCCAACTATGTGCTGAACAGAAGCCTGATACATAAACTGAAGGGAAAGACTCCCTATGAATTACTCAAAGGGAAGAAACCTAAAGTTGACTATTTCAAAATTTTTGGTTGCATCTGTTATATTCACAATAATGATAAGAAACATCTAGCAAAATTTCAAGCCAAAGCTGATGAAGGAGTGTTTCTAGGATACTCCATGATTAGCAAGGCCTATAGGGTATATAATAAATCATCACTGAAAATTGAGGAATCTGTTCATGTTTCTTTTGATGAAATTAACATGTCTTTCAAGGAGAAGATCTCTTCTACCATAGAACCTGTGCAGGAACACTCTCTAGTTGAAGATATGAACAAGCTACAGGTTGCTCAAGAAGATGAAAGCAGTGAAGACGAAAGCAATGCTCAACATATTGAAGCACAACCTGAAGAGCCAGTTGTTGTACCACAAGAGGAAACAACAACACAGGTTGGTGAACAATCAACACCCCCTGTTGATTTAGTAACATCAAGAGACCATCCAATTACCCAAATAATTGGAGAAATCTCAGCTGGTGTGCAAACCAGAAATCAGGTCAACCAAAACCTGTTGCACACCTGCTTCCTTTATCAAATTGAACTTCAGTCCATTCAAGATGCAGAGCAAGATCCACACTGGATCATTGCCATGCAAGAGGAGTTGCATCAATTTGAGAGGAACAAAGTATGAGAACTAGTGCCCAAGCCTAAGGATCATTCCATTGTTGGAACAAAATGGGTATTCAGAAACAAACTGGATGATCAAGGAGTAATAATAAGGAACAAGGCAAGGCTAGTTGCCCAAGGATATTCTCAAGAAGAAGGAATTGACTACGACCAGACCTTTGCACCTGTTGCAAGATTGGAAGCCATCAGGATTTTTCTAGCTTATGCAGCTCACAAAGGCTTCAAGGTTTATCAGATGGATGTCAAGAGTGCCTTCTTAAATGGAGACATCAAAGAGGAAGTCTATGTCAGACAACCTCCAGGTTTTATCTCTCCAACTCATCCTGATTTTGTTTTTAGATTAAATAAAGCATTATATGGTCTCAAGCAAGCTCCTAGAGCATGGTATGAGACTCTAGCATGCTTTCTTTTGGAAAATGGTTTTATAAGGGGTAGAGTAGACCAAACTCTTTTCATTAGAACTCATAAGTCCCATACCCTACTAGTACAAATCTATGTAGATGATATCATTTTTGGTTCTACTGACTCAAAATTGTGCAGAAGGTTTTCTAACCTAATGCATTCTAAATTTGAGATGAGTAGCATGAGTGAGCTATCTTTCTTCCTAGGATTGCAAGTCAAACAACATGCTGAAGGCATCTTTATCTCTCAAACCAAATATGCTAATGAGCTGGTTAAGAAATTTGGCATGTCTGAGGCATCTTGTATGAAAACACCCATGCCTACCAATGCTGTATTGGATGCTGATGAACATGGGAAACCTGTTAATCAGACAACATATAGAGCAATGATTGGCTCTTTACTGTATCTTACAGCTAGTAGACCAGATATAATGTTTGCTACATGTATATGTGCTAGATTCCAAGTTAGCCCTAGAGAGTCACACCTCACTTTAGTAAAGAGGATTCTTAGGTATGTTAAAAGTTGTCCAAATCTAGGTCTCTGGTATCCAAAAGATTCAGCATTTGAGTTAACTGGATTCTCTGATGCTGATTATGCTGGATGCAGAATTGACAGGAAAAGCACCAGTGGAACTTGTCAGTTCCTTGGTGATAGACTTGTCTCTTGGTTTTGCAAGAAACAAACATCTGTGTCAACTTCAACTGCTGAAGCTGAATATATGGCTGCAGACAGTTGTTCACAAATACTGTGGATTCAAAATCAACTCCTAGACTATGGTTACAACTTAGAGAAGTCAAAAATCTTTTGTGACAATACTAGTGCTATCTCCATAGCTCAAAATCCAGTCCTTCATAGTAGGACAAAACATATAGAGATTAGACATCACTTCTTAAGGGACAATGTTGAGAAGAATAAAATTGAATTGCAGTATATCCCAACTGATTTACAAAGGGGAGATATTTTCACCAAGCCCTTGAATGAAAAGAAACATACCTTCTTCCTAAATCAGTTAGGAATGTTAGATGGAGGAAGTCTTAATTAATACTCAAGATTTTGAAAGCTAAAAATTGACCAAGACTAGGCAAAATTTCTGATTTTCCTTAGTACCTAAAATTTCTCTGATCTCTGAACTGCGCTCGACGATTTTCCCAAAGATCGTCGAACGGAGTTCGACGATTTCCAGAATCGTCGAACTGAGTTCAGCGCCCCTCAGACAGCATGAACTGTCTCCTTCGGTCAACGATCGTCGAACGGCGCTCGACGATTTTGTTCACTGAACGATCGTCGAACGGAGCTCGACGCCTTTCCAGATCGTCGAACGGAGATCGACGATTTTGTAGTCTCTTCAGATTCCTTTAGAAGCCTCGATCGTCGAACTGAGTTCAACGATCTTTCCTTTTCTGCGTCGAACCCTAATATAAAACTCTTTTTTCATCGTCGTTCTCTCTTGCGCCTTCAATTTCTCTGCAATCTTTTCTTCCCTCCAAGCAGTTCTACACTTGGTCGTTTTGTCTGTTGATTTTTTGCAGGTACCATGGCCGTTTCAGTTGCTGTGCTCGCTGCAATGAAATTTGATGCAGGCTTTGACATCGATTTCGATTCCTTCAACACAACCGAACAAATCTTCCAAGACATTCTCACCTTATTCAAAGATCAGCAACTGTCTGCCCTGATGACAACCAGAATCAAACTAGCATCTGATGAAATTAAAGAATGGGTATATACTGCCCACAACCTGGACAACAATACCATAGTTGGTTCTATTGGTGGCACCCAGGTACCTCTGACCCCAACAGTACTCACAGAGGTTTTTGGTTTAAGAAATGGTGAAGATTCTGCTGACCTCTCTGGAGATGAGTTCTCTGATATTCTTGCCAGGATGAGTCATCCTGAGGGGAACCCTAGCAAGCTGTTTAAGAGGAACCTGTCTGTGGAATACAGGTTTATGACTGATGTAGTAGGCAAGGTTCTCTTGGCCAAGCATTCTGCTCATGACACAATCTCCAGATATCAGCTCTGCCTTATGGGAGCTCTGGTAGATAAAAAAAGCTTGAACTGGGGAGAAGTATTTTTTGATTTGTTGAAGAAAAAGATCAACAAGACCTTTGTGAATTATGGAAGAATACTGAGAGTCTTCCTCCAGGCTAAGTGCCCCACCCTGCTAGTCTCCTCTGGAGTGCACATCAATGCCTCCAAGAGACTCACATGTGCCCTTTTTGGGAAATGGGACAGGCAAATCTCCAAGCCCAGCAGACCCTCTTCTTCTGGCCCTTCAGGCACCAGGACTCTAAGAGTCACTCCACCCCAGGCCTCTGCACCTGCAGAGGACCTGCCTGCTAGTGCTGCTGCTTCTCCTCCTCCAAGCCCAACCCTACCACTTCCATCCACCTCTCCAGCCACCTCCACAATTACCATCTCCAGCCCATCTCCAACTTCTATTCCATCTCCAGCAACAATTTCCTCTCCACCAGCAGCCCACTTCCACCCCCTTTTCTCCTATCCCCCTCCAGATGTCACCCCATCTCCATCAATTCCCTCCTTCACACTTCTGGATGACTCCTATATGGATGCTTCCCCCTCCTCTCCTCCAGAATTACCATCCTCCTCCACCGCTTTCCAAGACCTCCTCCACCAGATTATTGATCAACCCACCTTCACTCCCTCCATCTCCATCCCATTATCCTCCATCTCTACCATCCCCTCTCCTGAACCTTTCATTCCACCCTTCAGCTCTCCTCCTCCAGCTCCATCAGCCATTCTTGTACCCTCTACCTCTGCTCCCCTTGAGCATGTAGATCTCCCAGCCCTTGCTGATCAGTTGTATGAGCTCCTTGCACCTAGGCTCTCCCTTCTCATGGAGGCCTCTTTAGCTCCTCTACAACAATCAGTGGCAGCTCTCTCTGCCAGGCTGTCCTCTTTCCTTACTCCTATAGCAGCACCCCCAGCAGTGTGCCTTGATGCACAGGTCTCTGCATCCAGGCAAGGGGAGATGCCCTATGAAGCCAGCTTCCATGCTGCTGTTGCTGCTGCTGCTCCTCCTGCTGTTGTCTCTCATGCTTCTGCTACTGCTGCTATTCCAGTCATAGCAATAGACCTAAGGTCTCTGCTATCTACTTTTGATACTGCTTACTACTGCTGCCTCCCAGAGCCCATGGCTGTCCAGCCCTCTGAAGATATGTCCAAGGCTCTAGTGCCCTTTTCCTGCTGTGACCCCAGAATCATCTCTGATTTTATTCTGTCAGTGACTGCTGCTTCTGATGTTACTGCTGCTGCTGCTGCTGAAGACAATGTTGTGTCTACCTCTGAAGTTATATCTGTTGCTGTTGAGCCCATTTCACAGGATGTTTTGATGACAGAGGCTGTTGTTTTTGAGCCTGCTGTAGAAGTGGTTGTTTCTGAAGCTGCTGCTGCTGCCCTCATTCCTGAAGCAATATCTGTTGTAACTTCTGCTGCTCCAGTACCTATAGTTACATCTGTTGCTGCTCCTGTTGTTGCTCCTCCTGCTTCTGTATCTTCTGCCCCATCAGCTGCTGTTAAACTGAAAGAGGATTTGATGAAACAGCTTGATGCCTTGTATGATGCACAAAGTTCTGAATCTGAGGATTATAATACTGCTTCTGATGACTCATCTGCCACAATTGCTAAGAAAAGAAAGGCAAGAAGTAAGGCCTTGAAGAGAGTTCCTCCTGCCAAAGTCAGAGATGACAATGATGTTCCATACTATATTCTGCACAATTGCCCAATCTCTGAGCATTGGATGCAATTCTCTAAGAACCAGTTGAAAGCTATGAAAAAGAAGAGGAAGTATGACAAAGATTCAACTCAGTTCAAGCACCCTCATCCTCCCCCACCACCTCCACCTGATGCAGGTGCAGGTGGCAGCTCTGTAAGATCAGGCTCTGCTAGAAGCCAGGCTCCCTACCAACCTCATGCAAGAACTTATCAAAGGGAAAGTCAGTCTAGGGGGTCTTACTCTAGAAGGGGAGGATATAGGGGAAACCAAAGAGAAACTCAGGTTTACTCTAAAGGACACTCCAGGAAGCATCCTTACTCTAGGGGAGGACATGTTTCTGCTGATACATCTTCTGGTCCTTTTCCCTACAAGCTCAAAGATACAGTGACTGCCAGGACTCCTCAAGAAACTACTTCCAACAGGTATGAGCCACCTGTTCCATTTGAGGATCCTGAGAAAAATCCTATGGCTTGGACTGCAAGAATGAAAGAGCTGGCTGCCTTAGATCAGATCAAGAAAGCAAAAGAACAAGGGCTAGACACTTCCAACATATCTACTATGTCAGAACAAAGACAGAAGGAATTAGAGAGATATGCCTCCAGCAAATTTTTTGATGCAGACAGGTACATGGAGTTGCATCCAGCTGCAGTGGTTCCCAGGGCTTCAAAGCAAATTTATTTGGGTGCAGCTGATGATACCAGATCCAAACAACAAGCTTTAGATCCCAACAGAGAAATTAAGATGGTAAAAGGCAAAGAAAAGGAGTAACTCTGTAAGGTGACAACTTTTGGTTCTTCTAACTGCTATCTGGATATCACATATATATATATATCTCTGTGAAGGTTCTGCTCTGTGTCTTGTTATTGTTGTTTTTATGTTTTTCTGACTGTATGATGTTGTTTGTTTTTCAAAGTCTGTAAATAGTTTTCCTAACCCAAATAGGGGGAGATTGTTGGAACACCCTATTACTAATTTGGGTCAGGATCACTATGTCCCTAGGAATCTGTGTTTTGACCTTCTGTATAGATAATAGGTCAATTAGAATTGAGTCTAAGGGATCAGGAGTCTAGGTTTGGAAGCTGCCCTGAAGACCCAAGTTTTTCTGGAATCCAAGTCCAAATCGTCGAGCTCAGCACGACGCTTCGTCGAACTCCGGTCGACGATCGTCTAGCTGAACTATTGACAGATCGTCGAGCTCCATTCGACGATCGCTGAGCTCAATCCTCATAATATCGTCGAGCTCTGGTCGACGATCGCTGAGCTCAACTTCTCAACATCGTCGAGCTCTGTTCGACGATCGCTGAGCTCAGGTCGACGATTTTGGCTCTGCACTGGATCCTTATCTCTGAGCTCAGTTCGACGATCTTTGAGCTCAGATCGACGATTTCTTTGCTGCTTGCTTTTTCCAGTTCGCTGAGCTCAGCTCGACGATAGCAGAGCTCAGTTCGACGATTTCAGTTATCTTTCAGAATTCCAATTCAAATCAGATAGAAGTTATTCTGCATTTAATTCAGAAGATCTGTCAGCCGTTTTCATTTACTTCTGGAGCAAGTTTCAAGGGATTTTTCAAGGAATAATTCAGTGGACTTTCCTTCAGAACATATTATGCAATTAAGGCTGTAATCAATTCAGACCAACGACTATCTTTGACAGAGCAATTTCCTATTCAGACTTAGAGAATAAAAGAGAGAATGTTTTTGAATCAGATAGGATACACAGACAAGAAAAAATATACAAGACTCTGAAAAATATTCTGTCAACAAGAATTCAGAAGAACACTCATCAAAAAGAGATCAAGTTTTCAAACATTCTTCAGATCTCTTCAGCTCTCAAGTGTTCAAGGCCAATATCATTTCAAGACTCCAGACACTCAACATTTCAGCTTGCTGAAATCATCTTCTGCTGGAGATCTATCTTTGAAGGCCTATCACCCTCAGCAAAGCTCATCTTCCTGAAGATTTCAAGGACTCAGGGGGAGCTTTGACAACATCACTGAATCCACATAGTCTTCTCAGTTGCCTGAGAAAGAGAAGACTGCCATCACTCTCTCAACCCCATTCTGTAAAGGGTTTTTCAAACTCCCTTCAAAAGTTTGAATCTGGTTTTTGAGCACCTTGTCAAAAGCTCATTGGTGGCAAGACACCTGATCAAAAAATCTGATTTGGTTTTTGAGCACCTTATCAAAAGCTCATTGGTGCCCAGGACACCTGATCAACTCATCCTGCAGTGGATTCCTACCTAGGGTGGTAGAAGAGTGGATGTACCCAAGTTGGGGAACCACTATATTTCCTTGTGTCATCTGGTTCTGCATGTTTTTCTTTTTGTTTCTGGCCTAGATTTTCTTGTGCTTAATATCTGCATAGCTTAGTTTTATTTCTGCTTCCCTGCTTACACTCATTACAACAACTGTTGTAAAGCTTTGCAAAAGTTTTTCTTAGAATTTTAAAAAGCACCATATACTCTATTCACCCCCCCCCCTTTAGAGTATATCAGATCTAGTTTCCCCTTTCAGAATGTGAGAGACCTTCTACACCTAAGGAGATTAGGAGCTTCTTAGGTCTGGCTGGCTATTATAGAAGGTTTGTGGAAGAGTTTTCGGTGTTGTCTGCTCCGCAAACTAGGCTTACTCAAAAGAATATTGTATTCATTTGGAGTGATAAGTGTGAAAAAGTCTTCAAAGAGTTGAAGATGAGATTATGTACTGCTCCGATTTTAACCCTACCTACTCAACGAGTTGAGTATGTTGTGTATGTTGATGCATCACACATCGAACTTGGTTGTGTTTAAATGCAAGATGGTAAGGTGATCGCGTATGAATCGAGGCAACTAAAGATTCACGAGAGAAACTATCATACGCACGATTTGGAGTTTGCTGCTGTAATTTATGCGCTGAAGCTTTGGCGACACTTATTGTATGGCGCACTGTGCAAGATCTATACGGATCATAAGAGTTTGAAGTACGTCTTCACTAAAAAGGAACTAAACCTGCGCCAGCGTCAGTGGTTAGAATTTGTGGCTGATTATGAAGTGGAAATTCTTTATTATCCAGGAAAGACCAATGTAGTAGCTGATGCTTTGAGTAGAAAGACCGCCAAAATTTTTAATCTGTCGGTGTAGTCTTTGGTAGAAGAATTCTTGTTGATGAATATTGAGGTTGGGAGTCGTACTGTGCATACTAGTCTAGAAGCAGAAGAACCCTCTTGGATTTCCCTTACTCGAGCACACCAGAAGGATGATCCAGATTTGTCACACCTCCGGAATAGAACTGTGAAGGGAGAGCTACCTGATTTCTCTTTGGATGGGTTGGATACCTTGATGTGTCGGGGTAGGTTTTGCGTCCCGGCCTTTGGCGACATTCGGCCTAAGATTTGTGCTGAAGCTCATGGTTCCAGTGTAGCCTACCACCCTGGTTCCACAAAGATGTATAAAGATATAAAGCAAATTGTTTGGTGGTCGGGGATGAAGAATGATATCGCGAAGTTTGTATCGGAATGTTATACGTGTCAGCGTGTTAAGGCTGATCATAGAAGGCCTGATGGTAAACTGACACCGCTTGATATTCCAAGTTGGAAATGAGAGAGTATTTCAATGGATTTCATCGCCGGTCTACCAAAATCTCCTCGTGGGCACGACTCTGTTTGGGTGATAGTCGATAGATTAATAAAGTGTGCTCACTTTGTTCTGTTTAAGGTTGGGTATTTGATGAAGAAGATAGCTGAGCTATATCTTGAAAAGGTCATCAGGTTACATGAAGTGCTTGTTAGCATTGTATCAGATCGGGACTCCAGATTTACGTCTCGCTTTTGGAAGAGTTTGCAGGAGGGGTTGGGTACCGATTTAAGGTATTTCACCGCCTATCATCCATAGACGAATGGTCAGATAGAAAGGGTAAATCAGATCGTAGAAGATATGATCAGTTGTTATATTTTGAATCATGGTGGTGCTTGTGACGAGCGTCTCAGACTCATGGAGTTTGCGTATAATAATAGTTATCAAGAGAGTCTGCAGATGACCCCGTTTGAGGCTTTATATGTGAGGCGTTGTAGAACTCCATTGTTTTGGGTTGAAGTCGGTGAGAGACCGTTGCTAGGTCCGGAAGCCCTTGAGGAGATGAATTGTGTCGTGACTCATATTCGAGAAAAGTTCGATGTGGCTCAAGAGCGTTATGAGAAGTATACTAATCAACGAAGGGTCGATCTGGAGTTTGTCGTTGGAGACTTGGTTTTTCTGAAGGTTTCTCTGATGTCTGGCGTTAAAAGGTTTGGAAGGAACCACAAGTTAGACCCCCGGTATGTGGGACCTTTCCAGATTCTTGAGCGCAACAGAGTGTCAGCTTATAGGCTGGAATTGTCTGCCACCTTCCCTGGTGTCCATGATGTGTTTCATGTGAGTCAGTTGCGAAAGTGTGTTCGTAATGATCATCAAGTCGTAGACTCGATGCCCCCGATTCAGCCCAACCTTACGTATGTGGTTGAACCTGTTCGTATTCTGGATTCTCAAGAGCGTGTGTTGCGAAGAAAGATCATCCCTATGGTCAAGGTTCTTTGGAGAAATCAAGACATCGAGAGCGCGACGTGGGAATTGAAATCGGCGATGAAGGAATCTCATCCGCACCTCTTCTCTTAGTTTCGGGTATGTCTTTATGTTTTTGGTCAAGTTTGATTTTTTATCGTTTTGGTTTGGTTTTAGAGTTGTGTTAAGTTTCGGGACGAAACTTCTTTTTAGGGGGAGTGACTGTAATGCCTCCGATTTTTCGATGATTTTATTTGAATGAGCATCATCATATTTATGACGTCGTGGCGTTACTTTTAACGTCGAGTTGACGGCGCAATGTCGTTAAGGTATTTTTCTCGTCCGTGCGGTCGAGTCAGACGAATTCTTGTTCTAATGGGAAAATTTTGCATTTGAAATTTAAGTTAAGTAATTTTGGACTTGCTCGTCAAGTTTCGTCGCGATCGGAGCGATATTTGGGCCTCGGCGATTTTCCGAAGTTTTGTGAAATTTATGTTCGTCGTAAATTTTGAAAATTTATATCTCGAGAATGGCTCGTCGGATTTTGGATTTGACTTCGTCGTTGTGTTCGTAGCGTCAGTGTTCGCCTACAGTGCGAATTTCGTTTGATTCAGCGCGTGTTCGGGCCTCTGTTTTGAACTCGTGTTTTCTTATTCAAAAATATATAAATATGATTATTTAAATATTATAGTACTATTCAAAAATGTATTTTACTATTCATTTATATAGTTTAATTTCTTTAGATATATTTGTAAAAAGAACATTTGTTCTGCAATTTTATTCTCAACAATTCCTGCCTTCTCGAGTTATTCCTGCATTTCTCGAGTAGTGTCTGTGCACTTCTCGAGTAGTGCATGTGCACTTCTCGAGTAGTGCATGTGCACTTCTCGAGTAGTGCATGTGCACTTCTCGAGTAGTGCATGTGCACTTCTCGAGTAGTGCATGTGCACTTCTCGAGTAAGTTGTATTCTCTCGTGTACTCTGAATTCTTCATTACTCGAGTGCCCGTTTTTATACTCGAGTGATTTTTACAATTACTCGAGTGATTTTTTATATATACTCGAGTGACTTTTCTGGACCTACTCGAGTGACTTTTCTGGACCTACTCGAGTACCTGTAACTTGTTCTCGAGTAGTCCGTTGTATTTTTGCGTTCGGGAGCCTTTTTGAGTGTCAAAACGATGTCATATGGAAAATGAATAACATGAAATTTGTTCGTCTCGACGAGATTTACAACTTTCGTGTTGGACACTTTTCGATTTGAAACAATCCTAAATCTCTATTTTCGTCTTCCGCGCACCCGCTCGTAGATAGTCCATTTTCGACAAAATTTTTTATAAAAATATATATATTTATATATCTTTATTATATAATACAATATGTATATTTGGATCACACCATAAAACTCATCTGGACCATCCAATCAAGCTCCATCAAACACGGGCCGTTGGATTCAACAAAGGAGATCTGCAAATATCCAAATCAACTCATCTGGCACTGTTCACAATCGAAAAAAACCAGATGCCCCTTTCCCCCTCCCGCCCCCTCACGGGCTCACCCCCGCCGCCGCCGGCGGAGCCGCCGGCGGCCTGCCCGGAGCCCATCGGCGGGTTCGCCGGCCTCCGGCGAACCCGCCGGGGATTGTCCGGCGGCGAGCATGCAGGGCCACCGCCGGCGGTGGCCCTGCCCGCTCACCGCCGGACAAACCCCGGCAAGTTCGCCGGATGCCGGCGAACCCGCCGGTGGGCGTCGGGCAGGCCGCCGGCGGCCGAGAAGATCGGCCTGCGTGAGCAGGCCGAAGCGGGGGGGATTTTTGTTTTTTTTTCAGGTTTTTTTAATTATATAATTTATTAAATTTATTATATAATTTATTAAATTAATTTATAAAATTATTAAATTTATATTAAATTTTCTATTAAAATATAATAGAAATTTTCTATTAAAATTTTTATTAAAAGCTGCGGCCCGCGGGGGGGCGGCGAAGCCCGCCGGGGGGGCGGGCGAAGCCCGCCGGGGGGCGGGCGAAGCCCGCCGGGGGGCGGGCGAAGCCCGCCGGGGGGTCAAGCGGGAGAAGCCTGCTTGATTGCGGGCGAAGCCCGCTGCGACGCATCAAGAACGGGCGGAGCCCGTTCGAAGATGCGGGGGGCGGGCGAAGCCCGCCGGGGGGTCAAGCGGGCGAAGCCCGCAGCGACGCATCGAGAACGGGCGGAGCCCGTTCGAACATGCTAGTATATTTATATATCTTTATATATATATACATATTTATACTCTTATTAGAACAAACTTCATGTTCTTCAACATTCTGAACCAACCCAGAGAAAATTAGGCGTGAGAGACGAAGCTGTTCGTGAATCTTCCGGTGGCCGCCGACGGTGCTCCGGTGCTCGAAATCTCCAACCGAGTATAGATCTGGAAAGCTCTTGTCGAGAGCTACGCCATCGTGGTAAAACTTTCCTCATTCCTTGAGTTTTCCCGTTAGTGTTTTTTCGGCTCTAACCTCTATTTCGACTATTTTTGTCTAGATTTTAACTTCCTCCATCCTCTTTTGTCCCGATCTGCGACGTGGACTGATTCAGAGAACTTTTCCGGTAAAACCAAGACAAGTGGTGGTTTTCACTCGTTTCTCCTTGTCCGATTTGACGGTAATGGCTAAGTTTTGTGTTCTGTAAAATTTTTTGCACTTTATCTTCCAATTTATTGCTATGAGTGATCTTTTTGATGATCACACGATGTTGTAAGATTTTGTCATGGTAAACTCGATCTTGTCATTATATATTTAATCGTTCTTGAAGTGTGTTATTGCTAGCTTTAAATGTCTTATTTATCGTTATTGAACGTATTGTAGTTTATCTAGAATTGTAAATCGTCTGTAAGGGTTGATCAACCACGTCTTGAATCTAGTAATGTCAAGTAGAATCTGATGAGCCAAATCTCGAGATATGTGGTGGTTTCTTTGTGGTTTTTTCTTGATTGCGGGAGTTAGTGGACGAAACCACCTCCGCAATGTTTGATGTCTTTATTAGTACCTTGTGGAAGTCTACCAGGTTTTTGGGTGTCTGCGGTGTATGGTGGAGAGTATGAGACTCCCTCGCAGTTAGACAGATATTATATTCGTGAGGGTGTGTCCAATTGAGTGACCAGCTCGTCCGTGTTTTTGGGTAGAGTCGACCACAGGTGACTAATAAAGGTTTTGTACTTTTTCCTTGAGATTTATTCATGTCGTCAGCCCCGTGCGTCTGGTGTACTCTTGTTGTACGTGACGAATCATGTAAGAGTTCTTTTCCTGTGGATGCCTTGTTTCTTTTTTACTTTACTTCAGTGTTTTGTACTTTATTTTTGTCTATCTTTCTGCCACCATTTGTACCTTATTGCTGAGGTGTTCTGTCTTTGGAATGGCTCACGTTCAGAGCAATAGTAGGTAGCAGAGCTGGTTTTGGAGTTTCTGGGCGGCAGTGTTGGTCGTGGTTGTTGCCTCGTCTTAGCAAGGTAGTTTGTTGTTTATTTTATTTTAATGGTTCAGACATACATTTCTGTTTGTGGGTTCATGTCAGTTTGTTGACGCTCACAGAATTGTTACTTTTAGATATTTGCTAGCTGCTTAGCTTTCTATATGTGGATGTGAATTACTTGCTCTCTGAGAGGATTTATGCTAGGAATGCATGTTAGGTATTTTTAAGCATAAAACCTACTACTATTACTCCATGCATTGCATAATTTAAAACTCTAACTTGTTGTTAACAGTGAACTGTGCTTCCACTATGACTATGGTAGAAGGCTAAAACAGAAGAGAGCAGCCAAAATAATTACTTGAACTGGGCTTTCACTATGCGTCTATGCTAGAACAGAAGAGAGCAGCCGGAAAACATGACAGCCAGAAAAAAAAACAGCCGAAAAAATCTTCAAACGACAGTCAAAATGCAAGAAGAAGAAGGAATGGAGTGAGAAGAAGTTACCAAAAGTGGCGGCGGCCGGCGAGCCCAAGAAGAGCGGCGAACGGAAGAGCGGCGACAGGAGCAGAGCGGCGACTGGAGCGGAGATTTCAACCCTAACCCGGAGCCGCGACGTGATGCGTGAATCGGGAAAATGAGGCCAGCTGCTTTATAAAGATAACAACATTAAAATAAACCGGGCCCAGCCCGATTCTAATCTAGGCGCGCCTAACTAGCGCCTGAAAGGCCCGCAAGGCGCGCCTAGGGCGCACCCGGGCCAATTCGTTAGCCTCGCCCAGGCTCGGGCGCTACTTCGTGCGCCCGGTGCGCCCGGCGCCTCAGGCGCGGCTAGCCGCGCCTTGATAACTTAGAGCGCAACTTGAGTACTTTTGAGTATGTAAGTATACAAATATTCAATATAAAAATTAAAATTTTTATATTGACTAATAAGTTTCCATTTATTTTGATTCAGATTCACACCAAGAAAAGAAATAGATTAGAGCATCAAAGGCTTATTAATCTTGTATACATTCAATATAATCGTCGTCTACAAGCACGATTCCAAGAAAGACGGGAAAGGGGAAGAAATTACAACCTTTCAGTGCTTGATGAGCTAGATTGAAGTAGTGAGTGGATGATGAACAAACCAGAGAATGCACTAGTTTTTGAAGATGATAATCTCACATGGGAAGCTGTAGAGAGAGTTATTGGAACTAAGACTCAAAATTTACGAAGTGGAGCTGAAGCTAATCGTCAACTATTGGATGAAGAGAATGAAGATTTCGATCATTTTTACTTTGCCAATGATGATGAAAATATTGAAGATAATTATGGGCAAAAGACAAGTACCTCAAACTAACCAAGCACATGCAATGCAAATGACGACTTACTAGATGATGATTCTAGTTAATCTTTTATGAATTTTTTAATATTTTTTTAAAAACATTATTCATTCTAATATGCTATTGTGCATTGGATGAAGACATTTAAGATTTAATCACAATACTATACTATGATTTTTGTTGTGTTCCTTTTTCTGTTATTGCTTTCTCTGAAGTATGTATTCAACTACTGAAAGACATTATTTTTTCTTACTGCTAAGTGCTAAGTGCTAACTGCTCATATATCAGAAGCTACTGCTTACTGTTATGAAGAAAAAAAATATGTGGTTGTGTGTTTGTAACTTTGTACTTTGTATTTGGTAGTTTGGCAGATTGACATTATTTTTTCTTACTGCTAACTGCTCATATATCAGAAGCTACTGTTTACTGCTATGAGGAAAAATTCTCTGTAGCTGTGAGTTTGTATTTAGTAGTTTGGTACTTGGTAAATTTTTTGTTTAAAGTTTAAAAAAAGAAGGTTTCGACAGCGGTTATTATAATAACCGCTGTCTAAAGTCCACCAGGTAGGTTTTAAGACAGCGGTTATTATAATAACCGCAGTCTATAAACCACTATAGACTGTGGTTATTATAATAACCGCAGTCTATAGTTGGTTTTCTATAAACTGCGGTTATTATAATAACCGCAGTTTATACTGTCAACTATAGACTGCGGTTATTATAAAAACCGCAGTCTATAGTCTGTTTTTTTAAAACAATTGAGTAAATTGGCGTCTTGCGACTTGCTCGCCTTGTGGACGCCTAGGCGTCCGCCTTGTCGCCTAAGCGTCAATGCGCCCGACGCTCGCCTTGGTTCGCATTGACGCCGTGACAAGAATTATTATAATGTAGAGGCAGTAGAGCATTAATCTTTGAGTTTTATACAACAAAATTATCCATGAAAAGTAAAGAAGACTTCTTGATATGTAGAGCTTAGCCATGTGTAGACAGTACCGGATGGCCTCGGGAAGCCGGTTAATGTCTACTGTAAGAACGAATTTCTAGACTGTGCTTATAGATCTAGAACCTCTCTTCTCTCTTCTCTCTTCAGTTCGTTCAGGAGGGAAAGTAATAACTTAAGTTTGAGTTCAAAAAGAAAGAGAAATCAATCGAACGACGAAGGCGACCCATAAGGGTCGATGAGTAGATAGGCAAACAGCCCTTAGGGGATGAGCCGTAAGGAGAAGGGTGAGCTGAACGCCATTGTAGCTAGTACCTATAGCAAAATATAATTTAATTGAGATGGTAAGAAACTCAATTAGTTTTTTTGTTAAATAATTACCTGTATCCTTATGAAAAAGTGCGAAAAATTGAAGAAGATACACATTTGATCATGCAGGTTGAATTGAAATCGTGTTAGTGATATATTGATATGAAATTAATTTTTTTGTATTTTTGAATAGAATTTAGCAAAAAAAACAATAAGTATAACCTTATAATCAAATTTTCTTTAGATCAGCCGCCTCATTTGAAGTAATATTCTTTGATTGTTTTGCATTGTCTTCCCGATATCATCTTCAAAGTATTATCAATAAAGGCAATAAAAATCTTCACGTGTTTGCAGTTGAACAAAATGATTTTCATTTATAAATCTGATGTATACTATCTTATGAGAAGTCGGAGGCGGTGAATGCAATGGTAATAGTGTGAATGTATATAATCATTCTTGGGTTGCACATAACATCACCCCGGCCTTTTTATTCCCACAAAATTACGATCTTTCTAATTTGCTCGTTTTGACGGTGAGAGTTCGGCACTGGGAATAAGAATATTGGCAATGGAGCGGTGAAGAATGGATAAATTTTTTACTTCCCGACTCCGTTTCCAAATCTAAGTCCGGTTTAATCTGGCAGTGACATGTGGCTCCATCTCAATCGTTAAATAATAAAATTGTTTGTCAAAAAATTGCAAATGTCATGTTCATTCTCATTGCTTGCGAAAATTATTATTGGACGGTTCTCCAGCCACTTGGACTTGACTTTGCTGAAGTGAAGAAAGCTCTGAAGCAATCACTGACGATCTTTATAACTCACGACGGTATCGGGTGGTGTTCGAATAGCAATTAATTCGAGATAAGGATTTAGTGAGTTCAATTACAATTAATTCGTGCCTTTTCGGTTTTTTATTCCTAAGTCTAATGTAAGTAGTTATCTTCGTGGAGATCAATTTTGATCTTCATGAACATCACTTTTGATCTCTATGTAGAGGAATAATTTATGTGGAGATCAAAAGTGATCTCCACAAAGATTATAGTTGTTCCCATTGAGATCGTTTTGGATTTTTATAGACAACACCTTTAAGCTTATTATGGTCAGGAAAAGTCGCACAATGGAGCCAGGGTACCGTGGGAGGTTTGGTAGTGGCAAAGAAAGATGTGTCTTCAAAAAACGTGCACTGACATAGCTCTTTTTGGCAATAGAATCATAGTACCAGTAATCCATTTGAGTAACAGGGTAACTAAGGAAAATTAAGACAAATGGCACAAAGAAAAATCTATCAAGGCTAGAGCATAGTCATGGATGAAACAAAAGCGCACAGATATTTTGGATGGAAGAGAAAAAAATTGATACGAGATTTTATCATTAAAAACTGAAGACGACATACCATTAATTAAGTTGTTCGTTGTCAAAACTGCATCTGGCCAAAATATTTTGGGTACATTGTATGAAAAAGGAGGGTGCAAGTAATGTCAAGTAAACGATGATTTTTTTTTCAGTGACATCATTTTGTTGTAGTGTATACAAGCAAGAGATTTGATGTAAAATTCCATGTGCGGTACAAAAGTATAAAAAGTCTTGTTGTATGTATTCAAGAGCATTGTCAGTGTATATCATCCAAAGAGGGGGGAAATGAGTTTTATTTCATTATAGAATGCTTGAAAGTAAGGAAGAATAACTAGATCCTGTAATCATGTAAAAGAAAAATACGTTCATTATTACTCAATCTATATTTTCTAAATGTCTCAGTATATCCCCTAGAATCAAACGTAATATCTTGATAGATGACTTACTCTTTATCTTATTATAGCACATTTAGACTCAGTTTGGCACCGTGGTGGCGGTCGTGAATGCGATTGTTATGGACTGTTGTTCGTGACCGTCCGACCTCACCGAAGAAACTTCATCCATTTTTCATGTTCAAAACTAGTATTTTTTTTCTTGGTGGTAGTCATAATCATTGTCATGCCAAACATACATTCTATAATTGTGTTTTTTTTTTGTTCAAACTCACCGGAGAGAAAACACCGCGCCGAATGTTAGGAGCAAAAAGAGTGAATGGAATAGTGTATTCATCTCTATATGAAGGAGAGAAAAGAGTAAATTGGGTACCAAATTGGCACCTAAACCCTAAATAGTAAGCTATATGTACATAATGGCATTTAACAAACTTCTCCTCAAAATCTCAGGCTGATATATTGGGGAGCTCAGTTGTTAGGCCTTCAGACATAGAAACACCTGTGATCGGTGCTGCCTATGTAGCAAGATTAGCCGTTGGCGTATGGACGGAAGACCAAATCTTCTCTTCCAGATTTCTGAATGTTCCTCGGGATGAGACCTCAGCATCAAGTCTCTCCCTCAACTGGAGCACTTCATTTGATGATGGTTACAGATACTTCAGTTGTTGAAACATCAGTAACCACGGGCTCATCCACTGGTTCTGATCCTAGTTATTGGCCTTGGTTTTGAACTCTCTCCCCCTCAGGTTGAGCAGGTATATTAGTGTTTCTTACTTTAGTAACATCTTCCCTTCAATCTGCTCCACTTCCTCATGGCTCTGTTTGCTGACTCTTGAGGTGCTGCCCTTCGCTCTTTCTCCAGCCTTAGGGAAAGTTTGGCCTCATCTTGTCATAGTCTTGAGATAAATCCTCTTGGTGTAATGAATTATTGCTTCTAAGGATTGGTTCAATTCCAGTTCTGCTGCAAAATTGCATAGAAATAGGGAGAGGATTCTTCCAAAATTAAGGGTTTTTAGAGAATCCTTCATCTTCTCTAACATGACTTTTCCCCAACTAGTCTTCTTCTTCAAGATGATTCTCATCATTAACTCGAACATCTCCTTGGAGATTCTATCATGCGAGCCAGGTTTGCAGATAAGAATTTTTCCAAATATGACCATCATTAGCTTCCCTGGGGTTGACAGCTTGTTTCTGAATAAAGTTCTGGTGGGTGATCCTGTATACCTGCACCACTCGAGGGCTTGTTCATAATCGTTGGGACTCATGTCATCTTCTTCATCTTCCTCTGGAAGTTCGGGGAGCTTGAGAACATTTGTTAGGGCACGAGCGGAAATCTTTACCCAATGCCCAGCAATCCTCGATCAAATGAACTTTTCGGTCGAAGAGACCTCAGCATTCTGGAATAGCTCTACAATTTCTTGTTCAAAAATTCTGGTCGGTTCCGACAGGACGAACACTAATCCAGTGGTGGTACTCAGAATTATTACCTCCTTAAGATTGGCTTCTCCATCATCAACCCTCCACGGACGAGCTCATAACCAACCTTAAACATCTCTATTAATTTATTTGACACCATTGACAATGTATTCTTGAGAGAGCAGCGGGGGGTTTGTGAAGTTCTAGTCAAAGGGTTTAAGAACGATGAACGCTTAACCTAATCAAACATTCATGCATATTTATATACATCTATTTTTAGAATGTGAAACGATGCATACCTGTTTACCCAAATCTTGACCGCCCAATTCTATTAGAATAAAATAAACGTTCTGGATTAGCCCTCCAAGACGCATAGCGCTTCCGATCGAATTGGAGTTGATCCGCCTTCACTGCTCCATGTTCGACTAGATGTCTGCCTGAATCTTGTCTGTGTAAGGAAAAGCACATTCCGCCGAATCAACCTTAATTCGGCTACACCTCCACAAGTTCGAACTGAAATCAACCCGAATCCTGTCAATACTCAAAAAATCTTTTGGATTCGTCCAGATTAGCTTTTACCCTAACTCAAAGAATCAAACTTCAATTCTTCATTGTAAATAATATAAAGATTTCATATGGAAGAAAAAGTTGCTACTAACTATATCTAATAAGACTATGTTTATGAAATAGAAATATGACTTCATTTAGCATTCAGTGTAATAAACTCAACTTATAATGAGCTAATATTACCTTTACCCCAAAGGCATGACACCAACCATTTGTCATCACTTGCGGGGCCAATTTGATAGTGTTTTCCACATCAGGGTTACCTTGCATGCTTCAGAGTCTTGTTGTATTTAGTCCTTGAGATACCAATCAACTCTCTTGACCTCAAAGTTGCAGATGTCGGATGTCGGGTTCATATCGGTTTGAGTTTGAAATATCGAATGTCGGATTGCGGGGATATATCAGGGATATTTTACATTGTCAGATATTAGTATTTAAATAAATTTATTCATATATATACACAGTTGTATAAATATGTACAATTGAATACAAAATGTATTTTTATAAATTACATAATAAACATATATACAAATAGTATATGTTTATAAACTACACAAGAAAGAGTCGCCGACTGCAATAAACGAGATAAAGTTCATCAAATGAGAGCAAGATGAGAATTAATTGACATTAAACTTAGAGAGATGCACGAAATGAAGCACAAAATAAAATATTTTTTATTGGTCTCTTCAAAAGGGACAACCCAATACACAAAGCATCCCCGTGCAGCAAGGGTTCGGGAAAGGATCCCATAATAAGGGTGAAATGTAAGCAAACCTTGCCCTGCAGTTTTTCAAGAGGCTGCTTCTAGAACTCGAACTCATGACCTCAAGGTCACACGGTAACACCTTAACCGGTGTTTGGTTTCATCAAAAATAAAAACAATATTTTTAACACGCTCGACGATATATCGGTCGCGAAATATCGTATGATATATCGGGTGATATTTTTAAAAACGATATTTTTGCTTAAAATATCGATGTCATAGCGTTTTATCCTCAAAACCTTTATGTCGGCTGACATGTCAGATATGTCGGCCCACATCTACAACACCGCTTGACCTTACTCCTAGTGTTCAAAAACTATAGAGTTTCCTGGGCCACCTAATGTCTGTTGAGATTGATTTGCCAGCATGACACATGTATGTGGGACCGTGTTATGGCTTCCTCACCGCGTTCCAGGTCTGGGTGTTGACCCCGGTGGGCTCCTGCGGCGGAATATCCTTGCGGTCATGTGGTTGGGATTAATCTCACATCGTCTGCAGCTTTCTCCCCTCCGTGTTCATGTACCCTGCCATCCTTCATCTCAATACCTGGGTTTTGAGATAAACTGTTGGGTTGGCGGGTTCTATCATGGTATCAGAGGAGGTTGTCCTGCTGCGGGGGTGTGTTGAGATTGATTTGTCAGCATGACACGTGTATGTGGGACTGTGTTATGGCTTCCCCACCGCGTTCCAGGTCTGGGTGTTGACCCCGTTGGGCCCCTGTGCCGGAATATCCTTGCGGTCATGTGGTTGAGATTAATCTCACATCGCCTGTAGCTTTCTCCCCTCCGTGTTCATGTACCTCGCCACCCTTCATCTCAATACCTGGATTTTGAGATAAACTGTTGGGTTGGCGGGTTCTTTCAATGTCCAAATACATTTTGGCTTTTATGAGGTATTGGGACATACCTGTAACACAATATTACCTTTTCTTAGGAACCTAGATGTTTTTGGGTCCTAGATTCTTATTAGTTCTATCCACTGAATTTCTTATTACAATGTTTCTGGCAAACTTCACATTCTTTGCTCTAGGAACTGTTAAGTTGAACCAACAATTTATAGCAAAGTGTGCAGAGGAGTATCCTTCATAAGTCACCGCCCTTTGATGGTTTACCCTATGACCATGTGTCCAGTATTGAGGCATAGCAACCATAAGTTCTTTCTTTGCAGCAACCTTCTAAGTGGAGTGAGAATATTGATGATCAAAAGAGTAGGCTTCTGCATTTTTGGCATTTCTTAGATGAATCTTGTGGTTGTGTGCGTTATGGAAGATGGGATGCACAGTTACAAGATTCATCTTGGAGATGGGCATTGGAGGAATAGTCTTTCTCTTCCCTTTGACTGTCGGTGGAGAGGAACCAACTACAAATGGTTCATGATTTCTCATCTGGATCTCTTCATGAGGTGCGTCAAGGATCTTATGTGATCATAAAGTGTTATTAAAACTTAAAGGCAAATTTTATTGTACTGCAATTAGACTAGTGATGCTCTACGGTTCTGAGTGTTGGGCATTGAATTATGCACATGAGTAAAAAAATGAGAGTTGCGAAGATGAGAATGCTTAGGTGGATGTCTGAACACACAAGACTGGATAAAACTAGTAATGAATGTAACAGGGATAAAACGCGAATGACACCAATTGCAGAGAAGGTGTGAGAAGCTTGACTAAGATGGTTCAGACATGTACAAAGGAGACAATTAGAGGCACCTATTAAGCGTTGTGAGAATTTAGTCACCAAGCATGTTTGGGGGGGGGGGGCGTAGACCAATAAAGACTTGGAATGAAGCTATAAGCAAAACATGATGTACTTAGTCATTAGTGAGATTATGACTAAAGATAGCGCACAATGGCAACAAGAGATCTATATAGCCAACCCCACTACAGTGGGATAAAGGCATAAGTGTTGTTGTTGTTTTGTATTAACCACGACCCATTTTTGACTACCTACAATCCAGAAAAAAGAACTTTTAACTTGAACACTATTCTAGATCTTTGTTATACGCACCCCAAAAAAATACTACCTTAAACTCTCTCATAAGTTTCAGTTCTAAGCAAAAGGGATATTATTGTTGAAACCGAAAAACGGTCTCCTTATGGAGTTCACCCTTGGGAAAGGGGTGATCGCGCGCCTACTTCACTTCTGCAATCAAAACAATAAAAGAAACAAGGGAGAACTGACCCAAGGACTCGGCGAAGGGGTGATCGATTCATGTGCTCTCTTGCTCAAGTTTTCAAGTGCTTTTTGTGGGTACCTTAGCTCGGCCTTTGGCTAAGGAGGGGAAGCGCTCTCAGATCTTCCGGGTGTGTGGTGGGTCCTCCCCGCCGAGCCCTTGGGTCAGTTCTCTCTTGTTTCGTTTGTTGTTTTGCTTGCAGGAGTGAAGTAGGCGCGCGATCACCCCTTCCCCAAGGGTGAACTCCATAAGGAGACCGTTTTTCGGTTTCAACAATTATGCTCTGGGATTTGAGAGGAAAATCTAGAATTTATTTGGTAAAAAGTAAAAAAACAACAGTAATGTCGGAGAAGAAACAACCTGCACATGGATGCAGGAGATGTAAAAAGAGAGGGGAAAAAACCATTCAACGAGTCTTTCACATTTCACTTTAGGGACTTTAGAACTACTAATTGTATTTTGTGTGTGTTTAGTATGAGGGTAAAATTTATAAACCCTGTGGTTGATGGTTAATAAAGGGTTGTGGATAGCCAAAAATGATTTGCAGTTAACAATCGTCTTATTTTATTTTATTTTAAGAACAATCATCTTGATTGGTTTGTAAAGCTAACAAATTATCAACTTCTATGATTTGTAATCAGGTAAACAGCACATGAAAGAACCCTACTGACAGTTTTTTCCTCCACGTTATATGGCAGTGTTTAACAGTTTCCTAGATCGGACTCAGCCAACTTTGGACTTGAGGATCACTTCCATCAAGTTTAGAACATAAGAACTACCATTACAAAAGGCACATTCAAAATTCTGTCAGTGATTGATGCTGGATCTGCAAGTAGAGAACGATCGATTCCTAGTAGCACGCATTAACCTATCCAGCACAAGAAACACCCGACAACAGCTCAATAGAAATTATTAACAAACGACGGGAACTAACCTTGAGTGAATCGAGGTCTCGTATCACGAGGCGGTAATCGACAGCGACAGCAAGGTAGCGGGAGTCGGGGGAGAAACAGCAGGGCCCCGTCTGCTTGTATGAAGCAGTGAAATCCATGAATAAGCCTAGGAATTTGTAGTTCTGCTCAAATAGTGGGAGATCCAGTAGAGTAAAAACCCGCCTCAAAGCGGTATCCTGCCTCACCGGTCGAACTGGAGGAGAAAGACGCGGAATGCAGGCGTAGGACGGCCATGGAGATATTCTTCAGATCTCGTGTTTCTTCTCACTTACATGGGTAGGGTTTTGGGGGGTCCTCTGTTTGTTGTGAAAGAGCCAATGAGAGAGAGAGAGAGAGGGTCGGAGACTTGGAGTTAGAAAATGAAGGGGGAGTTCCCCGACCCGGCAGTTGACTGATTTGAATTCTGGATTAATTTTTATGGGTTATTATAAGTGCAAATTAATTAATATGACTACCATTATGTGCAAACTAATAAAAATTAATTGTAAATTAACTTATTAGATGCATACATATGATTTTTTTTGCTGTTGTTAACCGCAGCCCTAAAATGGATATCTGCACCCCAATAATTTTAAAAACATGGCTTTTTTCTCCTTTAACCACAACTCGATTTTTCCCTCCTCGACCAAGTCCCGATTCTCCCGTGCTCCTACCCAACGGCGGAAGAGGCACGTACATGTTCCGACCAGCTCTCTTCCCTCTCTTACAATTCTGGTGGCACCCTCCTTCTAGGGCTGGCAACGCCTCCAGATCTCTCGCACTCTCTCGGATCCACCCTCTCTATCTCTCTCTACAACTCCATGGCCGGATTCCTCCAAGATCCGACCACCAAGCTCCAGATCTGGCCACCTCCCTCTCTCTCTCTAGATCCATGCCCAGATTCCTCCATATCAGGCCACCAAGATCCAACCACCAAGTTTCAGCTACAGCCCTCTTTATCTCTTTGTACAGCTCCATGGCTGGATTCCTCCAAGATCTAACCACGAAGTTCCAAATCTGAACACCTCCCTGCTACCCACCGGCCACCAACAACAAGAATCGAGCTTCCTTCATCCCCGACGATCTGGCGAGCCTTCCCCTTCTGAATCTCTGACCGCCCCTTTCCCTGTTTTCAAATAACTAATAGCGGTGTGAAGGGTAGTATCATCGGAGTGAGCGTCGACACCGTCACTGTAACTCAAAAGATAGGGTGTAGCCTTTAGGACATCCTCCTCCGCCACTTCTCCCTCTTCCGGGCAACAATGTGGTGTGGTTTTAATTTTTTAGGGGTGCGGGTAAATTTTTGGGTTACAGTTAACATTGGGGTGCGGATAGCTAATTCCGGGTTGCGCTTAACAATCGTCTTTTTTAATGTATACATTCATCTTTCAAGACATAACATGTATTATAATGTATAACATTAATTTTGAGTTTTATACAACAAAATTATCCTTGAAAAGTAAAGAAGACTTCTTGATATGTAGAGCTTAGCCATGTGTAGAACTGATGGTCTTGGGAAGCCGATCACCGTCTATTGTAAGAACGAATTTCTAGATTGTGCTTATAAATCTATAATCTCTCTCTTCTGTTCTCTCTTCAGTTCATTTAGTCCCGGAGGGAAAGTAATAACTTAAGTTTGAGTTGACAAGGAAAGAGAAACCAATCGAGCGACGAAGGTGACCCATAAGGGTCGATGAGCAGATAAGCAAACAACCCTTAGGGGATGAGTCATAAGGAGAAGGGTGAGCTGAACGTCATTGTAGCTAGTACCTATAGTGTGAAAATATAATGAAGGAAGCCGAAAAGAGGTCGCAGGAATACTCAACCACACCAGAAGCCAATTAATAACCAACACAACAGAAGCACACAAGCAATAAACTAGAATTCAATCTGATTTACAAAGTGATGCATACATTGCGAGACATGATTCACCAATGTACGCAAGGAAAATAGAAAATACAACTGTATGCAAAGAAGAAACTACGCAGACAGAAACTGTAATAGCGCAAACTGCTCAAGCCGCAAGCTCTGTCCGCCGAGACCAACCAAGTCGCATATCCACAACCAGCCGCGTGGACTGGTTGTTATTTAATGCTGACAATCAAGAAATAGAATCTGTTGATAAGTCGGGCGAACTCCAAACTCTATCCACAACCCCAAGTAAGGTGACTTCAAATCGCGAACTGCGACCTGCTGTAAACCGTTGACTGTTATCTGTGAACTATTCCACACCAAGCTTTCACTAGTTGCCTGACCGCCTGATGTAAGCCACACGGCCTGGATAGATAGCCAACTTCACTTAGTCACGTCGGTTAGAAAAACGTAACCAGAAGATATAAACGCGAGTTGAGTTCTCACTGTTCTTAATTATATATGACGAGTCGGGGACTCCTATTATATGTGTGAGGAGGAGTGTTGTCACCATCCATAGCGATAGGATAACCATCCGTAAATCCTACAGTTAGCATCACATATTCGCACAAGTGTGGATACAAGACTCAGTCTGCCACTGGAGAAAGTTGTCTGCAAAGAAGTACGGACACACAACTCTATCCGCGTAACTAACCCGCAAAACTATGAATAGTGTCAGTCCGCATAGCCGAGCGGATAAAACCATCAGTCTGTGTGGACTTATACATCTCATCTGCGTGTCCTGATACACCTCCCGCTAATTTTGAACTGCCGATCTCCACATCCAATCCGCTCAATTTTGCGGACTCTACAACCAGTCCGCGCACTAGACGGACTTCGCGCACTAGACGGTCTCCACGAACTATGCAACAACGAGACTTGTCACACTCCCGTGACCAAGTGCACAACCATCAAACTTTATGGTATCCAAACAGTCCGTACCACCTGAGATCAAGACCGCGCCAATGGTGAACATTCTCCAATCCGTACAATTGCGGACTGCCCCTATCCAGACAGCGCAGTATCCAAGTATCTAACTAACCAAGCAACTGTGTCAATCTCCATGATCTTATCATCAGACCGTAAGCATAGAAGATAGCCAGACTCGATGAGCTCAAGAAAGAGACTACCACAACTGCGGTTAAGCAACCCTAACCGTACAGTTACGCCACCAAGGGTTCTTATTGATCCAGACTGTAGGAGGAAAGAAGAAGTCAACCCGGCTATCCGCCGACTTCAAACCGCCAGGCCGCGGTGGTTTATGCGATTTGAGCAGACTACCGTTCCAGGCCGCCCACCTCCACCGCCACTTCAACAATATCAACACTCCCCCTTAAAGTGGGAAGTGGAGACCAGCCCGAGCAACCCCCATAACTGAATAAACAGTCCCTTCGACAATTACTACATAAAGATATCTGCTACATTATCCTGACTATACACATAATTAACCATCAAAGATCCCTCCAGCACCTTCTCCCGAACAAAGTGATGTTCAATCTCAATGTGCTTCGTTTGAGCGTGAAAGCTGGATTGTTGACCAATTTAAGAGCACTCTCATTATTACCGCAAAGTAGAATAGGACTTTGCACTTCCTCATGGATGTCATCTACTAATTTCCTAAGTCAGATGGTTTCCTAAGCTGCCAAGGCCGAAGCCTTGTACTCCGCTTCTGTAGTGGAGACATACACTGAATCTTGTTTCTTACAACATCATGAGATAGTTGTCGATCCCGTGAAGAAGACATAACCAGACGTCGACTTTCGATCATCTGTATCTCCTCTATAATCACCATCCATATTATAACACCTCCATCCGTCAAAAGAAATATAACAGAGGGACCGGTCGGGGCCCCACATCATATTCCACAGACATTTAGCGGGGTTGCAGGTTAAATATCATAAGACCAAACGAATCCTAACTCAGAGCATTCTAGCGGAAGCTTCATGGGTTAAATTGAACTCAATACACGTGAACATCAACTAATATATATAATAGGAATGTTTTGCAAAATACACAAGTCCTGGTCTTAAGGCCTTATATTTATTTTTCAACAAGGTGGTTTACAAACATCGGCTCGCAGACCAGCCACACATGAAAATAATAATAGTGTAACATCCCTCAAACTTCTAGACCATAGGAGTGGTTTGTCATGACTAGGTCATGACAAAATCCTAAGATGCCCAAGAAGACCAAATAAACTTAGGAAAGAAGGTGAAAACTACTGAGAGTCTTTATTTCAAGGATAGTTAAATCACCTATAGGGTGGGAGGGGTGAATAGGTTTCTTAGTCCTTAGTGACTATTTTTTTAATCTCCTTTAGTTAGCTGCTTTATTGGTAGATTAATTTTTTGCTTTCAAGACAAGCTACCTGCATAAAGAAAAGCAATACAATAGAGTACACATAAATTTATAGTGGTTCCCCAATCTTTGGGTACATCCACTCTCCTCCCACCTTGCCAACTTCTTGTTGGTCAAGGCAATTCTCCAAAATAATGCTCCAAAGAGCTTACACCTCTGATCCCTCAGGATCTTTCAATCTTTGTTGTGTTTTGTATCGACAATAACCTAGATTTGTGTGAAGTCAACCTTGAACTAAGATGAATTAAGTTGTATTTGATGTAATGTTTGAGTTATGTGTTTGTAGGATTAATTTGCCAAGTGTAGACCAATGTCAGTGTACAATGGGTCACCAAACACAGGACCATACAATGTAATCTCTCATTGTGTGATCCATTGTGTTGACTCATGTGTAGCCTCTCTATTGGGATACACTTCATATTTCAAGCACTAGGATTGTTGGAGAAAGACATATTGCTGATTTTATTGAAAAAGGAAAATTCTCATGAACTTAATTTTTCTAAGTATTTTACTCGATTAGAAGTTTATGTACTCGAGTTGAACCCTTAGTAAATACTCGAGTAAGTCTGTCTGAATTCGAGTAAGGAAAATGGTTCTCGAGTAGTCTAAACATAGCTCTCGAGTGGCCAAGTCCATTACTCAAGTAGACTTCTTATTCTCGAGTTAACAGATTTTCCTCTCAGAAAAATATTCTAAGTACTTTACTCGAGTAATCATGTTAACCACTCGAGTAGATAAGACCTTTGTCTCGAGTTACAAAAGGACAGTTCTCATGAAGATTCTATCTCACTCGAGTAGTCCTCCTACTTCTCGAGTTGTCTGGATCAAATACTCGAGTAATTGATTTTTTTAACTCTCAGAATTTTTCTAAGTCCTTCTCACGAGTAATTCACTTCTACCTCTCGAGTAATCCTTCCACGTCTCGAGTAACATTTCTGATACTCGAGTAAGTCTTATTCCACTCGAGTGATTACAGATTCTGTTCTGATTTTCCTGAAGAACTTCATCTCGAGTCATCTGATATTGTCCACTCGAAAACTCATATTAGTTCTCGAGTAGCTTATCTTCCACTTGAGTAATTCAGATAATTTTTCCAGAATTTCGCTAAGTCCAGAACCGACGAGAATTTCAAATGTCTTGACGTGATTGGTCCACGTGGACGTCATTAATGCTAATTATGACCGTTAGTGAGATCTTATATAAGGTCTTGTCATTTCGATTAACCCTAACAACAACTGAAAAGATATACCTTAAGAATTTTGAATCATGTTTTCTCTTTCCAAAAACGGAAGCCGCCACGGACCATCTTCGTGAAAATCGCCTAGGGCTTGTGTTCAAGAAGATTCAGATCAAATTGACTTACAGATCGAGATTGTTTTTCAACTCCTCCTCATCATCTTTCGGATCGTGTGAGTCAAAAAAGTTTCAGATCCAGATCTAGCCGAGCATCTTCTTCAACATTTTTTGATAAAGCCTCAAAGTTCAAGAAGAAGACCTTGGCCGAAGTTTCAGATCTAAGAAAGATATATTGTTTGTATTTCATTCTCTCAATTTATTCTTGTAGGAGATTACTCTCTGAGTGTAGGAGCTTTGTTCTCCGAGTTGTAGGAAGTTTTGATCTTCCGAGTGTAGATCTGTGTTGTGGATCGAGTTATAGGAACTTTGTTCCGAGGCGTAGGATTGGTTTCAATCTGAGATAGTGGAGTAGCCAAGTCTAGTGCTTTGTTAGATCGGTGAGTGGAAAGTGGATGTACCCAAGTTTGGGGAACCACTATAAATCTCTTGTCGTCAGTGAATGCTTGGTAGATTTTTGTGCTTAGATCACTAATTTTTTATTCCGCTAAAAGACGCACAACTCACATATTCACCCCCTCTAGGTGATTTAGGGAGACAACTGAACACTTTCAATTGGTATTAGAGCCAGGTTGATCATTAAAATGTTAACACCTTGATCAGATCCGTCCCTAGTTGTCTTTTGAGGTTATCCAAGCATGGACAAGGCCAAAAATTTTGCCAAGTTTCCCTTGTGCACAAAGAACAACTTTCCCATGTAGAAAGAGAATTAGATTTTTCATGGAAGCTGTGGATCCAAGGATCTTCATGATTGTTGAAGAAGGTCCTTACGTTCCGATGACCGTCTCCACTATAGATCCAACAAAGAAGGTTCCTAAGAAATTGATGGATCTCGACAAAGATGAGATTGCACTTGTGTCTTTAGACAAGAAGACCAAGAATATTATAGCAAGTGCAGTTGATGACTTCATGTTGCAGAACCTGATCCACTGCCAGTCCGCTAAGGAAATATGGCAGTCCCTCATCACTTTGATGGAAGGCACATAAGAGATTAGGAATGATAGAAGATCCATTCTTAATCAGAAATATGAAGCCTTCCGACAAGGACCTAAGGGTACCATTGCAGATACGTTTGAAAACTTCTTCAAGATAGTGAACGTCCTAAGAGTATACGGCCTAGTGTTCACCAACGGAGAACTAAATGATAAGTTCTTGAGATCCCTAACTAAGGAATGAGATAAAAAGGTTTGTGCCATTCAGGAATTTGGAAAGCTAGCTGAGACAGACCCGCATAATCTCTTCAGAAAGTTTATGTCATATGAGCTACAAATTAATTCAAGAAAAGCTGAAGAAGAGAAGAACATGTCTTCATCCAAGGAGAAGTATGTTGCTCTCAAGGCAGACACCTCAAGGAAGTCCAAGGCTGCCTCTCCTACCCCAGCACAAGAAGTAAGTGAAGAAGAAACCTCAGATCCAAGTACCTAAGGCTCAGAGCTATCTGAAGGAGAGTTCTCACTACTCTCAAGATAGTTCAAGAAATTCTTGAACAAAAGAAGCAATGGAAAGACAAGGATGCCTCTTACAGAAGATCATACCAATGATGGCGATTGACGCAGAAAAGGCACAAGCAGCCATGACAGGTATACTACTAAACTGAACAAACATATTTCTACTGACATCGTTGTTATTACTGTAATAAGCCAGGTCATGTCATCGCTAACTGCCCCCACAAGAAGGAGGGTGGAAAGAGAGAGGAAATGAAATCCTCATACAATAAGAAGAGAACAAAAAAGAGCCTAATAGTCAAGAAGGGCAAGACTCTTATCGACTCTGACTCATCTGAGTCGAGTGAAGAAGAAGAAGCCTACTTCGGGCTTATGGCTCAGACTGATGACGAACAAGAACCCCAGTTCACTGGGAAGGTAAATTCTCACACTCCTCTCTCTTAATTTGATGTTTTTGAACATGATCATGAGGACAGATCTTCTGACGATGAGTCTGAACTCATGGCCCAGTACAAGGAGTTGATCAAGGCTTATGACAAATGTCGACGAGTCGTGAAAGCTCAAGCTAAAGGGAAAAAATTTCTAAAGGCTGAGGAGAGCATTTTGAGAGAGGAAGTCGCTAAGACCAACTCATTCAGAGAAAACTTCAATGCTGCCATTGAAGAATATAACAAGGCTCTCGAAAACCTAGACCTTAAGGAGAAAATCATAAAAGAACTAGAAGAACAACTTGAAGCAAAAAAGAAACTTGTTGAAAGTTTCTCGAAGCCCAAGACCGTCCTTCCTTTCGTCGCTGAATTCTCAGCTAAGGCCAAGGGTGTTGGGCTAGGCCATGTGAAGCTCCTAGTAAATCTTCTAGGAGGAATAAGGCTCAGAGAAAGAATAAGGTGGCCAAGAAGGCTTTGGCCAAAAAAAAGAGAAAGCCTCTCAAGATCAGACTTCTTTCAAGAATGTCATCTTTCCAACAAACGAGTTTGATCTTGACTCGTCCTACGGTCACTTTGCTAGGCCTACTTATGTAGAGCCCAAGTCTCGTTACCAAGGATGGACTCATCCTAGAAACTTTGGTGAGAGTGTCTTTAAGGCACCATATGAAGAAATCATTCTTCAGAGCTATGTCCCTTATAATCATGGTCATAACATTAAGAAGGCACCAAAGGTAAAGCCCATTGTAGAAAAGCCTCTGAAGGAGAAGAAATCATGTGATTGCCATCACCATGAAGCTTCTTCCTCCAAGAATGTTGCCCCTGTTATACCACCATCTCAAAAGGTCAAGCGAGAGAATTCAAGGCAAAGATACAATAGGTTTGACTATTGGTGCTGTGGCAAAATAGGTCACTTTGTCATTGACTGCTGGTTTAATTCCAAAAATGTTGCAACTCCTCAAGTTGGCAATATGAGAAAGACCACTCATAATGTTAATACTCGTAGGGGGAGTATTTTACCAAGAGACCAAGGACCCAAATGTGTTTGGGTTCCTAAGGCAAATTGATTTGTAATTGCAGGTATGTCCAAAGGCCAACAAAACTCCTATCTGGTATTTGGATAGTGGATGCTCTCGGCACATGACCGGGACAAGAAGCCTTCTTCAGAACTATTCTCCAGTCTTGAACGGGCCAAATGTCATCTTTGGAGGTTCAGACCGAGGAATTACTAAAGGCTATGGTATGATCTCTAACGGTAGAGTATCCTTCTCAGATGTGGCTTATGTTGAAGGATTGGAACACAATCTTATAAGCATAAGCTAACTCTGTGATAAAGGATATATGTTGAATTTCATGCTGATAAGTGATTGATAAAATCGGTTGACAATATGGAAATGATTCTATCGGGCACTCGAAGCAGAGAAATATATTTTGTTTAAATTTTATTTGTATAGACTCTTGTACACAAGTGTGTTTATGGCTAAAGATAGTGCGTCTCTGGTGACCAATGACACAAGAGACTAGCACATATTAACTTCAAAACTATTAATAAATTATTTTCACTGAATTTAGTACGTGATGCCCCAAATGTCAAGTACGTCAAAGATAAAACTTGTCACGCATGTGTAAAAGACAAGCAAACAAGGGTTACCTTTAAAAGCGTTATTGGCAAAGATTCTAATAGATGTTTACATTTGCTTCATATGGACTTGTTTGGTCCACTGCAAGTTAGAAGTTTTGGAGGTAAGGATTATACGTTGGTTATTGTTGATGATTACGCGCGCTTTGCGCGGGTGTTCTTTCTAAAACACAAGTCAGATACCTTTGACATCTTTACAAATTTTGTCAGGCAGGTCCAGAATAAATACAACTATTCCGTAGTCAAAATCAGAAGTGACAATGGAACAGAGTTCAAGTCTGGGGCCATGACAGAATTCTGCGAAAGCTTGGGTATCTTTCATGAGTTTTCCTCTCCTCATACTCCTCAACAGAATGGAGTAGCTGAGAGAAGGAATAGAACACTCATAGAGGCCTGCAAGACCATGTTGAGTGATGCCTCACTACCGGAATACTTCTGGACTGAAGCTGTCAACACTGCATGCCACGTGCAAAATCGAGCACTCATAAACAAGAACAATAATAAGACACCTTACAAACTCCTAAAGGGCAGGAAACCAACTGTTTCATACTTTAGAATTTTTGGCTGTAAGTGCTTCGTCCTTAATAATGGGAAGTATCACACTATCAAATTTAGCGAAAAGAGTTTTGGGGGTATTTTTGTAGGGTATAATAACCATAGTAAGGCATACAAGATATTTAATAGAAAAACTCTGGTCATAGAAGAATCCATACATGTTGTATTTGATAAGATGAGCTTGCTGCAAAGCAACTCTTCTAGTGTGTTCATTGAAGATGCAGGTTCAAAGATGAAAGAACTAAACTTAGATAAGTCGACTGAAGAAAAAGGTGAAAAATTCATCAAGATCACCAATCCAACCCCGATTGGAGAGGTTGATGATCAAGATGAAGAAATCGTCCAAGTCGATGAAGTCACTCCGGTTATTGAAGAAGAAGTTCCAGATGCAAGAACTCTATCAGACATCTAAAGGATCACCCAATGGACCAAATCATAGAAGATCCCGGGATGGTGTCAGAACTCATAGTGGTACAACTAACGAGAATTTATATTTGAGTTTTTTCTCTCAGGTTGAACCGAAGAAGTTTGAGGAAGTAAACTCAGACGCGTCTTGGATAATGATAATGAAAGAAGAACTAAATTCGTTCAAGCGTTGTCAAGTGGGAAACTTGTTCCAAGACCCAAAGGTAAGAATGTCATTGGGACAAAATGGGTCTACAGGAACAAGATGGACGAGGATGGAACGATCATAAAGAACAAGGTCAGACTCGTCGCAAAGGATATCGTCGAGAAGAAGGAATCGACTTTGACCAGACGTACGCTCTAGTGGCAAGGCTGGAGGCAATCAGGTTATTCCTAGCATATGCCTCTCTTAAGGGCTTCACTGTCTATCAGATGGATGTGAAGTCTGCCTTCCTTAATGGTGACATAAAGAAAGAGGTGTATGTAGAACAACATCTAGGTTTCGTTGACTCCAACTTTCTGATTATGTTTATCTGTTATCTAAAGCTTTATAGATTGAAACAAGCTCCTCGAGCTTGGTATGAGACGTTGTCTACCTTTATTCTTGAGAACAAGTTCACAAGGGGAAAGATAGATAAGACATTATTTCTTAAGGAAATAAAAGGCAAGATTTTGCTAGTGCAAATCTATGTTGACGACATTATTTTTGGCTCTACTGACGACAACCTCTGCAAAAATTTGTCAAAACTTATGCAAGGAAAGTTTGAAATGAGCAGTATGGGCGAGCTGAAGTATTTCTTAGGGCTTTAGATGAAGCAATCTGAAAATGGAATTTTCATCTCGTAGATTAAGTTCACCAAAGAGCTAATAAGAAATTCGAAATGGGGAATGCAACCTTTATGAGGACTCCAATGGGTTCAGCTGTGTCTCTAGACAAGGATGAGAAAGAGAAACCTTTTGATGAAACCAAGTACAGAAGCATAATTGGATCCTTGCTCTACCTTACTGCCAGTAGACCAGACATAATGTTCTCAACATGTGTCTATGCTAGATTTCAAGTGAACTCTAAAAAATCTCACTACGCTGCTGCAAAGCAGATTTTGAGATACCTTAAAGGTAAACCAAATCTTGGCTTATGGTACCCAAGAAGTAATGATAGCGAGCTAATTGATTTTTCAGATGTAGATTTTGCAGGTAGCAAAGACGACAGAAAGAGCACTTCCGGGACATGTCAATTCCTTAGAAGAAGGCTCATTTCATGGAGTAGTAAGAAGCAGAACTGTGTTGCAATTTCAACAGCCGAGTCAGAGTATACCTCCGCAGGCAGTTGTTGTGCACAGTTGCTATGGATAAAGAATCAGCTATAAGATTACAATCTCAAAGTCCAAAACATCCCTTTGTTTTGCGACTTCTCCAGTGTGATTGCAATAGCCAACAACCCAGTCTCTCACAGCCAGACAAAGCACATAGAGCTACGGTACCACTTCATCTGGGAGCATGTGGAGCATGAGGACATTGATCTACAATATGTCCCAACAGACAGGAAGATTGCAGACATGTTCACGAAGCTGCTGGACGAGGCCAAGTTCATGTTCTTCAAAATAGAACTTGAAATGATCAACAAAGAAGATTAGAGAAGGTGGCCTCACAACAAAGCTCAGGAATCAAGGAATGCATTAAAAGTTGAAATTTCTCAAATTCTGACTAAATGAGTCGAGTAAGATAAAGACCACTAGAGTACTTATTCAGACCACTCGAGTACTCCGCAAGCCACTCGAGTAACACTACTCGAGTACTTAAGTTCCCACTCGAGAAGAATGAAGACGTCACTCGAGTACTATCATTATTTCACTATAGTACTACCGGTCCACTCGAGTATCAGGAAGACTTTTTCTCACTTCTTCAAATTTCTTTATTCACAACCCGAGGCTTATACCTCCACTTTCAAAGGTATGTTAGCTTAATTTCCTTCTTAATCATCGATAAATTAGGGTTATATAAATAGAAAAAGTCCTAATTTACTTTCTACACGAATGCAAAATCCTTTCACTCGAGAAAAAGAAAAGACTTTTCGTCTTCCGCCAACTGTCGCAGTGTAACACCCCAAATCCCAAATTTGGGTTCAGGCTGGGCAACACGGCCTGGGACATAGGCGTGTCACAGGCCGTGTCCTGCTTGGGTGAGTAGCCTGTCGAGTGCTCGACGAAATACACTCGACGAGTTCTCTAGAGGGAACACGCCCTGCGACACGGCGTGTCAGAGGGCGTGTCCGAGGGCGTGTCCTCCTCTGGTCGACGAACTCAACTCGAGGAGATGCGATCGACGAATTCTCGAGAGAGAGAGAGAGAGTACACGGCCTGTGATACAGGCGTGTCACATGGTCGTGTCCTGCTCAATATACTCGAGTGGGTCTCGAGGGGTGGTCTCGAGTAGGTCTCAAATGTCTCGAGTAAGGCACACGACCTAGGACACGGGCATATCAGAGGCCGTGTCCTGACCAATTACTCGAGTGGTTATCTCGAGTAGGTCTAGAGTGTGTCTCAAATGGGGCACACGTGCTAGACATAGGCGTGTCTGAAGGCGTGTTAGGGCACGCGGCCTGTGACACGGGCGTGTCACATGGTCGTGTCCTGTTCTGGATAAGTCGGTTCGTGTGTCGCTTAAGGTACACGGACTGTGTGACACGGGCGTGTCACAGGCCGTGTCAGACCCAAAATAACCATTTCAGAGAAATTTTGTAGCCTTTCATTTCCTCCCTCTGGGATCTGATGGCCCAGGTTTCTCCTTGCTGCTTTAAGGCTGAAATTGAGAAGATAAGTCTCATTTTACCTTTCGCCATTCTCTTTCTAAAAGTGCTAGAGAGAAGAGAGAGCAAGGAGGAGGAGGAGAAGGGACCGACTGCCGGTGGAGCTTTAGAGTTTCGAGCTAAGGTCCGAGGCCAGATTTGTGGAGGAAAAGCCGCTGCGGTGCTTTCCAACTGGCTAGATTTCCATGGCTCCAAAGAAGTCGTCAAGGGTAACGATCTTCCTTCCTAGACATATGAAGTCTTTCTTTTGGCATGTGCATGGATTTCCCCCATCAGAGGTTGGATTGTTAAGGGATTTCCTTGGGTTGATTCTTGGAATCCCCAATAGTCTTGCATATAGATCCGGAAATGTGTAGTACAGAATAGGCATGCTGTGTGAAGCCCATCTGGACAGGTTGGTCTGAATTGGTGATGTTTCATTTGCACACCGGAGAAGACTCCGTGGTTAAATATGTAGTTTGTGGAGTCGATGGGTTGGACCTGTGAAGGGCAGTAGCAGGAAGTACTGGAGTGGTAGTCCAGGAAAATACCCTTGTGATGTTTGTGCTGTATGCATTGGCAAGACCAAGTTTCTGGCACTGTAGGATGCTGCCGGGTTTGGGCGGAGTTGGGTGTAGAAAGTGAGTTCTGCGGAACCCACTAGGAGATCATGAGATATGTTATCATGAACTCCCCTTGTTGATTGTGAAGCCAGTCCCGTGGTGGACATTGTGGCTAGTGTAAAGCCAGTTCCGTAGTGGGCATTGTGGCTATTGTGAAGCCAGTCCTTGGTGGACAGTATGACTATTATGAGCTAGATGAGCTCATGAAAAGGCCTCGTGCCGAACAGGAAAGGTGAAACTAACCCGCACCTTATATTTGGCCTCGAGTACGTTGGTATTCGGTGATGGCAAGGTGACTTGAGCAATAGGGGGGGGGGTGATGATCCGTACCTGTGTTATATCCATCTGAGTTGAAGACCTGAAAGTGTGGTCAGTTGGAGCGCATAATGAGAGTCTTAGGTCTGCGCGCCAGAAAGACTAAATGCTCAATTTTACCGTCTGGTTTTGGACCTGGAACGGTGGTGGGACCCCGGTTCGCCGGTACACCAAGAATGTGCCCTGAGTGCACGGATCGTCGGCCCGCGTGGCTAACAGTTGTGAAGGATTTTTTGTGAGTGAGAGCATAATGTGTGATATATATATGCCTATGAATTGTTATGCCTGCATGTAAGGAATACCACTGCCCCAGGAAAGGGGTAGGATCGTTATAAATTGGTCAGCTGAATGCTGACCGTTGCCTTGTTTGCCACCGTTTGGTGGGCTGTCCTTATACGGTGTTGGAGAGACAAGTGGGACACAAAAGGGCTGAAGTCCCTACTGTTCCTGCTACTGCTGCTAGCCCTTGAAGGCTAAGCAAAGAATATTGTGTTTTGGTCATTTGTGGCCAGCCTGCACGCTGATGTTTGAATTCCATACTTGTAAGGTGTAACTGTAAGGCCATAAGGCCAAATGATGTTGTATTTGCTGTACATTCCTTCGAGCGTTGATATATAAATGTGGTTGTTTATATATATAGTGGACATTTATGGTTGGAGTTCAAGTTTATTGTTAAAATCTTCCGCTAGCATGCTCTGAGTTAGGATGCGATTGTGTTTTGGTATTAACCTATAACGTCCCTGCCTGTTTTGTGTCATATGGTGTGGGGCCCCGGTCGGACCTTCTATTATATGCTATATGAACGGATGAAGTCGTTACATTTTGGTATCAGCTTGTCTCGGTCTTCCTCCTTCGAATGCGTGGTCGCATTCTTTTGTGGGATGACGAGCACGTGTAAGTGCGAACCGCGTCAACACTAATGAACTCTTGAATGTCCACTTAAGAATGCAAATACATTTGTTTGAGGAGCCTGCACGTTCCTAAATTGTTGTTATTGCTTGTGCGAGGTCGCTAATGTGCGTCTTGTTCACCTATAGGTGACTTGTAGTGGTGCTGGGCAGTCTGAGCCCCAACATTCTGATGAGAGTACAACACCAGCTGAGGTGCCTACACCTCCCCCTTCTGCGGAAACCGTCTGCTTAGTTGCTGAGGCGATGTTTGCAATGTTTCAAGCACAACCTGGTAGGCAAGCGCAGCCGGCAGTGGTGTTAGAATAGGTTGAGCGGAGGCTAGAACCTGTTGCAGCTGTTGATGCGCGAGCAACAAAATGGCAGTTGAAGCAGTTCATGAGCTTCAATCCCCCTACATTTACGGGTATGGGATCCCCTACGCAGGCGGAGGATTGGTTATCGCGCGTCAAGCGTATATTGATGGCGATCAGGACGGAGGAAGATCAGAAGGTCACCTAGGCCACCTTCTTATTGGAAGGAGAGGCTCGGCTATGGTGGGATGAAATCGAGTTACACCACTTAGCGGGCAGGCAGTTAACACAAGTTTCGATTGAGGAGTTCTCGAGACTATTCCTGGCAAATCACCTACCAGCGACACAACGCATTCCATGGAAAATGAGTTCCAACGGCTAACGTAAGGAGAAAGTAGTGTTGAGACTTACCTGCATGAGTTCACACGGTTGGGACGTTATGCAGGCTCCATCTTCGCCGATGAGCAGCAGAAAACCAATAGGTTCTATGAGGGATTGCGGGATGAGTTGCGATTCCTGCTCTCAAGTTCTGTGAACCAAGGGTTTCAGGCGTTGGTTGATACTGCGTGTGCACTGGAGAAAGATATGAAGCAGGTGCAAGGAAAAAGGGCCTTGGCTGTGACAAAGCCAGAGTTTAAAGCGCCCCGACCTGGAAAATCGTACTACCAAAAGAAATGGGGCAAGAGGTCCAAGCCTTCTGGGCAAACTCCTTTAACAGTTCTGTCGGGGGCCACTTCGAGGCCAGAGACTCGTACCTGCTTTACTTGTGGTAGAGTGGGGAATATAGCCCGCGACTGTGGGTTGGTCCACCAAAGGGTGACAATAAGACGAGAGCATCTTATGTTGAGAAGGAAAAGTAGTGGTGGAGTCCTCTGCATCCCAGGTACAGCCCCTAGTCTATAACCTTGGCCAGCAGGAGGCCATAAATCAAAGTGACGTCGTCACAGGTACGAGTTAAGTTATTGATTGCTTTTCTTATTGCATGCTTTGTGTGTGGCTTGTATGTGATGTGTTTGCCACATGCTTTGTTATGATTCAGAACACACTAGCGAGAGCACAGTTTGATACGGGTGGTTCGCATTCATTTCTGTCAAAGGACTTTGTAGCTCGAATTGGAGTACCTAGTGTAATGCCCCGAAACTCAAAAGCGCGATGGGAGGCGTTTTGGGCCAAATTTGGAATTTTGCAGGGGGCACACGGCCTGGGACACGGGCGTGTCAGGCTCGAGTCGACGATTTGGCCGAGAGGTCGACGAATTTTGGAGTCAATGATCGTCGAGCAGCGAACACGGCCTGAGACACGGGCGTGTCTCAGGGCATGTCGAGCCCGTGTCGACGATCAGCCCGGGAAGTCGATATTTTCGCTCGACGATGTGTCAAGACAGGGAACAAGGCCTAGGATACGGGCGTGTCCAAGGCCGTGTCGGGTGGTCGACGAACTGCACTCGACGAAGTGTCGAGACAGTGAACACGGCCTAAAGCCCAGGCGTGTTCGGGTTTGACACGGGCGTGTCAAATAGGACACGGGCGTGTCCAAGACCGGTGTGAGTCTCGGATTGGTGTTGGTCCTGTGTTGATGAGGGAACACGCCCGAGAACACGGGCGTGTACTGGCTGACACGGGCGTGTCAGGTCGAACACGGGCGTGTCAGATTCCCGTGTGCTTTTCAAGACTCGTCGATTTTGACGGTGAATGAGGGACACGGCCCTAGACACGGGCGTGTCGCAGGACGTGTTCGACCCAGGTTTTACATTTCAGCTACGGATCGTAGCCGTTCATTTGCTTATTCTGGGATCCGACGGTTGGGGGTTGTTCCTACTGGATATACCCAGGATTGAGCCTTTGAAACCCTCATTTCACTTGAGTGGTTCTCTTTCTAAGTCTAGAGAGAGGGGAGAGCAAAGGAGGAAGAAAAAGCCTAGATCCGATCACCGGCGGAGCTTCGAAGCTCCAAATCGCGAACCGACTTCGGATCTACGGAGGCAAGGAGAGTGCGTTGCTTTTCATCCGCTTACTTTTCCATGGCACCAAGGAAGAACGCTAGGGTAATGATTCTCTACATGAGCATGTGAAACTCTCCTTCTTTTGTATAGGGAAGCCCGCTCTCGCGAGTTTGCGGTGAGTTTGAGGCATTCCTTCGGGTAGACATGAATAGTCCCCGTTGTGTACATGTAGAGTCCGTAATCGAGAACTGATATAGGCATGATGTGTGAAGCCTACCGGACAAGTTGGTCTGGATCGGTGATGTTGCATAGCATAAGTGGCCGGAGAAGACTCCGTGCGAATGTTTGTTTTTCTGGTTTTCTACGGGTAGATTGCAACAGGGAGCCTTGGGGATTAACTCCAAGGTGCACCCGGAAAACTGCGCGGACGCTTGGTTCTGCCATCATGTGGGCCTGGGAGCCAACTTGAACATAACTGGGTTATGTGATGTATGTAAACGATTTGGGACTCGGGAAAGTTTGACCCGCGCATATGTTTTTAAATTAACGTTGCGGTGTAAGCAATGGGTCAGGCGGAACCATACCAGCTCTATATCGTTCGGTTAAAGAGACCTAAAGTTACTTGGCACTTACCGTTGACATAGATGGAGGGTCTTAGGTAGTGGCAAGAAAGACCAAATGCTCACGAGAGATTGTCGTCCAGGGGATGGTGGTGAGTCGGCGGACTTAGACCGTGATCACCGAGAATGTGCCCTGAGAGAACGGGGCATGTGGTCGTGCGTGCCAACGCCTGTGATGCAATGTATTTTTATACTGCTTGGTTATGCTAATAAAGTGCAGGGAAGGAGCATCGTCGTCCCGAATTGGGGGCGAGATTGTTATAATTTGGTCAGCTTTGCTGACCGTTGCTTTGGTTTGCCACCATTGCGGTGGATTGTGCTTGCAGGTGCTGCAGAGCCAAGCGATAAATAGCGGGCTAAAGCCCAAGTTGCTGAGCCGGTCCTCGAAGGCTAATATTGAGTGTTTTCTTTATTCATGTATGGCCGGCCTGCGTGCCGAGGTTTGCAAGACATGTAATTTGAGGAAAATAATTGTAAGGCCATAAGGCCAGTACTTGTGTATTTGTACTTCATTCATTTTGGCGTATTAATGGACATTCATGCTAGTGTTGGGTTCTTTATTAATGCAACAATTTTAATTGCTTCCGCTAGAATGCTCTGTGTAGGATGTTGGATTGGTTGGATGGTTTCCATTGAGTAACCACCCGGTCTGTCTGTGGTATATAGCGTCGGGCCCCGGCTGGACCTACTGCTATATGCTATGCGACGGATAGGGGGTGTTACAATTTGGTATCAGACTACTGGTTTCAGTCATGCTTAAAATGAATTCGTGGGCGAATTCTTTTAAGGGGTGGTGAGCACATGTGTGTGCGTCATCATTATAACAGCAAAAGAACTCATGAATGTCCACTTAGGAATGAAAAATACACGTGTTTGAGGAACCTGCGTGTTCCTATAATTGTGTTTGTAATTTTGTTTGGTCGCTTAACGGTGTTTTGTACCACTATAGGTGATCAGAAGCGCTGCTGGGCCGTCGGAACGTCGAGTTTCTGAGGCTAGTAGTGCACCAAATGATGCTCCTGCAACACCTCCATCGGCTGAGACCATACGATTGGTGGCCGAAGCAGTGTTTGCCATGATCAATGCGCAGCCTGCAAGGCAAATGCAGCCGCCCACTCATGCGATGGAGCAGGTACCTCTTCCAGAGGTTGAGCCGAGAAGAGTGGAGCAGGTAGTAGTGGAGCTGTTGGTGCCAAGGAGGGCAACCGAGAGACAGCTCAAACATGTCATGAGCTTTAATACTCCGGTATTCTCGGTGTTGGGAACCCCATATCAAGCTGAAGACTGTCTCTCCCGTGTGAAGAGAGTCTTGACAGCGACGGAGACGGAGGAGTGGCAGATGACCACTATAGCTACGTTCCTGTTGGATGGAGATGCTAGGCTGTGGTGGGAGGGTTTGGAGCTGCATCTATTGAGAGGAAGACAACTTACAAACGTCTCGATGAAGGAGTTCTCGAGACTGTTCTTGGCTAGGTACCTCCCTTCGACTCAGAGGATAGCTTTGGAGAATGAGTTCCAGAGGTTGGTACAAGGAGAGAGTAGCGTGGATGAGTATCTCCACAATTTACCCGATTGGGTCGGTACGCTAGCTCCATCATCGCGGATGAGGAGCGCAAGACGAATCGATTCTATGAATGTTTGAGAGATGACTTGAGGCTACTACTCTCGGGGCCGATGACGCATGGTTTCTTAACCTTGGTCAACACGGCCCGGTCCTTGGAGAAGGACATGAAGAGTGTTCAAGCGAAGAAAAGCCTTGGTGTTAAGAAGTCTGAGTTCAAAGTGCCGACTACTTCAAAGTCCGGCTATCAAAGGTTCTACAAGAAGGCTAGGACTTCGGGTCCAGCCCCCTCTTCTGGTGCTTCTGGGACGACTACGGGTCGGACTCCGGGTGCATGTTTCACTTATAGGAAGCTAGGGCACTTTGCCCGTGACTGTTAGAGCGGACGTCCCAAGTCCGAGAGGAAGCCAGGAGCAACTTATGAAGAGAAGGGCAAGGCGGTGGAGTCAACCGCGTCCCATTATGCTCCGGCTCAACCAAGGGTTTATAATCTTGGCCAACAGGAGGCCATCAAACAAGCGGATGTGGTGACAGGTACGGTTTAATTTGTAGCAAGTTAAATTTCTTTAAATACTTGTTATGCGTATGTTACCTCACCACTACTTGTTTAGGATTTGTTTTGATTTGTGAGTTTCCGACGAGAGCACTCTTTGATACGAGAGCTTCACACTCCTTCTTGTCCGAAGGATTCATATCGCGCATCAGAGTACATTCTTCGATGGCGAAGGATAAGTTGGATGTTTTTGTAACAACCCCATCCGTTCATATGCATATTCTAGAAGGTCCGGCCGGGGCCCCACAGGATATATCACAAAACAGGCGGTGAAGGTACAAGATGATATCAGAGTAGCGCTATCGCACCTATCACAAAGCATTCTAGCGGAAGCCTAGACTACACTTGAACTCCTCATGAATGTCCAAACATAAAACTCCACATTTTATACATAGGAATGTCTTACAACAAGTCATAAGAGTTGGCCTTATGGCCTTACAGAGCTTTCAAGCAGTGGCCTAAACAATTTGGCGCGCAGGCCGGCCACAACAAAAGAAAACACACAAACAACATAGAGCCTTCGAGGGCTCGCAACGGTAGCAGCAACAGCAGCAGGTACATCAACCTCTATGCGTCCCGCTCGGCTCTCCAGCACCTGTACAGGGACAATCCACCCAACGGTGGCAAACAAAGGCAACGGTCAGCGTTCAGCTGACCAAATTATAACGACCCTACCCCGTCTCTCGGGGCAGCGGTATTTTTCCCTGCAGGCATAGCAAATCACAAGTATGGCAAGCTATATTATCAAAAGGTGCTTTCACGCACACAAGCCATCACAACCGTTCGCCACCCGGCTCAACGGTCCGTGCACTCAGGGCACATTCTTGGTGTTCTGGCAACCTCTTGCCCACCACCGTATCAGGGTCACAACCCAACGGTAAATCTCTTGAGCATTTACTCCATGGCGTGCAGCCGGAGTTAGTCTTCGGACACCGGGATGGCCCGTAGCCCCCCGTTGTGTCATGGCGCGCAGGCCGAAGACTCTTGCTATGCGCTCCAACAAACGGCACTTTTGGTCTCACATCGGACGGACATAGCGCAGGTCGGATCCTCCACCCCCGTTGCTCAAATCGCCTTGCCTTCTCCGAGTACAGCGTACTCATGGCTATATCAAAGGCGCGGGTCGGTCTCACCAATCCTGTTCCTGGCATTCAAGCCTGGGCATTTCTAAGCCTTACACCCATTTTCTCACAACAACAGCGGTCTTTCCTGGGCACACCAGTACTTCCTGTGACTCTCTCCACAGGTGGACACCGCACAAGCACAAATGTCAGGGGTCTTTCCTAGCTCTCATGCCAGTACTTCCTGTTACTCGCTTCACAGGTGGACACCCTACGACATCAAGCATCACAAAAAGGGCCTTTCCTGGTCCCACCAGTACTTCCTGTGCCTCAATCACAGGTTGGACCCAAAACCATCACAGGGCTATTTTCCTGGGCTACCACCCCAGTACTTCCTGCTACTCCTTTTCGCAGGCATAACCCGTAGACTCCGTACACTACACGTTTATCACGGAGTTTTCTCCGGTTCGTATGCAACATCACCAATCCAGACCAACCTGTCCAGATGGGCTTCACACAGCATGCCTATTCCGTACTCCATTTCCGGATCTATATGCTAACAAAGGGGATGTCAAGCATCCACCTCAAGGTTTCCAAAATCAGCCACCTCTTGGTGGGGGAAATCACAAAGCTACGCCAAAAAGAAGCCTTCACATGGCTAGGAAGAAGAGTCGTTACCCTTGACGACCGCTTTGGTGCCATGGACTCAAAGCTAGCTTGCAAGACTCGCAAGATCGTTTCCTCCGCAACGCCGGCTTCGGAACTCTTGTCGGTAAACCGCAGCACCACCACCAGCAGCCCCCTTTCCTCTTCCTCCTCCTTTCTCTCTCTCTTTCTCTCTTAACTTGAAGAAAGATTAAGGCCAAGGAAAATGAGAATCCTTTCTCTGATTTCGGCCTTTAGGAAAAAGAGGAAGATGCTTCAGCCCTTGGATCCCAGCTGAAGGAATGGACGACCACGATTTTGCCAAAAACACAGATTTTGACCCGACACGGCCTCGGACACGGCCGTGTGCCAGGCCGTGTGCCTCAAGCGGTGGTCAACCGACTTATCCAAACCAGTGACACGCCCATTGGACACGCCCGTGTCATGGGCCGTGTCACCAACACGCCTTCGAACACGCCCGTGTCTGTGGTCGTGTGCCTGGGCGAAAAAAATCCCAAATCATCCCGAGACTTCACACGGCCTATGACACGCCCGTGTCCCAGGCCGTGTGCCCAGACACGGCATAGAGACACGCCCTGTCGAAATCCTTCGACGGGCTGAGTTCGTCGACCCGATTTGACACGCCCTGTGACACGCCCGTGTCACAGGCCGTGTGCAACTTCTCGACACTCGACACACACGTCTCGACACTCGACGATCGTCGAGTAAAAATCGTCGAGCACGTGACACGGCCTTGGACACGGCCGTGTCCTGGGTCGTGTGCCTCCTCTCGACATATCGTCGAGCTGAAAATCGTAGAGACTAAGGCCAATCGTCGACACAACCTCGACACGCCCTGCGACACGCCCGTGTCGCAGGCCGTGTCAGCTGACACGCCCTGGGACACGCCCGTGTCCCAGGCCGTGTCACCCAAAAATTCCTGTTTCAGAAATTTGGGCTGTTACAATCCTCCCCTCCTACAGGAAATTTCGTCCTCGAAATTCAGACACAGGAAGGCAATCAGTAAACAGCAAGAAATATGTTACAACATACAAAAGTTTATGTTACAACATCCGCGCTATATTACACAAACAGCTCAGGGAACTCTTCACACATGGTTTGCTCACGCTCCCATGTCAATTCTTCACGGCCGCAATTGTCCCACCGGACTTTCACCATGCCGACCGTCTTGTTCCGCAACTGTTTCTCGGCTCGATCTTCGATCTGAATGGGTCTAACTTTCGTTGTTAGCCCATACTCCACCGGCACACGATCATCCGCGATCACTTGAGATGGATCTTTCACGGCCTTCCGAAGCACCGAGATGTGAAAGACATCATGCAACCCACCCAAGTCCGCCGACAGAGCTAGCCGATAAGCCGCTTCACCAACTCGCTCAACCACTTCAAAAGGACCCAAATATCTGGGACTCAACTTTTTCAATCGTCGAATCCTGGAGACACCTTTGAATGACTTGATCTTCAAGTAGACCCAATCGCCAACCGCAAATTTCACGTTCCGGTGCTTGGCGTTGTAGTACTTCGCTTGTCGATCTTGAGCAATAAGCAATCTCTCTCTAATCGTCCGATAGTTGAGTTTGCTTCATCAACCTCATTTGGTTTAACAACCCGAGCTTCGCCCGCTTCTATCCAAGCCAAGGGAGTACGACACTTTCTTCCATATAGAGCTTCATATGGTGCCATCCCAATACTCGCCTGGTAGCTGTTATTATAAGCAAACTCGACCATATAGAGATGATCTTCCCATCTCTTTCCGAAGTCAAGGGCGCACATTCGGAGCATGTCCTCCATTGTTCTGTTGGTACGTTCAGTTTGGCCATCCGTTTGGGGATGAAAGGCCGTACTGAAAGTCAACTTCGTGCCCAATAGTCGGTGAACTAGCCTCCAATCATTTGACGTGAATCGCCCATCTCGATCACTTACGATGCTCCGAGGAACACCGTGAAGCCGCACAATCTGGTCAACATATAACTTTGCCAAACTTTCAACTGAATCATCCCGCCTGTTCGGGAGAAAATGTGCTACTTTAGTTAGCCGGTCAACAATCACCCAAATGGAATCATTTCCTCGCTGCGATCTTGGCAACCCGTGCACAAAATCCATGGAAATATCATCAAATTTCCACTCTGGGATCGGCAGTGACTTCAAATAACCGCCCGCTTTTGGCATTCCGCCTTCACCAACGCACATGTTTGGCATTTGGCTACATAAAGGGCAACATCTTTCTTGAGCCCTGGCCACCAGAAAAGCTTCTTCATATCGTTAAACATCTTTGTGCTCCCGGGGTGAATGGAATACTTTGTATAATGCGATTCATACATCAGTTCTTCCCTCAACTTCCCCACACTTGAGATGCACAAACGACCCTCTTTTCGTACAAGACCGTCAATCCAGGTGAATTTGCCCTCTGGCCCTTCATTCACATAGCGTAAGAGATCGTCATCCACTCCATTGCCCGTCGAACTCGGTCCGCAAGGTCACATTGCACCTCGACCCAGGTCAAACATGCAGTGGCAGTGGAATTCTTGCCAACACAATAGATCTCTAACGCCTCCAATTCCTGGATAAGGCGTTTATCATGCCTTTGTAACCAATTCGCTCTAGCCGGCACCCGCCGACTTAAGGCATCCGCGACAACATTCCCCTTCCCGGGCGTATAGTGAATCTCGAAAGTGTAGTCCCCAAGGAACTCCAACCACCTTCGTTGTCGCATGTTCAAGTCTTTCTGCTCCAAAAGATACTTTAGGCTCTTATGATCAGTATAGATCTCCACCTTCACTCCATAAAGGTAGTGTCGCCACAACTTGAGTGCAAAAATCACCGCCGCTAGTTCCAATCATGGACGGGATAATTTCGCTCGTGCACCTTCAGCTGGCGTGAGCCATAAGCAATAACCTTTCCATTCTGCAGAAGAACGCAGCCTAAGCCGCTCCCTGAGGCATCACTATAAATCACAAATCCGTCGGTTCCACGTGGCGAAGACAACACCGGCGCCGTGGTCAACCGAACCTTCAGCTCGTCAAAAGCTCGTGCGCACTCTGGCGTCCAAACGAACTTCTGATCTTTTCGCGTCAGTGTGGTTAGCGGCAAAGCGATCCGCGAGAAGTTTTCCACAAATCTTCTATAGTAGCCCGCAAGTCCAAGGAAACTCCTGACCTCGGCCACGGAAGACAACATTGGCCACTCCTGTATGGCCCTTATCTTCGCTGGATCCACTGCAATGCCCGCTCCACTCACTACATGGCCCAAAAATTCCACTGACGATAGCCAAAACTCGCACTTCGAGAACTTGGCATAGAGCTGATTTTGCCTCAACGTGTTCAACACTAATCGCAAGTGAATCTCATGTTCAGCTTTGGACTTCGAGTACACCAGGATGTCATCAATGAACACTATCACAAATAGATCCAGGTACTCGCGAAAAATACGGTGCATCAAATCCATAAACACTGAGGGCGCATTACACAGTCCAAATGGCATGACTGTGAACTCATAGTGCCCATAACGCGTTCCAAATGCGGTTTTGGGAATGTCACCTTCCCGAATTCTTAACTGGTAATAACCAGACTTCAGGTCCAACTTCGAATAGACGGTCGATCCCACCAGCTGATCGAATAACTCATCAATCCGGGGTATCAGATACTTATTCTTCTCGGTCAGCTTATTCAGTTCACGGTAATCGATACACAACCGCAACCCACCGTCTTTCTTCTTTACAAAAAGCACAAGCGCGCTCTAAGGTGACATACTTGGGCGTATATAACCTTGCTCCAACATTTCTTGGAGTTGAACATTCAATTCAGCCATCTCTTTTGGCGCAACGCGATATGGCGAGCGGGCCACAGGTTTCGCACATGGCACCAACTCGATCGTGAAGTCAATCTCCCGCTGGGGTGGTAGCCCAGGGAGATCCGTGGGAAACACATCTGTAAATTCTGCCACAATCGGAACCTCGCACAAACTGGCCTTAGGCTCAACAGCCTGAATTAGTGCAAAGTAACACTCCGCACCCTTCCGAACAGCCTTGACTACCTGGAGTGCAGACATTAATGTCCCGCCCACTCCTCGCATACCCACGAACTTTGTCTCCTGTTCGGAATTCTGGCCCAACGTGATTTCTTTGGACTGTCAATCAATCATAGCATGCTGCTCCGCAAGCCAATCCATCCCAAAAATCACGTCGAATTCTGATATTGGCAAAACAAATGCAGATAAACAAAATCCCGACTTCCTAATTGAACCGCCACATCGCAAGCTTGATCCGCAAGCATCCAACAGCCATTCGGCAACACCACTCTGACGCTATCTGTCTTTGCACGACTGGGTATCCCAAGCCGCGTCATAAACTCACTAGACAGAAAAGAATGCGATGCACCTGTATCAAACAGTACTCGCGCCAGCGTGTCCCGAATCATCACAAAACCTATGACAACCATGTCACACATACAAACCGCAAACATAGGGGTACTAAGCAAAGCATACAACCAAAAACATATGCAAAACTCAACTCATACCTGTGACCACGTCACTATGCTTGATGGCCTCTTGCAGGCCAAGATTGTAGACCCGAGGTTGCGCCTGCGAGGCAGAGGAATCCACCACCGCCTTTCCTTTTTCCGCATAAGATGCTCCCGCCTTCTTTTCACTCTTTGGCGACATCCGACAATCTCGCGCAATATGCCCATGCGGCCACAATTGAAGCAGACCCGAGTATCTGGCTTAGAGGTAGCCCCTGACGTTGCTCCCGTTGTAACGGATGAAGGAGCTTGTCCACTAGGCTTGGACTTCTTACCCCATCTCTTCTTATAAAATGATTTCCCCGATCGGGGCGCCTTCCACTCCGGTTGCGTCACAGTCAAAGCTCTCTTCCCTTGCACCCTTTTCATATCCTTTTCCAACCGGTCGCGGTCGCGGTGTCAACCAACGCTTGGAAACCTTGGTTCACAGAACTTGACACAAGGAACCTCAGCTCGTCCCTCAGTCCTTCATAGAACCTGTTGGTCTTCCGCTGCTCATCAGCAAAGATAGACCCCGCATACCGCCCCAAGCGAGTAAATTCATACAGGTATGCGTCAACACTGCCATCGCCTTGGGTTAACCTTTGGAACTCATTTTCCATGGCTATCCGCTGAGCCGCAGGAAGGTGCTTCGCGAGGAAGAGCCGGGAGAATTCTTCCATCGATACTTGGGTTAACGAACGACCCGCCAAATGATGCAACTCCATCTCATCCCACCATAACCGAGCTTCTCCTTCAAGCAAAAAGGTAACTAAAGTAACCTTCTGATGCTCCGCCATTCCTATCGCCGTCATCACTCGCTTGACGCGCGATAGCCAATCCTCAGCCTGCGTCGGGGTTCCCGCTCCCGAGAACGTAGGCGGATGGAAACTCATAAACCGCGTTAGCTGCTTCTCAGCCGCTCGAGGAGCCAAATCCACGACAGGTTCAGGCCTCGCCGCCACCTGTTCTGGCCGCACAGCCGTTTGCTCCTGCCTAAGGGGCTGGCCTTGGATCATGGTAAATAAGGCCTCCGCAACTAAACACACATGTTCCGCAGACGGTGGAGGAGTAGGCACCGCGGCTGGTGCCGTACTTTCATCAGAACGCTGGGGCTCAGACGGCCCAGCTCCACTTCGAGTCACCTAAAGGTGGACAAGACACACACATTAGCGGTCGTACCCAAGCAAACAACACAAGATAAGAACACGCAGGTTCCTCAAACACACAAAGATGCATTCCTATCATGGACATTCAGGAGTTCATTCGTAGACTGTGGTTTGCACAAACACGTGCTCGCCACCCCACAAAAGAAGACGACCACGACTCCGAGAGGGAAAGACCAAGACAACCGATACCAAAAATTTAACAACCCTATCCGTTCATATGGTATATTCTAGAAGGTCCGGCGGGGGCCCCACAGGATATATCACAAAACAGGCGGTGAAGGTACATGATGATATCAGAGTAGCGCTATCGCACCTATCACAAAGCATTCTAGCGGAAGCCTAGACTACACTTGAACTCCTCATGAATGTCCAAACATAAAACTCCACATTTTATACCATAGGAATGTCTTACAACAAGTCATAAGAGTTGGCCTTATGGCCTTACAGAGCTTTCAAGCAGTGGCCTAAACAATTTGGCGCGCAGGCCGGCCACAACAAAAGAAAACACACAAACAACATAGAGCCTTCGAGGGATCGCAACGGTAGCAGCAACAGCAGCAGGTACATCAACCTCTATGCGTCCCGCTCGGCTCTCCAGCACCTGTACAGGGACAATCCACCCAACGGTGGCAAACAAAGGCAACGGTCAGCGTTCAGCTGACCAAATTATAACGACCCTACCCCGTCTCTCGGGGCAGCAGTATTTTTCCCTGCAGGCATAGCAAATCACAAGTATGGCAAGCTATATTATCAAAAGGTGCTTTCACGCACACAAGCCATCACAACCGTTCGCCACCCGGCTCAACGGTCCGTGCACTCAGGGCACATTCTTGGTGTTCTGGCAACCTCTTGCCCACCACCGTATCAGGGTCACAACCCAACGGTAAATCTCTTGAGCATTTACTCCATGGCGTGCAGCCGGAGTTAGTCTTCGGACACCGGGATGGCCCGTAGCCCCCCGTTGTGTCATGGTGCGCAGGCCCAAGACTCTTGCTATGCGCTCCAACAGACCGCACTTTTGGTCTCACATCGGACGGACATAGCGCAGGTCGGATCCTCCACCCCCCGTTGCTCAAATCGCCTTGCCTTCTCCGAGTACAGCGTACTCATGGCTATATCAAAGGCGCGGGTCGGTCTCACCAATCCTGTTCCTGGCATTCAAGCCTGGGCATAAGCCTTACACCCATTTTCTCACAACAACAGCGGGTCTTTCCTGGGCACACTAGTACTTCTTGTGACTCTCTCCACAGGTGGACACCGCACAAGCACAAATGTCAGGGGTCTTTCCTAGCTCTCATGCCAGTACTTCCTGTTACTCGCTTCACAGGTGGACACCCTACGACATCAAGCATCACAAAAGGGCCTTTCCTGGTCCCACCAGTACTTCCTGTGCCTCAATCACAGGTTGGACCCAAAACCATCACAGGGCTATTTTCCTGGGCTACCACCCCAGTACTTCCTGCTACTCCTTTTCGCAGGCATAACCCGTAGACTCCGTACACTACACGTTTATCACGGAGTTTTCTCCGGTTCGTATGCAACATCACCAATCCAGGCCAACCTGTCCAGATGGGCTTCACACAGCATGCCTATTCCGTACTCCATTTCCGGATCTATATGCTAACAAAGGGGATGTCAAGCATCCACCTCAAGGTTTCCAAAATCAGCCACCTCTTGGTGGGGGAAATCACAAAGCTACGCCAAAAAGAAGCCTTCACATGGCTAGGAAGAAGAGTCGTTACCCTTGACGACCGCTTTGGTGCCATGGACTCAAAGCTAGCTTGCAAGACTCGCAAGATCGTTTCCTCCGCAACGCCGGCTTCGGAACTCTTGTCGGTAAACCGCAGCACCACCAGCAGCAGCCCCCTTTCCTCTTCCTCCTCCTTTCTCTCTCTCTTTCTCTCTTAACTTGAAGAAAGATTAAGGCCAAGGAAAAAATGAGAAAATCCTTTCTCTGATTTCGGCCTTTAGGAAAAAGAGGAAGAGGCTTCAGCCCTTGGATCCCAGCTGAAGGAATGGACGGCCACGATTTTGCCAAAAACACAGATTTTGACCCGACACGGCCTCGGACACGGCCGTATGCCAAGCCGTGTGCCTCAAGCGGTGGTCAACCGACTTATCCAAACCAGTGACACACCCATTGGACACGCCCGTGTCATGGGCCGTATCACCAACACGCCTTCGAACACGCCCGTGTCTGTGGCCGTGTGCCTGGGTGAAAAAAATCTCAAATCATCCCGAGACTTCACACGGCCTATGACACGCCCGTGTCCCAGGCCGTGTGCCCAGACACGGCACAGAGACACGCCCTGTCGAAATCCTTCGACGGGCTGAGTTCGTCGACCCGATTTGACACGCCCTGTGACACGCCCGTGTCACAGGCCGTGTGCAACTTCTCGACACTCGACACACACGTCTCGACACTCGACGATCGTCGAGTAAAAATCGTCGAGCACGCGACACGGCCTTGGACACGGCCGTGTCCTGGGCCGTGTGCCTCCTCTCGACATATCGTCGAGCTGAAAATCGTCGAGACTAAGGCCAATCGTCGACACAACCTCGACACGCCCTGCGACACACCCGTGTCGCAGGCCGTGTCAGCTGACACGCCCTGGGACACGCCCATGTCCCAGGCCGTGTCACCCAAAAATTCCTGTTTCAGAAATTTGGGCTGTTACAGTTTTGTTATCGAATGAGTGTTCGATGCGCGCAGATAAAATCTGCGGTGTTAAGATTCACATTGGGAATCAAGTGTTCGATCTGTAAGCGTCGTTACTACCGTGTGGTGGAGTTTGACATTATATTTGGCATGCATTGGCTCTCAGAGTAGCAAGCCTATATTGATTGCGGTCACAAGGAAGTCAAGTTGGGAGCAAGTCGTGAGACGACTTTTACGGGCTTGAAAGGGTCGAGCAAGACGTTGATGTCTGCTCTTCAGGTGGTGAAGGCGGTTCGTGCTGGTGCAGAGCTGTTCTTTACACTAGTGGAGGTTGCAAAGCCAAAGCCTACGTTGGATAGTATTTCAATGGTAGCTGAGTACCCTGATGTGTTCCCCACAGATCTTCCTGGAGCTCGCCTCAACGGGAGATAGATTTCACTATTGAGCTAGTTCCAGGTGCAAAGCCTGTGTCACGATCTCCGTATCGGCTAGCGCCTAAGGAAATGGCAGAGCTGAAGGTGAAACTTCAAGAGTTGTTGGAGCAAGGAATTGTGCGTCCAAGTTCGTCGCCTTGGAGCGCATCGGTCCTCTTTGTAAAGAAGAAGGACAGGAGATTGAGATTTTGTGTTGATTATCGGGAGTTAAACAAGCTAACGGAAAAGAACAAGTACCCAATCCCAAGGATCGATGATCTTTTTGATCAGTTGGTCAGGTCGATGGTGCACTTTAAGTTGGATCTCAAGTTTGGTTACTATCAGCTGAGGATAAGGGAGAGTGATATCCCTAAGATAGTGTTCAGTACAAGATACATGCATTACGAGTTTGCGGTCATGCCGTTTGGGCTGATGAATGCGCCGTCAGTGTTCATGGATTTGATGAACAGGATCTTCAGGGAGTACTTGGACCATTTTGTGATCGTCTTCATCGACGATATTTTGGTGTACTCTCATAGTGAGGAAGATCACTTCAGACATCTTCATTTGGTTTTGGAGACGCTAAGGAGGAATCAATTATACGCCAAGTTCTCAAAGTACGAGTTTTGGTTGTCCTCAGTGGCGTTCCTCGGTCATATAGTGAGTGGAGAAGGTATTGCAGTGGATCCGGTGAAGATTGTTGCGATACGAGAGTGGCCTGAGCTTTCTACGGTAGCGGAAGTCCAGAGTTTTCTGGGGCTTGCCGGCTTTTATAGGCGCTTCGTAGAGAACTTCTCGCGGATAGCGTTACCTCTCACTACTTTGACGAGGAAGGAATAAAAGTTCATTTGGACGCCGGAGTGCGCGCGAGCTTTTGAGGAGTTGAAATGTCGGTTGACCACGGCGCCTGTGTTGAGTTCGCCGAGTGGGACCGAAGGTTATGAGATTTATAGCGATGCTTCGGGCAGTGGTTTGGGTTGCGTGCTACTGCAACATGGAAGAGTTATAGCGTATGGCTCGAGACAACTGAAAGTGCACGAGAGGAATTATCCGGTCCATGACTTGGAGTTAGAGGCCGTGATTTTTGCCTTGAAGCTGTGGAGACATTATTTGTATGGTGTGAAGATTGATATCTACACGATCGTAAGAGCCTGAAGTTTTTGATTGATCAGAAAGATCTGAACATGCGACAACGTAGATGGATGAAGTTCCCGGGGGACTATACATTCAAGATCCATTACGTGCCTGGTAAGGGCAATGCGTGGAGGACGCGTTGAGTCGCCGGGCCCCAGCTCAAGCCAATTGGCTGTCGGTCCATGACGAGCGGTTGGTTCGGGAGTAGAGGCGTTGGAGATCTTTTGCGTTGATAAGCAATCAAGTGCTGAAGCAGTATTGAATTGGACTGAAGTCCATATGACCTGACTGATCGGATTCGGTAGGCATTGGATATGGATCTCCACATGAATTAACTCATGATAGAGGCTCTAGATGGGTCAAATTCCCATTCGTTGTGGAGGACGGATTACTTTGGAAAGACGGTTGTCTGTGCGTCCCAAATGTGGGCAATTTGCGGGTGGAATTGTTGTATGAGGCGCATCATACCAAGTACTCAATTCACCCGAGTAGCACGAAGATGTACCGCAATGTTAAGAAATTGTTCTGGTGGCCAGGACTGAAAAAGGATGTGGCGCTCTACATGGCGAAGTGTCAAACTTGCGCCTTGGTGAAGGCGGAATGCCAAAAGCCGGGAGGATTCTTGAAACCTTGCCTATTCCGGAGTGGAAGTTTGACGACATTACTATGGACTTTGTGCACGGGTTGCCAAGGTCGCAAAAGGGGAATGACGCTATTTGGATGGTCGTAGATCGTCTAACGAAGGTGTCGCATTTCATTCCGCATAGGAAGGATGATCCGGTTGAGAAATTGGCAAGCATATAGTGGATAATATTGTACGGCTTCATGGTGTGCCCCGCAGCATCGTGAGTGACCGAGTTGGGCGGTTCACGTCCAATGAATGGAGGCTGGTGTGCAGCAGATGTTGGGAACAAAACTGAGTTTTAGCACATCCTTTCATCCGCAAACGGATGGGAAGACCGAGAGGGCCAATAGGACAATGGAAGACATGTTTCGCATGTGTGTCCTGGACTTTGGAAAGAAATGAGAAGATCACCTATACTTGGTGGAATTCGCTTACAACAATAGCTACCACACGAGCATTCAAATGGCGCCCTTCGAGGCCCTTTATGGTAGAAAATGTTGCACGCCGTTGTCCTGGTTGGAAACGGGTGAATCAAAGTTGTATAAGCGATTAGAGGTGGAGGATGCTACTTCTTGGTGAGAACCATTCGGGAAGGTTGCTAATCGCTCAGGACCGCCAGGATAAGTACTATAATGCCAAGCACAGGAACGTGGAGTTCGCTGTTGGCGATTGAGTGTACTTGAAGATCAAGCCGTTCAAGTGTCTGCGGGTGCGGCGCTTGAAGAAGCTAAGCCCGAGGTACCTTGGACTGTTTGAGTTATGGAGCGGATTGGTGAAGCAGCGTACGGTTGAAGCTGTCAGTAGAGCTTAGTGGTCTACATGATGTATTCCATATATCAGTGCTACGGAAGGCAGTGCAAGAGCCTATGCAAGTGATCGCGGTCGATCAAGTGCCGGTTGGTAGTGGGTTGATGACGAAGGTCAAGCCCGTACGTATTGAGGACTCGAAGTCAAGCGGCTATGCAATAAAGAGATCAGGATGGTCAAGGTCCGTTGGGGACTATTGCGGTCGAGAGGAGCTCTCTTGGGAGCGAGAGCAGACTATGCTTGAGGAGTACCCGGAGTTGTTTTCACTCAGGTACCGTTTAAGTTTTATGTTTCTTTCCTTTTTGTAATTTCGAGGACGAAATTTTTTAAGAGGGGGAGAGCAGTAACGCCCCGAAACTCAAAAGAGCGATGGGAGCGTTTTGGGCCAAATTTGAAATTTGGCAGGGGGCACACGGCCTGGGACACGGGCGTTGTGTCCAGGGCGTGTCAGGCTCGAGTCTACGATTTGGTTGAGAGGTTGACTAATTTGGAGTCGACGATCATCGAGCAGCGAACACGACCTGAGACACGGCGTGTCTCAGGGCGTGTCGAGCCCGTGTCGACGATCAGCCCGGGAAGTCGACATTTTCGCTCGACGATGTGTCGAGACAGGGAAACGACCTAGGATACGGGCATGTCCAAGGCCGTGTCGGGTGGTCGACGAACTAGTCATGTGAAGACAGAGAGCAGAAAGGTCTTATTACAAATGGATGTTTGATGCTTGCGGATAGGGCTTGCGATGTGGCGGTTCAAATTGGAAGTTTGGATTTTGTTTGAGTGCATCTGTGCTACCGATATCAGAATTTGATGCGATTTTTGGTATGGACTGGCTCTCGGAGCCGCATGCCTTTATTGATTGCAAGTTAAAAGAGAACACACTGGGCCAAAATACCGAGCTTGAGACTAAGTTCGCTGGTATACGAGGAGTGAGCGGGACCTTGATGTCTGCACTCCAAGTCGTCAATACTGTTCGGAAAGGTGTGGAGTTATTCTTCACGCTGATTCAGGCTTTTGAGCCAAAGGCCAATATGAGTGATGTTCCGATTGTATCAGAGTTTGCGGATGTGTTTCCTAAGGATCTTCCTAGGCTACCACCCCAGCGGGAGATTGACTTCACGATTGAGTTGGTGCCAGGTGCGAAACCTGTGGCCCGCTCGCCATATCGCGTCGCGTCAAAGGAAATGGCTGAATTAAAAGTCCAATTGCAAGAGTACTGGAGCAGGGATATATACATCCAAGTAATGTCACCTTGGAGCGCACCTGTTATTTTTATGAAAAAGGACAGTGGTTGTGGTTATGTATTGACTACTGGGAATTGAATAAGCTGACCGAGAAGAACAAGTATCGATTCCACAGATAGATGAATTGTTCGATCAGCCGTGGGATCAACCGTCTATTTTAAATGGGATTTGAAATCTGGATATTACCATTGAGGATTCAGGAAGGTGACATTCCCTAGACTGCATTTGGAACACGATACAGTCATTATGAGTTCACAGTAATGTCCGTTTGGGCTATTAATGGGCCATTGGTGTTCATGGACCTAATGCACCGAACGTTCCGAGAGTACTTAGACCTATTGTGATTGTATTCGTTGATGATATCTTGGTGTAATATCAATCGAAAGCTGATCATGCGACCACTTACGATTGGTGTTGCATACCTTGCGAAGTAATAAGCTCTATGCCAAGTTCTCAAAGTATGAGTTTTGGCTGTCGTCAGTGGCTTTTCTTGGCCATGTGGTAAGTGGAGAGGGCATAGCAGTGGATCCGTCAAAGATAAAAGCCATACAGGAGTGACAGTGTTGTCTTCGATGGCCGAAGTCAGGAGTTTCCTTGGATTGGCAGGCTACTACAGACGTTTTTTTTGGAAAACTTCTCACGGATCGCTTTGCCTCTGACCACACAGACGCGGAAGGATCAGAAGTTCGTTTGGACGCCAGAGTGCGCACGAGCATTTGAAGAGCTAAAGAGTCGTTTGACCATGACGCCTGTATTGACATCGCCATGTGGTAAAGACGGTATGAGATCTATAGTGATGCTTCAGGAAGCGACTTAGGCTGCGTTCTTCTGCAGTTTGGGAAAGTGATTGCTTATGGCTCACGCCAGTTGAAAGTACATGAGCGAAATTATCCCGTCCACGACTTAGAGTTGGCGGCGGTGATCTTTGCACTTAAGTTATGACGACATTATCTTTATGACGTAAAAGTGGATATCTTTACTGACCATAAGAGCCTAAAGTACTTGTTGGATCAGAAGGATCTGAATATGCGACAACGAAGGTGGATGTAGTTCCTTGGGAACTACACCTTTGATATTCATTATACTACCGGGAAGGGAAACGTGGTCGCTGATGGCCTTGAGTCGTAGAAATCGTTAAGGGCAAATTGGTTGCATATGCATGATGAGTTTCTAATCCAAGAGTTGGAAGCGTTAGAGTTCTTGTGTTGATAAGAATTCTACAAACCGATGCATGCTTAAACTGGACGGAGGTCCAATATGACCTTGTGAACAGGATTGACGAGCAATGAGCTGCATGAAAGTCTCCAACGCTATGCAAAGGATGGGCGAGATGACCAATTCTCTTGGGATGACGGCTTTTGCGGAAAGAGGGTCGTTTGCGCATCCCGAGTACGAGTAGTTGAGAGAAGAGTTGATGTACGAAGCTCACTTTACAAAATACTCAATACACCCAGGGAGCACAAAGATGTTCAAGGATATGAAAAGTTGTTTGGTGGCCAGGCCTAAAGAAAGAACATAACACATTTTGTGGCTAAATGTCAAACTTGTGTGAAAGTGTAGGTTAGATCTGATATACTCTAGAGGGGGGGGGGGGGTGAATAGAGTATGATGCTCACTAAAAACTTGTCACAACTTTTGTTGTATTCCTAAGTGAATAGGGAAGCAAATAAATAAAGTAAGCACAACAACTATCTAAACACAGATCAACACAGAACAATCACAGAGCACATCCAGAAAGAAACAAAAGAAAAGAGCAACAAGATGACACAAGGAGATATAGTGGTTCCCAATCAATCTGGGTACATCCACTCTTCTACCCCTAAGTAGGAATCCACTGCAGGATGAGTTCATCAGGTGTCCTGGGCACCGATGAGCTTTTGATAAGCTGCTCAAAAACCAAATCTCAAGTCTTTTGGAAGGAGACTTGCAACCAGAATAATTTTGAAGGGATTTAAAACCCTGTACAGGAATTTGAAAGAAGGTGATAGTGTCTTCTCTGTCAATAGTCAGAGAGAAGACTTGTGGATTGATTGTAGCAGATCTTGCTCCCCCTGAGATCTTGAACTGTTCAGGAAAGCTGGAGCACTGCTTCAGGGTGATAGGTCTTCAATGACCTAGAATGCCTGGACCATAAATGCTTCAGGAACTTCTTCTGACAGATAAAACTTTGTTTTCCTTTGAAGGTGTACTGAGAATAGAGAAAGAAGACTCTTGATTGAATTTGATTGTTCTTCTTCTTCTTCTTGAAAATGTTCCATGATCAAGGCTGATTGCAGTCAAGAACCTTTGATTTAGAATGATTGTTCTTCTCTGGTGTCGACCTAAGCTGGTGTCGACACAAATTGTCTGGTGTCGACACAAACCTAAGTGTCGACACAAATTCTCTGAGTCCAGAAATCATCGAGTAGAGTACAACATTCGTAGACCTGAGAAGCTGACTTCGTCGACCGTAGAAATTGACAACTTGAGGTCCAAGTTCGTCGAACTCAGAAATAATTCGTCGACCAAAGCTTGAAACTGGACTTAGAAAAAATCTTGAAGTTGTCCTGACTTTGGCTTGATGTAGAAACCGAGTCTTCGTCGAACAGAGAACACAGATCGTCATCGAGCTCGACACTAAGAGTTATCTCACGATCGTCGAGCACAGAACTCCTTTCGTCGAGCTGAGTTCGACGAACGTTAAACTCACTCTACTTGGTCTTGAAAACTTGTTAGACTGGAGTCTCTAATGGTCTTGTTGAATGTTAGTCCATCTGGAGTTGAGGCTAAGGACTTGACCTATACTCTAGACACAACTTGACCCTGGCTATACATGATGGGTCACATCCTAAGTCAGTGAACGTAGCCCAAATCAACTAGGGATCCAACAATCCCCCCTATTTCTACGAGGTCACTAACAGAGACTCAAAATAGAAAACAAAGCAAGAAAAAAGATATATCTGACAGAGAATTATAACACATGCAATAGATATATATATTACACAGCTTTGTTTAACAGATAACATAGTTTGAAAAACAAAACAGACAGAAATTGAAACAACAAGAAAATTACTTCTTTGGCTTCTTCTGCTGAGGTTTGTCTTCTGTTTTCTTTTCTCCTGGCTTTTGGAAATAATTTCTCTCTTTGGATCTCGAGCTTGAGCTATTGTCTAGTCATGTCAGCTGCCCCAATAATATTCAATGAAGTTGCTCTGGGGACAACTGCTTCTGGATGAAGTTTCATATAATCATCAACATTAAACAGTTTGTTCCTTGTCAAACCTTTTTCAGCTCTTATTTTCTATACTTTGACATTGTTGAAAGACCATAAATATCTTTTCCTTCTGCTTTGGCTTTATTTATCAATGATAGACCAATCAGCTCTTGTTACCTAGCCATTCTTGCAGTATTAGCAGTTTCTGGATCTTCAAAAGGAATTGGAGGAGAGAGAGGTCTTTTGGACTTTCAGCTTTCTGTACTTCAGGAATCTTTTGCTGCTGCTGATGCTGACGTTGTTGACTACCTGAGGAGGGATGCCTCTGCTGGCTGCTTCCAGAAGATCTCCCTGATTATCTCTGATATGTTTGCATTGGGGCAGATCTCTGGGAGCTAGAGGGGCCAGAGGCACTAGCTGCTGGAGGAGGAGGAGGAGGATCTTCCTGTATCTGTGCACTGAAGGAGGGGAATATCTCCTGCTTCTCTTCTATCCTTCTGTGGTTCTTGTATAGCCACATCCATCCAGGCATCCCCTTGTATGGAGTTACATATGCAGAATATAGTAAGGGTGTCAGCATTGAGATTGGCTTAGGAGCTGGAGGAGGAGCAGCCTTTCTCTTCTTTGCCAACAATCTCTTTTTATTAGTAGCATCATCTTCATCTGAGTCATCATCATCATTTTCTTTAGACAGAACAGAACTTGAGGGATATCATATAGAGCATCCAAAGCTTTCAAAGCTTTATCAGAAATAACTGCTTTTTCTGGAGGAGGGGCAGAAGATCAGGAACTGGAATATCAACAACAGAGGAGGAGGGGACTGCATAGGAGTCAGAAAAAATAGGGATAGAGCTTTCAGCTGCTGTCCTGTTTTCTTCTTCTATGTCAGCCTGAATAAGCTCATCTAAAGTAGGCATTGGAGAGTCATCCATAACAAAATCTGGTGCTGAAACTGGCACTGAAGTATCTTCTGGAATGACTTCTGGGCTAGAAGCTGAGAGAGCAAAATTGTCACAGAGTTGCTTAGCAACTGCTGGACTAGCTGGAGAGGTATAGGTAAAATAGCCAAGCATGGCTTAGTAAAATCAGCTGTAAGAGATTGCATATATACAATATCAAAATTACTCAGCAAAACAGATATAAATTCACTGTGGGATTTAAATAGAAATCACCAACAGGTGTTATTTGTGCAACTAACTCATCCAAATCAATGTCAGTATCCATAAATTGAATTAACTCAAGCATCTCCGAATCAAAAACTGTCAAAATGCTGTATCCTCATCTTAGTCTGCATCTGCTGGAGAGAGAACTGTTGCTGTGACTACTGCGCTGCTGTATCTACATCTGCTGCAACTTCATCACTAAGCATCTCCCCTGCCTGGGTTCAGGAGAACCTGGAGCCAGGCCCCTAGATGAAGAGGTGACAGCAGATATAAGAGAGATTTGGGCAGATAAAGAATTGATGGAGGTCACAAGAGGTGTAATGGCCTCTTGGATTAGGGATTGGATGAGAGGAGTGAGCAATGAGATGATGGTTGAGGGATCAAATGGGGAGGGGGAAGAGGATGGAATAGAGGGTGGAATAATAGATGGAGTAGGTGCATCTGGCATGATTGTGTCTGAGGGTATTATGTAAGATGGAATGGTGGATAAGTGTGGGGGAAGAGGAGACTGAGGAGTGTAGGAATGTGAGTGTCCTGAGGTGAAGCTGGAGGAGTGGGTTGTTGATTAACTTGCAAAGGGAAGATGGAGGTGGAGATGGAATGTTTGTGATGTCTAGAGGTGGAGATCATGGAGGGGTAGGCACATGAGGAGGCATCTGTGGAGGAAGGGGTGCTGGAAGAGATGATTGAGATGGAGGGACCTCTTCAGCAGGAGGAGAGTGGCCTTTACAGCCCTTGTGCTCTCAGAAGTTTTGGATGGAAGAGGAAGAACCCTTGGAGGGTTTAGAGATAGTCATCTCCCACCTGCCAAATAGAGCGCATGTGAGGCGCTTGCTGGCGTTTATGAAGATGGACGAGGAGACCATACATTCAACAGCCTTCTCTTGAAGAAAAACTCCAAAATTCTGCCAAAACAGACTTCCTTCTTGCTGTTCTTCTTCTTGATCAACTCAAAGAAAACCTTACTCCAATTTACAGAATGCTTGTTCACCACTGCGCACATGATCAGAAATTGATGCCGGGTTATGTAGTCATGCGCTGAGTGCTTTCCCATTAGCACTTTCCCTACAATGTCTGCCAGAAAGTGGTAGGCGACGGATAGTTGCTTCTTCAGCAGCTTGTTAGGGTTGCTACTGAAAAACCCATTAGCTTCAACATATCATTGTATTCCTCAGAATCCATTTCCATATTATCTTCTCCGTTTACTAATCCAATATCTCAGAAAGAACCGCGGGAGACAACAAAGCAGCAGTACTCCCTATGTTGCCGGTCAAAACATCTTCTTCAGAATTGTAGATGTATAAACCCATTCTCTTATTTCAGTAGCATGCAGTTTAATGCGCATGGTCATGAAATCCTTTAGATTAAGTTCTTCCAGTAATTCCAAGATATACAGGAAGATGGGGTCAGAATGTTGAAAAGATTCAAATCCATGTCGAATCCAGTATCAAACTTCATCGCTGCTAACGTGCTTGCTGGAATCGCCATGATGACCTACAGGAAAAACACAGAGAAAAACAGCAATCAAGAGCAAAAGAACTGAAAGCGCGGACGGAGGTCGAAGAAAACCTAGATATAAGATTTTCAGAATATGAATCGACAAACTCCGTTCCACAAAAAGAGAAATTCTTCGAACTGAGCTCGACGAAATAAGTTATAGACAGATAATTCGTCGATCTCATCCAGAAGAATCAAAACAGTTCGTCGAACTCCGTTCGACGAAATGTATTCTAAAGCAAAGTTCGTCGATCTCTGGTCGACGAAAATTGTTTCCACACACAGAGAATTCGTCGATCTCCGTTCGACGAGAAATCTCTCAAACTTTTCCTAAGTCGTCGAACTCCGTTCGACGAACTCTGGAAAATTCGTCGAATGCAGACAGAACTAGGTTAACTATTCTCCATTAATCATGCCCAGTTGATTTATAAAGAATAGATGGGTTTTCTCATCCAATGGCTTGGTGAAAATCTCTGCTCTCTATAAATCAGTAGGAATATGGATCAAGTTAATTTCTTTTTGTCCACATTATCTCTAATGAAATGATGTCTTATTTCAATATGTTTAGTCCTAGAATGGTGAACTGGATTCTGTGCTATGTCAATAACACTAGTATTATCACAAAATAGAGTTGAATTATTTAAGTTGACACCATAGTCTAAGGGTTGATTTTGTATCCATAACATTTGTGAACAGCAGCTGCCAGCAGCCATGTATTCTGCTTCTGTAGTGATGTAGACACAGATGTCTGCTTTTTACAAAACCAGGAGACAAGTCTCATACCAAGGAACTGGCAAGTTCCAAAGGTACTTTTCCTGTCCACTCTACATCCAGATAGTCAGCATCTGAGTATCCAGTTAACTCAAACTCTGACTCTGCAGGATACCAGAGTCCTAACTAGGGCAACTCTTTATATATCTAAAAATTCTTTTTAGGAAAAAAGGTGAGATCTTTAGGGTTCACTTGGAACCTAGCACAAAGGCATGTGACAAACATTATATCAGGTTGCTAGCTGTTAGGTATAATAGGGATCCAACATTGCCCTATAATTTTTATGATCCACAGGTTTACCCTACTGTATCAGAATCCACAACAGCATTTGTAGCCATAGGGGTTTTCATCCCTAAGCATCACCCATCCCAAACTTTTGATAAGCTCTTTAGCATACTTAGCTTGGGAGAGGAAGATACCATCTGGGAGCTGCTTCACTTGGATACCAAGGAAGTAGGAAATCTCACCCATGCTGCTACTCCTCAAATTTAGAATGCATGAGGTCAGCAAAACTCTTTGCATAATTTGGATCAGTAGACCCAAAAATAATGTCATCCACATATATTTGTACTAACAGTATTTGGTCCTTATGATGTCTAGTGAAAGTATTTTATCTATGGTTCCTCTTGTAAATTTATGCTCTAAAGAAAGCTTGCTAGGGTCTCATACCAAGCTCTTGGAGCTTGCTTTAAACCATAAAGAGCTTTATGCAATTTAAAAAAAAAGAGGATTGGGTTGGAGAGATAAAACCTGGAGATTGTTTACATAAACCTCTTTTTGAAGTACTCCATTCAGAAATGCACTTTTGACATCCATTTGGTAGACCTTGAATCTCTTGTGAGTTGCATAGGCAAAGAATATCCTAATGGCCTCTAACCTTACAACAGGGGCAAAGGTTTGGTCATAGTCTATTCCTTTCTCTTTCTGTAGCCTTGAGCAACAAGCCTGGCCTTATTCCTCACTATGTTGCCTTAAGCATCCAACTTGTTCATGTAGACCCATTTGGTTCCAAAACTGGGTAGTTATGGGGTCTTGGAACCAAATCCAAACTCTACATCTCTCAACTGATTTAGTTTCTCTTGCATTGCAATGATCCAGTGGGGATCTTGCTCTGCCTCATGAATGGTGAGAGGTTCAATTTGAGAGAGAAAACAGGCATGCATCAAGTATTGGTTGAGTTGATGCCTTGTCTGTACACCTGCTGAAATGTCTCCAATCACTTAAGATCTGGGTGATCTCTAAGTGTGACAAGATCAGTTGGTGGAGTTGGTTGGGAAACAGCTTCTGTGTTTAATTCCTCTTGGGGAATGATACTAGCTGTTGAGGGAAGTTCAGCCACTTCCTTGACTTTCCTCTTCACTATCTTCAGTAATCTGTGGAGTAGGATGGTTTGATACCTCTTGGGTAAGGTTCAGTCCATCCATAGACTCACATAGTGGTGGAACTGCAAAAAGCTTATGGTAGAAATCTCTTTCTCCTTGTATGACATGTTAGTCTTATCAAAAAGATACATGATAGATTCTTCAATTTTAAGAGTTGATTTATTATACACCCTATAAGCTTTACTGATCATGGAGTATCCCAGAAACACTCCTTCATCAGTTTTGCTTGAAATTTGCTATGTATTTCTTGTCATTATTATGAATGTAACAAAGCAACCAAAAACTTTAAGATAATCTACTTTAAGTTTCTTCCCTTTGAGTAATCATAGGGAGTCCTGCCTTCAGCTTATGTATCAAACTTCTATTCAACACATAGTTGGAGGTGTTCACTGCCTCTGCCCAAAAGGTTAGAGGAAGGTGAGCATCTGACAACAATGTAGTAGCAGATTCAATAAGGGTTCTATTTTTTCCTTTCAGCTACCCCATTTTGTTGAGGAGTTCTAGGAGCTGAGAAAGTGTGCCTGATCCTTCACTCTGATAGAACTCTTGCATAAGAAGAGAATCAAACTCTGTCCCATGATCACTTCTGATCAGGGCAATGTAAGTATTGAACTCATCTTGTATGCATTTGAGAAACTCTGTCAAACACTTAAAGTTATCAGACTTCTTCCTCAGAAAGAACACCCATGTGAATCAGAGAAGTCATCTACAACTACTAAAGTATAAGATTTCCCTCCTAAGCTTTATACTGTAATGGGTCCAAAGAGATCCATGTGTTAACAGATACAAAATCCTAGGCAAATCACTCTTTAAGTGACTTGAAGCTATTTTTGGTTTGCTTGCCTAATTGACAAGCCCTGCAAAGTCCTTCCTCTTGTAGGGGCCAGAAGGTAGTCCTCTAACAAGGTTGTCCTTGGATAGCCTAGCAATGGTTCTAAGGTTTATATGTCCTAATCTTTTATGCCATAGTTCATTAGGTCTACAAATGGAATTGAGCAAGCATATATCTACCTTAGTTGAAAGAAAATCACAAATAAATGTTACCTTTCCTTTTACTGTCAACACAGTTGTGTTGTCCTCTGATTTGATTTTGCATGAGGATTTGTTGAAAGTCACTTGGTAGCCTTCATCACACAGTTGATTGATGCTGATTAAGTTGTGCTTCAGTCCTTCCACATAAGCTACTTTCTGAATGTGACTGAGCCAATCTGGACTGCACCATATCCTTTTGTTAGTCCAAAGTTTGAATCACCAAATATTACTTTGGGTCCAAGTTTGGCTTTGAGGGTTGTGAAATTCTCCTTGTTTCCTGTCATGTGCTTTGAGCACCCACTATCCAGATACCATTACTGGTTTGATATTAGATAGGTCTTCACCTGAACATAAATAATTTATTTGTTTTTGACCCAGTTTACCTAGGCCTAGGTTGATAACCTTTAAATTCTGAAATAAAAGAATCCCAGGTTGACTCTTATAGCCTTCCGGATGATATCTCCTAGGAGGTATTATCCATTCAGTATAAGGGTTAAACCTCTGAGATGTAGGACCTTTAGGATTGAAGTTTGATTTACCTTTGAAAGATTTTTCAAAAACTCTGAGCTTTGTTCGACGATCTCTGAGCTGAGTCGACGATCTTGGGTCAAATCGTCGAGCTCCGTTCGAAGATCGATTATGCTAGAGTTCAGGGTTCAGAGATCGTCGACCTGAGTTCGACGATTCAGCCTGAGATCGTTGAGCTCCATTCGGCGATCGTCGAGCTCCGTTCGACATTTTCTGTTGAACTTTTTTTCTTAGGTAAATCAGAATTCTTCCTAGCCACCTCTACAACTCCCTTACTTTATCTGAGATAAACTTGATTGGGGTTGTTAACACTATAGGTTGGCTGGATGAAGCACCCAAGCCCAGTGTACTATTGAATCTTGAGTTCACTGTGCTTGTGATGTAATTAGTTTGATACTTCTTCCATTGAGAGATTCTTCAAACTTCTTGGCCTCTGATAGTTCACTTTTCAGTGAGGCTATCTGCTTCTACAACATTCCAACTCCTCAGAGAGTTTGAGGTTATCTGATTTAAGGTGCTTTGTTTAGACAGTTGATTTCTGAGAGAAATAATTTCTTTCTCAGATTTTAATAGATCTAAGCAAGTGCTTTTAATTCACATTTGAAGCCCTCTGAATTAAAATCAAATGAGTCTATTACCTGATCCTCTTCAGATTGAGTTTCTGATTCAAACTCTGACTCTTGTTCTGCATCAGTGTTGTGTTGAGAGGCATTGATAGCCATCATGCAGAACTCCTTTTCTTCAGCATCATCTTCATCATCATTGAGCTGGATGAAGCTTCAGATTCTTCTTCTGTTTCACTCCAGGTTTCAGCTACAAACCCCTTCCTGGTATGTTTGTTCTTGTTGGAGGAGGGTTTGTCATTGCTGGTTTTCTTGAAGTCTTTGTCTCTTCTCCTTTCTTTCCTGTCCTTCTTGTCCTTATTCTGACTTTCTGGACAGTCAGACACAATGTGGCCTGGTTTCCGCATCCAAAACAAATAATTTCTTTGTTATTGGACTTATCATACCTTGGCTTTTCATACCTCTGAATGACTTTTTCCTAAAGTCCTTCCTGGTCATTTTATAAAACCTTTTGGCCAGTAAGCTTAGCAGCTCTTCATTGCCTGTGACCTTGTCTTCAGGCTGATCTTCAATAGCTTTGAATGCTATTGATTTCTCTTTTCTGATTGCTGGTGAAGCAGCCTTCTGCTCTTCTTTCTCTGTTCTTGATAAGCAGCTCATAAGACTTGAGCTTGCCCAAGAGAGCCTCAGTGGTGATCTCATTTAGGCTTCTGGCATCCTTGATTGTCCAGATCCTGAGTCCCAAGTGCGGGAAGCACATTAGGATTTTGTCATTGAGTTCAGTCAATAAGATCTCCTTGTCCAAGGTTTTCAGTTCATTGACTATAAGACTGAGTTCTGTTATACATATCAGCAACTGACTCAGTTTCTCCTTTCTTGAAGTTCTCATACTGAGTTATGAGATGGGATCTTCTATCTTTCCTTTCATCTGCAGATCCTGATACTATTTCAGATAGTTTGTCCCATATCTCCTTTGCTGAGTTGCATTCCGCTACATTTTGAAATATTTCATCAGACATGGTTTGTGCCAAAATGTTCATTGCTTTGGCATCTGCAACTTTCCATTTTTTGATTTCTGCATCTATTCCTGAAGGAGGTGGAACAGCACTTGTACTGTATTTTCTGGGGGTCTTGGACACACTATCAAAACAGAATTAAAGATATCTTCATCAATGAGAATTCATGAAAATCTATCCTTGCCTTCCAAGTGCAAACTTAGATAGATTGCACACTGGAGGTCTGGTGCTAGCATATCTTTGTTTTGGGCCATGTTCTGGAAGAAATAAATCTATAAACAAACTTTAAAATAGACCTAATTTAGAGGGATCTTGGGTTCAGGTGTAGCCTGTGCAACTACTAAGGTGTGTATTTTAACCAACCTCCTCTGATACCAATGAAAGTGCAGGTTAGATCTATATACTT